>VZSJ01001408.1:0-15801 GCA_013398405.1 Pheucticus melanocephalus
CCACTGTGGATGCTCAGTTTTTAGATCCTAGCTGCTGATTCTGTCAAATTCAGAGTTTCAGAGCCTGCTCTGCCCTCAGACAGGGAAATGTCAGCTTTAATCCAGCCTTACACATTTTGGGTGAAATCCAGGCCTTGTGCAAGTCTGGTTTAGGCAGGAAGCTTTGAGCCTTGAGCTTCCCAGCAGCTCTGATGTCTTTGCATGGCTGAAGCTGCACCAGATCTGAGCTAAAACCAAAACCACAGTGGTAACTGAGTGTGGTGAGTGACTGCTGAGCACAGCACGTGTGCAAGGGCTGCTGCCTCCTCTCTGTCTAATGGCCTCAAGAAATAAATAAGAAACATGTTGTTTATCATTTTATCTGCACATAGGGATGAGATTCTCCCAAGCTCCCTGGGTCTGGTTGGTGTGCTCAGTTTCTGCTGTGGCTTTTGTGCTTCCTGCTCTTGCCTTTCCCTTCACTGTCCCGTGTCCTGCCTTGCTTCCCCAGCTCTTCCCTCAGGCACTGAAATGTTCTTTATTCCCATACCCTCCCTGAGAGCAGCCCTGGCAGGGGCTGAGGCTGCCATGGGGCTCCTTGGGTTGTTCTCAGAATCCCAGAGTGGTTGGGGTTGGAAGGGACAGTGAAACCATCCAGTCCCACCCCTTGCCATGGGCAGGGACACCTTCCACCAGAAGGGATGGTCAGCCTGGAGAAAGGGAGGTTCCAGGGAGAGCTCAGAGCCCCTTCCAGGGCCTGAAGGGGCTCCAGGAGAGCTGGAGAGGGACTGGGGACAAGGGATGGAGGGACAGGACCCAGGGAATGGCTCCCACTGCCAGAGGGCAGGGCTGGATGGGATATTGGGAATTAGGAATTGTTCCCTGGCAGGGTGGGCAGGCCCTGGCACAGGGTGCCCAGAGCAGCTGGGGCTGCCCCTGGATCCCAAGTTGGACACTGGGGCTTGGAGCAGCCTGGGACAGTGGGAGGTGTCCCCACCATGGCACTGAAAGATCTTTCAGGTCTTTCCCAACCCAAATCATTCTATAATGCTGTGATTCTGTGTGGGCAGGATTGTGCAGGGTCTGGGCTCTGTTCTGCTGTGTGAGAGCAGAAATGGGCTCCACTGATGAGTTTGATGCTCCCTGAAGTGCTGGGTGCTGAAGAACTGCCCAGGCTCAGCCAGAACTCCATGGGTTGTGTCTGTAGGGAAGGGGAAACAAACATCCCGCACAGGGACAGCGAGGAGAGAGAACTGAGGCTGAAAGAGCAGAGTTCTCTGCTTTTGAAGGGTTTGACACCCCCAAAATCTCTGTATTTCTCTTTAAACTGAGCATGTCTAGAGAGGAGCAACCCCTCACAGCTCTGCACTGATTGCTGCATGAGCTTTTCTGGGCTGCATGGCAGGACTGTCAGTGAAGCTGTCAGGAGAGCCTCTGACATCAGCTTCACAAAGCAACTGTCATGATGAAAACAGCCTTGGGTAGTTAATTAATCCTTCTGTAGATAGAAGGCTTGATGTGCACCAGCAGTGCTGTGGGATCTTTCTCAGAGGGAAATAAAGTCTGTGACAGGACCATGGTGAGCAGGGAGGCTCGTTACCCTTCCAGTTCAATTCTGCAAGGAGAAAAAATACAGTATTCTGCTTGGTGTGTGTGTGTCTGTGTGTGTGTGTGTGTGTGTGTGTTGGGACTGTCACTGACAGTCACGAGATTCTGTGCACCGTGTGCAGGGTTGAGTGCTTGGCAGGTTCAGTTTAGATGTAATGTAATATATTAAGAGTAATATAGTGTAGAATAATATAATATAATATAATATAATATAATATAATATAATATAATATAATATAATATAATATAATATAATATAATAATTATGCATAATACATAATAATCTATAATATAAAATAATAAACAATATCATAAAATATAACATAATAGAATATAATAATAACTAATAGTAATATAGTATAGAATAATATAGGATAATAAGTAATTAATTAGCCTTCTGATAAGATGGAGTCCTCCTCATCATTCCTCTCCTTCGTCAGGGGCCCATGGTGAGCAGGGTGGCTGGTCATCCTTCCAGTTCAATTCTGCAAGGAAAAATAAATAGAGTCTTCTGTTTGGTGGGTTGTGTTGGAGGGTGAGTACAGGTGGGGAAGGATCCCTGGGGAATACCAGGGAATGCCACTCCTCTGTGTTGGGGAAGATGAAACAGGAAAGCCTTATCAATATGATTGCCTGGCAAAAGATTTTGAGAATATAGAAACTATAAGCAAAATTGAAATGAAAGCAAGCTTTGAGATCCCTCAGTTACTGAACAACTGGAAAACAATGGTGTGGCCAGCTGAAGGTGATCCCCTTTGGATGAAACAACACCCTCTGCTTGCAGACAGGCCCAAGGGTCAGAGCAGACCCTGCCAGCTTGGCAGAAGGGCCCAAAGAGGAGTTTTTAGCGTTTAAAATGTAACACAGGATGGTAATGTAATGATTCTTATAGGCTGTATGGAAATGCTATAGGATTTGTATGTTGTACTAGATTGGTTAGTGAGAATCAGAATATTCAACACAGAAGATTTATTGTATTGGAACGGGAACCTCACTCTCTTACGCTTTTGCTCTCTTGCCCTTTTACTCTCTTACCCTCTCATCCTCTCTCCCCCTCTCTTCTCTCAGGCCTGCTCTGAGCTGTGGCTGGCAGCTCCCAGCAGGGCCCTGCACCCAGGCCCTGTGCAATAAACCCCAAGTTCCTGACCTGGCTGCAGAGATCTCTCGTCTCCGTCCATCCCCACTGTCCTACCCCCTGACACCCCTACATTCTGCTTACAGGATGGCAGAGGAAGTCCCTTCCCTCGAAACAAAATTACAAATCTGTGCAGCACAGGGAGAGTGTGGAAAGCCAACAGTCCTGTTGTGTGTCCCTGCAGGTGTGGAGGGGCACGCTGGCCCGGCTGCGCTACCGGCGGACGCGGGCGGCGCTGACCATCGTGCGGCACTACCGGCGCCACAAGGTGCGCGCCCACCTGCGTGAGCTCCTGCGGCGCTTCCGCGGCGTGCGGGACCTGCCCGACCGCGGCCGCTCCATCCCCTGGCCCACCCCACCCAAGGTGCTGCTCCGCTTCCAGGAGGCTCTGCAGGACATCTACCACAGGTACAGCCCTGTTTGTTGGGGAAGATTATTGGAATTAAATAGTCTCAATCTCAGGGTCGTGGGTTTGTGCCTCACGTTGGGCGCCAATAATTGGAATTAAATCCCAATATTGCCGGATGGAACGTGCCTGGTCTCGTCTGGCCCTTGCTGCTTGACCAAGGGCGGCGGCTGTGGTGGTTTCACCTCAGAGACACCTTTGGCTGGCTGGATGCTGCAGTTGGCGCTTGGGACAAGCCCAGAAATGCAGGAGCTCAGGTTTACCTCTGGCAGAGAAGCTCTAAGGTGATGGTGAAGGAAAAGGAGATGGGCTCTGCTGGAGGGTTTGATCCAGAGCTTTATTCCTGGCCCACAGGCCTCTGAATCCAGCAACAGCTCCAACAGAACCAAGAGCCGCGTGGTTTCTCTGTCTTTTAACCCCAGGGAGAGAGGGAGGGAAGGGGCAGGGATCCCACCAACCAGGTAAGGGGGGGGGGAAGTCTCAGGAGACAAATGACACCTGGATGGCCCAATGCCCCCAGGGCTGAGAGGCATCTTTTGAGCTCTGCCAATCACACGAGGCCCTTGCTGGCACACCGAGATTGATGAGCAGCAGGGGCAAGGGAGGGGAAGGGAGAGGGTACTGGCACACCTGGGGAAGGAATGGGGATAACTGAGACAGGTTCTTACATCACACCACAACAGAAGATGAAACAGGAGAGCCTTATCAATATGATTGTCTGGCAAAAGATTTTGAGAATATGGAAACTATAAGCGAGATTGAAATGAAGGCAAGCTTTGAGATCCCTCAGTTACTGAACAACTGGAAAACAATGGTGTGGCCAGCTGAAGGTGATCCCCTTTGGATGGAACAACACCCTCTGCTTGCAGACAGGCCCAAGGCTCAGAGCAGACCCTGCCAGCTTGGCAGAAGGGCCCAAAGAGGAGTTTTTAGCGTTTAAAATGTAACACAGGATGGTAATGTAATGATTCTTATAGGCTGTATGGAAATGCTATAGGATTTGTATGTTGTACTAGATTGGTTAGTGAGAATTAGAATATTCAACACAGAAGATGATTTATTGTATTGGAACGGGAACCTCACTCTCTTACTCCCTTACGGTCTTACCCTTTTACTCTCTCACCCTCTCATCCTCTCTCCCCCTCTCTTCTCTCAGCCTGCTCTGAGCTGTGCCTGGCAGCTCCCAGCAGGGCCCTGCACCCAGGCCCTTTGCAATAAACCCCAAGTTCCATGACCTGGCTGCAGAGATCTCTCGTCTCCATCCGTCCCGACCCTCCCACCCCACAACGCTACAACACCTATTGTAGTGTGTTTTTATACTTTGTAATACTTTGAAGTAGTTTTGGTTTTGTATTTTTCCCAAATGGTTTATCCCAGATTTAAGTATCCCCCTTCCTTTACCTGTGTAATCCCTCCCTGGATGAGATCATCCCAAAGCCCCACCCTGGCTCTCTGTCCATCACTCAGCATCCCATCCCCTCCATCTAGAAGCTTCGGTCCAGGATGTCAAGTGATCAGCCAGAGGCCAGGGGTCAGCCCCCCAAGCCCTGCCCCATACGCTGTCCTAAATGTCCATCCCACAGTACCCATCCCTCAGGGTCACTTATTGGTCAGTAAAATGTTCTCTACCTTTGGTTTCCACCTCCCTTTAAATGGAACCTTGGCACATCTTCCAGGACTCTCAGCAGGAGCCCGCTGAGGTGTAGGGGCTCCTTTGGGACTCCTAGAAAAAAAACTTGGATTAACCCCTGCTAAGAGCCGGCCCTTTATCTTCTACCGGTGTCTCTGGTGTCTTCTGCTGCAAAGGTGACCAGCCCAGCTGCCCTCAGCACCCTCGGGGCACAGAGAGTGTCCCCCCTTGTCTGCCGACTCGGGGCTGGCCAAGGTTCCTGAGAAGCTCCCAGAGGGACACAGGCACAGCCCCCCATGGCACAGCTGCTGCAGGTTTTAGTTTTTGTGTTTTTCAGGTTCTCTGCTGCTTTAGTGGGTGGGTCTGGGCTTCATATGAGGGTGTGAAAAACACCAATCACTTGTTTTGAAAATCTTAAAAGTTTAATAGTAATAAAATGGTTATAAAAATAGTAAAATAATTAGAGTGATAAAAATTTGGACAATTTGGATTAGGACAATATGAGACAGTAGAAACAAAGAGTTACGGACAGGCCGGGTACCTTTTCTGGGCGGCATAAGCCCGAAAAAGGACCCACGTTAACAGAGGATTAACCCTTAAAGACAACAGCCTGCCGCATATTCATACACCTCATACATGAGGCATAAATTCTATTCAAATACAGGATTTTGTCTGGTCAGTGTCAACTTCTTCCTCTTAATCCTAAAGGCATCTTCATGGCTGAGCAAGGTGGGAAGAAGTTTGTTTCTTCTGATAAGGGAGCAATAAATTCTATTTCTCTGAAAGATTCAGGTGTCCTGTGGCTTCTATCTCACTGAGAGTCCTTTCTTTAAAAAGTATCTTACATAGCATAGTTTCTGTTTTTACATTTTGTTATAACCTAAAACTATATTTAACACACTACTAAAAAAATTAGTACAGCATTACTTTCTAACACAACACATATAATATTCGTTTTAATATTTGTGAAAAGCCAATCATAAAACGCACATTTTTCACAAAGGACAAATGATGCAAATCTCAGGCCCAAGAGCACAAACAACGTGGGCTGAAGAGAGAAAACCAAGGATGGGACTGCATAACCTAAAGCTGTAATTGGACAATTAACTCCAATATGCTAATAGACCAAAACTTATAAAAGTGAGAGACCTTGTGACTGATGGGGCATTTTGTGACCACTTTAGGTTCACCTGAGATGTAGCCCTGGCTGGGCTCTTGTGCTGCCCAAGGTGGATCCCTTGAGGCCTCCTAATAAATCCCTACTTTATTCTTTAGCTCTGTCCAGTCTCTGTTCTAAGCCAGCCTTCTCAAGGCATCACTCTCAGGGACATCTGGCTGAAGGACATGATTTGGGTGTCACTGGCTTCATGCCCTTGACCAGGCAGATAATTCTGATCCAAAGTTTTATTGTTGACTCACAGAACCCCAGGGTGGTTTTGACCTTAAAGCCCATCCAGTTCCACCCCATGCCATGGACAAGGGCACCTTCCACCAGACCAGGCTGTTCCATTGTGATAAACATTGTGTTTCCTTCATTGGCCCCTTTCTGGTTGGTTTTGAAAAGAAAGAGCAGCTGCTCTTGGATGAGGGGGAGGAGAAAAAGAATCTTCTGGATTTCCTCAAGATTTCTTGTAGTAACCTAGTGTTTTTCTGTAGTAAAATGAGTGATGTTCCCCTTGTCACCCATGTTCTGTGTGCAGAGCAGGTGTTTGTACCTTCATTAAACCTCCCAGTACCTAAAGGCTGGTGATTTTTTTTCCTCTGGGAAGCTGTAGGCAAAGTAGTTACAATTCCAGTTTGAGAAATGATGACTTGTGAAAGTGGCTGAATAAGAGAAGTGTTGGCTGGAGGGGCTTTCAGAGACCTCCTGTCCAGCCATCAGCTTGCAGGGCAGGTCCAGCAGCTCTAGATCAAGTCAGCTTTGTTATTTTCTCCAGCTGTCTCTTTCAGGAGAGACATCCATCCACCCACAGCCTGTCTGGGGAGAGAGTCCTGCTTTCACAATTGGCTCAGTTATCAGAACTACAGAATTTTAGCTGCTAAAAAGCCTTTTTATAGCATTAACCCTGGAGTTCTGCTGCTGCTGCTGAAGGCTGGGGTTTGGTGTGGGGCAATGGATGGGCTGCCCTGCCCTGTTCCATGGTGCAGCTGGAACTGAGGGGCCAAATTCAGCTGTTAGAGGGGAATGGTGCCGTAAATGAGCCCAAAAATGGGTTTGCACACACTTGATTGCCAACAGATGCACCAGTGGTTGACTTGTGGGTGTGGGATGGGGAATGAGACATGACTTTAAAACATCAGCTGGCCTTTGCAGCTTGGGCAGGACTCTGAGGGTGCCCTGTGGTGCTGCTCTTGTCCTTCCTGGGCGAGCTCCAGGCTGGGGGCTGAGGCAGAGCTTGCTCTTGCTTTGGTGGCAGGTGGAGAGCGGCCGAGCTGATCCGGAGCGTTCCCCCAGAGGTGCTGCCCCAGCTGAGGGCCAAGGTGGCTGCCATGGAGCTGCTGAAGGGCCACAGGGCTGACATTGGCCTCCAGAGAGCCTGGCAGGGCAACTACATCGCACTGGTGAGTGAAGGGACCTGGGCTCCAGGTGATGGAAGGGGAAAATTCGGGAAAGTGAGCGTTGGTTTATTGGGAGGTGAAGTAATTAGAAATTTTCTCTATTTATGTGGGTTCAAAACCTTGACTTCCACTGCACTAGGAGTGATTTTTGTGAATCCTGAGCAGCACTAAAGCAGTGCCATCAGCTGTCTCTGCAAATGGGCAGAGCCCATTCACTGGGAGTCTGAAATGTTGGATAGAATGGAAAACACAGGGACTGAAAGAAATTCTCTCTAGGCAGATTTGATTGCTTCCCTTCACTCCATCCTTCCTTGGAGCATTTTGGTGTGTCAAGGTTTGGTTTCCCAAAGCACAGAAGGGTGGAGGGAGCCATGTCCTGAGCCTGTCTCTGCTTTTCCAGAAACCAGACAGCCCCCAGAGCTCAGGCTCCTTCACCCCCGTGGCCAACGAGCTGAAGCGCAAGGACAAGTACATGAGCATCCTCTTCTCCTGCCACGTGCGCAAGGTAACGGGGCTGGGGGTGCCCAGGGACCAGGACATGACCCTGGGCAAGCTGGGACAGCACTTCAGAGCACTTCCAAGGAGCTGCATCAGGGATTTTTGGGTGGAGCAAGGTTGGGTGGCTGCTGGGGCCTCGTCGTGTCAATTGTTGAGTCCCTACCCATGCAGAGTGGTGGAGCTGAATGGTCTTTAAGAACCCTTCAACCCAAACCATTCCATGATTTCATGATAAAATCACTTCATTCTGCATGACTGGTTTGGGGCTGACATTTTTTTGTAGCAGAATTGGGTTTTTTGTTAACTTGGTTGGAAGGTTTAAACAGCTAATTAAAAAACCAGACTTGTTTAACTGTTGTGGGTAGCTCCTAATGATGCTGGTTGGAAATATCTGTCAGGGAAGGATATTTTTAATTTGACAAAGCCAACAGACAAACTCAGTTTTAGTGGCAGGCCAGTGCTGTGGGTGTTCAGGTGGTTTTAAGAAGCTGTATATTCTTTTTATTTGTAAATACTGCAGTTGTTCCCCCCGTGCACAGTTATTCCTTATGATTCTGCAGATCTAGACAATTCATTCTGCAGCACAAAATTTCATTTTATAATAAAACTTTGCAAGTGGTAGTGAGTTGTGTTGTTTATTCAACAGTGATTTGTGTTCATAAAAATAGAAATCTCTTCTTGCTTTCCAAGCAAAAATATCTCAGTGGAGTTTGGTGTTGCTGTGACCACGTTGTCTGTGAGGATGTGGTTCACAGGATTAAGGGAGGAGCAGGCCAGTCTGAATCCAAACTTCCTCTTTACAACCTCACAGCTCTTGGGCTGAACCTCCCTGAGGGACAGAGAAATGCAGAATCCCCCTGGGTTTTTTCAGGTTAGGCTGAAAACAAAATAATTCCTCTTCTAACTCATTTAATGAATTGATTCCAGTTGCAGTTTCTGGCTAAACTGGGATCACTGTAGAAAGGACAATATTCATTGGTAGAGATGTGATGATGGGAATTGTGGGTTTGGATGGGAATAGAATGATGGTGATGGAATCACTGGGGTCTGTGTGTGATGGACACAGAGTGGGAGTTTTATCTGGTTCACTGCTATGCAGCTCTCCAGCCTTTAAATCCTTGTGTTTCTCTTGCTCCTGGTTCAGCTCTCAAGGACAATCTCCTGTGCAAGCCCAGGGCAAAGCAAATTCCTGAAGCGCAGATCCACATTTCACCCTGTTCCCTACCTGCCAGGACAGAGCTCCTGCCTTCAGACGAGTGTCAGAGCAGCATTTGTTGGTTTTGGTGGATGGAGGAATCTCTGAGCATTCCGTGTTTCTGTACTGTGACTGTGCTGGAAAAATCCAGTTTTTCTGGGTTTGTTTCACTGAGATGCCAGCACTTCAGTAGTAGAAGCAGAATGGGGATGGAGTAGGTGTTACCCACCATAAAGTGGATTTCTCCTGAGCCTGAAAGGCTTTCAGTGCTCAGAGGCAAAGCTTTAAAGCTGTGGGTGCATTAAAAGGGCACCTCAGCTGAAATCACAAATATTGCAGGATTATAGCCTTGCAGCCATATGGGTTTGAAATTATCTTGTAACTTCTTTTAACTTTTGAAAGGTTAAATTGTTGTTGCTTTCTTTTCACAGAGAGATCGGATTTGTATTGTAAAATCAGGGTGCCCTCAGTGTAGGGAATGATTGGCATCTGACTCCATTGATTCAGAGGGCTGAACAATTGCTATATTATTATATATTATTATATATTATTATATATTATTATATTATATTATATTATATTATATTATATTATATTATATTATATTATATTATATTATATTATATTATATTATATTATATTATATTATATTACCACACTATATTAAAGAGATGCTGTACTACAAAGAGTACTAAAGAATACTAAAGAAAACTCATGACTGTCTCCCAACAGTCAGGACACAGCTTTTTCCCCAATTGGCCCAAGGAAGAAATTGGCTCAATTCTTCCCCAGTTGCCCAAGGAAACAAAACAATCCTCAGTAGAATCCAACTGACAAATCACTCCAGGTAAACAATCTCCATAACACATTCCATGTGTGCAAAACCAACAGGAGCAGCAAGTAGAGATAAGAATTGTTTTTCTCTTTTTCTCTTTGTTCTTCTCCAGGAAAAATCCTGTGAGAGAGAATTATCTCTATCTGTTCAGAGAATGTGAATGCCACAAACTTGATCCTCTGCTGGCCTGCTAAGTTAGGGGTTCCTGGCATGGCTTTGGAGCCATCAGCATTTCCCATCCCTGGAAGAGTCCAAGGCCAGGCTGGACAGGGCTTGGATCACCCTGGGACAGTGAAAAGTGTCCCTGCCATGGCAGGGGTGGCACTGGGTGATCTCTAAGCACAAACTACTCCATGATTCCATAATCCCAGCACTGCTGAGGACAAGACTGCAGCACTGTGATATCTCATGGATGTGTAAGCCTGGTGATTCCAGAACCTTTCCATGTCACAAAAACAAATTATCCCATCCAGACCCACGCTGGGATGTGGCTCCTCCCTCAGGGATCCGTTTGTCTTCTGCCTGTACAGACAGGAAATGTCCGAGGGAGCAGAGCAGGGAACACAAACACTGCTGAAATGGGAAGGTTAACAGGACAAGGGTTTGACATTTGAGAATTTACCATTTCCCTTTCCAAGCAAGGCACTTCCTCAGGTCACGTTCCTGGGTCTGCAGACTGAGCAGCAGTGAGGGCTGTTGGACAGGAGTGACTCTGTGCTCTGACTGCAGGAGCACAGCTGGGAGCAGCCTCTGCCCTTCCCAGGAAACAATTTCCATCCTAAGCTGTTTAAAATGAGTGTTTCTTTTGTCAGAAATACAAATTTTGGCATCTTGCCTCTTACCCCAGAGTAAGAGCAGTCCCTGGGTGACCCTCAGTGCTGGGGCAGGGAAAATCTCTCCTCACTGCTGCATTCTTCCCTTTGAATTTTTAACAAAAAAAAATTTAAATAAATCATCAGGTTTCTTCTCTTTAACCTTGACTTCCCCATGTCCAACCTGTTGGATTATGAGTTTTTCTTGATTTAGAGATGGGGTAACTGAGAGGTGTTTTAAAAATTTTTATTTTATTTTTAGTTTTATGAAGGTATTTATATCTACCTTCATATATGTATATATATAATATATATATTTTATTATAATATTATACATAAAATACTAATATATGAGTATATATTATAATATAATATAATATATTTGTTTTATATATATAACAAATATTACCTGTAAATCCATTTCCCACATTACCAAACCTTAGTGGCCCAGGGTGGCACTTGGTGCTGGCACATGCAGCCTGGCCCAGTGCTCAGGGCAGATTTGTCACTTCTCTCATGTTAAGTATGTATATATAATAATTTGTATTTTATATACATATATATATATATATAAAAATAAAAAAATATATAATATATATGTATAATAATATATACAACATATATATTATATATTTTTTTATATATTGTATATTATAATGTGTGTTTTATATATTATATATAGAACATACTAATATATATGAAAATAATATAATATAATATAATATAATATAATATAATATAATATAATATAATATAATATAATATAATATAATATAATATAATATAATATAATATAATATAATATATAGAAATATATCGTATTTGGTTTATATATATAACAAATATTACCAAACCTTACTAGCCCAGGGTGGCACTTGGTGCTGGCACGTGCAGCCTGGCCCAGTGCTCAGGGCAGATTTGTCACTTCTCTCATGTTAAACCTGGTTCCTGTGGGTTTGTAGGTTGTGTTTGATCTATGCTGACAATTGGCTCACGTGAAGCTTTAACAGGGGCCTGCAGAGTGAATTATAGAAATGAAATTGTAATTATCAGGTGATTTCATTGCTTCCCTTAAATAATTCTCCTGAACAAAGCAGCAGTTGACAAAAAAAGGCTGCTCGAGTTCATCCGTGCTTTGTTTTCGTGATTCAGCTTATTTGAGGATTCTTGAACAAAAACTGTGCTGCTCCTGCTCTTCCCTGAGGCAAGAAGGTGTTGGTGGGAAGGTGTTAAAGGGCACTTTGGTGAGCTGGGCTGAATGTTTTATTTCTGAAGCAGCATCAGCCTTGCTCTGTGGCTTCCTTCAGCAACTGAGTCACCAAACCACACGTGAAATAGTTGTTAAGTGTCAACAGCAATGTCAGGTGTCAGCTCTTGGAAATGTTCAGTCTAATGCACTTCTTTCCTTGCACAGAAAACACATTAAAAGCAAAAATACTGGGCAACTTGAGCAGCCACAGATGGAGCCCAAAGCTCACCTATTTAAACACATTTATGAGTAGAGCACACCTGTGACCTGTCAAATATTGGCTCACGAAATTCATTGACACAAAATGTTTTTAGCTGCTGACTGACGTTGATCTAATGAATTCTTCAGGAATAATCTAGAAGATTCTAGATCATGAAGAACTTCTTCCTGGAAAGGGTGATCAGGCATTAGGAGAGGCTGCCCAGGGAGGTGTTGGAGTCCCCATCCCTGCAGGTGCCCAAGGAGCACCTGGGTGTGGCACTCTGTGCTCTGGGTTGGTGACAAGGTGGGGATTGGGCACAGGTTGGACTTGATGGGCTGGGAGGGCTTTTCCAGCCTCAATAATTTTGTGTTTCTAAATCTAAGAAGTAGATTTATTCCAGGAACTGCTCTCCAAGTTTTGAGCTGCTGGTGAAGTTTTCTTTGCCTGTGTGAGGGCCCAATTTCAGCAGCTTGAGCTGAATAATAATGGGGGGCTCTGTTTGGAGCAGTTTTTGCAGGAGGGCAGAAAGGCTTTGAAGCCCTGCTGAGGGGAGGGGAATGAGCTGTGTGGTTGCTTCCCTGCAGTAGGGACAGGTAGAAGCAGGTCATTCCTGCCTATGGAAAAATCCATCTTTTCTGAGCATTGTGCTGCTCTTCACTTTTTTCAAAGGAAATTTTCAAGATTTTTGCCTTAGGAGAAACCAAATGCATATTTCATGAAAACCTCCAGATTTTGTTGGATCACCTAGGAAACAACTCTCTCTTTTTATTTTCTTTAGAATAAGGTTTTTCTTCCCACTTTTCCCTTGTCACTTGTGGCACCAAGCTCCATTGACAGGATCATCTCTTTCAAAGGCCTCTGCCCTGCAGTGTCCAGAGGCCACTGACAGAAACCTGAAAAAGTTCCTTGAAGATTTTTCAGCTCTTTGCCAGATCTTCATTTCCCCCACGAGCTTGTCAGGAAGCTAAATTAGGACTGATTCCCACTTGGATCAACAAGATATAAATACAGAATGCCCAGAAGGTGCAGAGAACACAATGCTGGGAAGGACTGTTCCCCAGGAGGGAATGAGCTGTAGCTGAGAACAGAAGGCCTGTCCTTACTCCTACAAGCCCAGTAGTGGTATTTGCATTTTGTGTGCAATTTTGAGTGCAAATTTGTGAGTGCAAATTTGTGTGAGTCCCTTCTGTGCCTGCTCCCCAGTGGGACAGCTTTTACTTTAACCCACTGCAGGTATTATTTACACAAATGCACTGTAGGTGCATGAGGCACCTGGAGCTAGGAAAAAGCTGGAAGGACATGAGATTTTGCTCCTCAGGTGAGATGAGCTGCTGAGCCTCTCCTTTGGCACATTTCTTTAGCTGAATTTTAATACTAAAACCAGCAGGGAGCCATTAGAAAATAGTGGGATTGTAGAACTCCCACAATATTCCACAATATTAGCTTGGAATACAGCTTTGGGGTATTCCAGAATATATCAGCAGGGGCTGAAGGTGAGTCCAGGTGTGCCAGAGGCCAAGGACACTTGGCTTGGATCAGAAATAGTGTGGCAGCAGGAGCAGGGCAGTGAGTGTCCCCTGAGCTGGCACTGCTGGGGCTCCTCCAGTCCTGGGGTCAGCTCTGGGCACCTCATGGTGAGAAGGACCTGGAGGGGCCGGGGGTGTCCAGGGCAGAGAATGGAGCTGGGAAGGGGCTGAGGGAGCCGGGCAGGGGCTCAGCCTGGAGCAAAGGAGGCTCAGGGGCCCTTGTGGCTCTGCACAGCTCCTGCCAGGAGGGGACAGCTGGGGGGGTCGGGCTGTGCTCCAGGGAACAGGGACAGGAGCAGAGGGAACGGCCTCAGAATGGGCCAGGGGAGGTTTGGATGGAGATTTGGGAAAATTTCTTCACTGAAAGAGTGATCAGGCATTGGCACAGCTGCTCAGGGCAGTGGTGAAGTCCCCATCCCTGGGGACAGGGGTCAGTGGCAGCCTTGGCAGTGCTGAGGAACAATTGAGTTTCATGATCTCAGAGGGCTTTTCCAGCCTTTCTGGCTGTGAAAGCTGAGTGTGCTTCCCATCTCTGCTTCCCAGGCAGCAGCCACAGCACCTCCTGCCCTGGGGTGGCTCTGGTGTCACAGCCCCAGAAATCTGCTCCCTTTGTCACCAGGGGCTGGGGGTGGGACAGCAGCCAGGCAGGGTCGTGGCAGTGCCCAGGGAGTGTTCACTGTGTCAGACTCTGCAAACAAATCACAGTAAATCAATTACTTGATTGATCTGAGCATTGATCTGAGCTCTGAGGGGCAGATCCAGCCCCAGGGACTGGACTTTGGTTCAGCTCCCAGGACCTGGAGCATGGAGAGCCCAGAGCTTCCCCAAATCCTGGCTGAGGAGCTGGTGCTGCTCTGCTCCAGCACCCAACATGTGGCACCAGGCACTCCTAACCTACTTTCTCAGGGCCATTCAGTGTTTCATAGCCTTTAGGCTTTTTTCTCCCATTCATCTGCTTCCTAAAATAATCCTGGTTACTCAGCATCTCTTCCTGTGAGATTCCCAGGCCCTCAATCATGTTCTTCACCTTCTCTGAACCACCAGATTCTCCTTCACACTCAGCACCCTGGTCCTTCACAGGCTGTTCCAGGTGAACCATGGCTCCCAGGACATTATTCCCATGTAATTCCTTGGCTGTGCCAACATTCTGCTTTTTCTGAGCTGCCTCATGTCTCTGTGCCAAGATCTCTCCAGAGCTGTCTGAAATCATCCTCGGTTGCTTTTTCTGAGTCAGTGCCGTTAATGTAAAGCTGTCACAGAGCTCCCCAATTTGCATTTTTTGCCTTTATCTGCTCTGAACTTTGTCACTCTGCTGCCTCCTGACTGAGGATATTTAAGTTCTCCCGTTGTCTCCTGATTTCACCCTGGAAAATCCTATTTATGTTCATCCTCCTCACGTCTTACCCTTGTCTCCCCTTCTCAGTTGATTAATAAATATCTCAGTGACTGTGATACAACCATGACTCTGGTTTTGCCTCAGTGAAAAACAATTTCTACTTTGTGTCCTACTTTCTTAGGCACTTCCAACAAACCTTTGCATCCTCCCTGGCGAGTGTTTAGTGCTGAGGTGGAGCTCCAGGGAGAGCTCAGAGCCCCTTCCAGGCCCAAAGGGGCTGCAGGAGAGCTGGAGAGGGACTGGGGACAAGGGATGGAGGGACAGAACCCAGACCAAGGATGGCCCAAAGCCTCAGGTCTGGGCTGTGCCAGGGCAGGAATTCTCCATTTGGGTGTGCCCAAAGCTCCTGGGTAATGTGGAAACAACAGTCTGGGATTGGACTCCACTTGTTCAGGGCTTGAACATGGCTGGGGAAAGCATCTGGCCTTGGTTTGAGTGAAAACAGGAATTCCCCAGGGTGCCACAGCTCTGCTGGATGGCTGGGAGTGTTGCTCCTCTGTCTCTCTATAATGGGATTCCAGGGACCATGTTCCCTTTTCAGTGCTCCAAGGTCCAAGGAGAAAACCTGTTTAGGAGCTGTGTGGGTTGGGGGTATTTTTGTGTGAGTTTGGAGTATTTTTGTGTGAATTTTGGCTGTTTGTGAGTTTAGAGTGTGTGTTGTGTGACTTTGGGGTGTTTTTGTACAAGTTTGGGATACTATAGTGTAACTTTGGGGCATTTTTGTGTGAGTTTGGAGTATTTTTGTGTGAATTTTGGCTGTTTGTGAGTTTA
>VZSJ01001408.1:22873-47063 GCA_013398405.1 Pheucticus melanocephalus
GAGGGGCACAGCAGTGACACAGGGACTCAGCAGTGACACAGGAGGTGTCTGGAGAGGGGCACAGCAGTGACACAGCAGTGACACAGGGACACAGCAGTGACCCAGGAGCTGCTGGGAGCCACCCAGCCAGGGTGGGGGCTCTCCCTCCCACCTCCCAGGCTGCTGAATTCCACAGAGCTGCTGCTGTTTCTGCTTGCTCAGCTCCTGGGGGGACAGCCACCCACTGCCACCCCTCAGCTCCCTGGTGGAGCATCCTGGAGAGGAGAGAACCAGCCTGGCAGTGCCAAAGGCACAGGGAATCAGGGAATGGTGTGGCTTGGAAGCACCTTAAAGCCCATCCAGTGCCACCCCTGCCATGGCAGGGACACCTCCCACTGTGGGATTTTCAGGGTCCCCCAATAAAGGGAGGAAATGATGAATCTGACTCCATGTCTTTAGAAGGCTAATTTATTATTATATTATATGTTATGTTATGTTGTTATGTTATGTTATGTTATGTTATGTTATGTTATGTTATGTTATGTTATGTTATGTTATGTTATGTTATGTTACGTTTGTTATGTTATGTTATACTTAAGAATAAAGAAAGGATGCTTACAGAAGGTTTAACAAGAGAATAATGAAAAACTTGTGAGTCTCTCCAGAGCCTTGTCACAGCTGATGGTGATTGGTCATTTAGTAAAACCAATTCACATGGAACCAATGAAACAACCACCTGTTGGATAAACAATCTCCAAACTCATTCCAAAGCAGCAAAACCCAGGGGAAGCAGATGAGATAATATTGTTTTCCTTTTTCTCTGAGGCTTCTCAGCTTCCCAGGAGAAGAATCCTGGGCAAGGGGATTTTTCCAGAAAATGTGACAGTGACATTCCACTGTCCCAGGCTGCTCCAAGCCCCATCCAGCCTGGCCTGGGACACTTCCAGGGATGGGGAATCAACATTTTTATATCAGCACAACCAACACTGTTGTCCCTTTCTCTCCTCAGCTGGTGGGGCTGAGTGTCTCCAATGGGAAGGACCAGCTCGTGGTGTTCCACACCAAGGACAACAAGGATCTCATCGTTTGTCTCTTCAGCAATGGCCCCTCCAACGACAGCAGGATTGGGGAGCTCGTGGGGGTCCTGGCCAGTCACTTCAAGAGGTCAGTGCTGGGCTGGGGCTGGGGCTGCTGGACACCCATTCCAAAGTGGAGACCATCCCTGGAGTCACTGTGGTGCTGGGCTGCAGCCCTGGGGCGCCACAGTGACCTTTCCTTCCTGGCATTTTTGGGACACACTTTTTACCTACAACACTTGGTTGCCTCTTCTGTATTCCTCTGATTGCCTTCCCTGTGTGTGTGTGTGACAGCCACAGGTGTTTGGGGGACAAATATCACTGAAGGTGCACTTGGGGTGTGTTACAATGGCTCCTGAGGGCTTCCTGCAGCCAAACTCTTCATATTTAAAATTAAAATGGAGTTTTTCTTTGCTCAGATTGACCCCTGCCCCAGTACCATAAATCACCAGCAGGTGATTTATTGCTTGAGCAGTAAATCATTCTGTGCAGTCTTCTCTGCTCCCTGACGTCTGTCTGTCCTGTAAATCCCTGAGCCAAAGCTGGTGATTGGGTATGGGGATATCTGGGATTGAGCTCCTGGGGCAGCAGGAGTCACCTGGAGCCCAGGAGTGAATTCCAGGCTGCAGCAGGCACAGAAAGGAGCTCCAGGGAGAAGCAGGGTGTGCAGTGAGCACATCTTTGGGTTGTTCCTGGCTGCCCCAGAGGAGGTTCCCAGCAGGAATGGTGCTGCCAGCACCTGCAGCCTTGGCTTTGCTGCTCACAACCTCCACAGAGCTGAGAGAGCCTTACAGGTGAATCTCCACACAGAGCTGGGAGTGGCAGGAAAACAAGAGGGAATTTTGGTCACTTTAGGGTATTTTTCCATGAATTCAAGAAGACTGTGCTGGTCCAGCCCCCTCTCACCACCACAGTGTGCAGATCAGGACTGGCTGTGCTTCTTTGGGCAGGGGCTGAGTCCTTTGGAAATGAATTCTCAGCATTGGTGTAACTTGTCTGGGGAAATTCAGTGCTGCAAAGCAACAGAAAACATTCTCTGGTTTTGCTTTTACCTGAATCTCATTTCATGGCAAAGGCAGCTGCTCTTGCAGGCTCAGGAGATTCTGTAAGGCAATGTTTGTTTGGGAATCCTGGAAGTCCCTGGAGTTCTTCATCCAGCATCAGCCTCAGGTGGCTGGTGCTCCTCAGGGCCTTGCCAGCTCTCTGGTGTGGGGACAGACTGTGACACTGTTGGTTCAGTGTCCAATTACCCAAAATTGCTTTTAATTTTGCTCAGATTGGTCCCCCAAGCAGCAGCCCTTGTGTCACCTGTCCCCCACTCAGCCTCAGGCAGAGCTGCTTCATTTTAACAAAGGACGTTGTGACCATCAGCCTGAAACATTGCACGTTGTTCTCCTAAAGGTGGGAACTGCTGATTTCCAGATTCTTACGCTGATTTTAACAATGGCATTTCTATCTTTAAAAAGAACTTGGTTTAATCTAATCCCTGTCTGTAGGAGAAATATATTTATGTGCTGATCAACTCCACTTAACACAATATTAGCATTATTTTAGTGCTTCAAATGACAAATCTCAGCACTGCTGGGTAAATGGGAGAGCTGCTGTAGAACCCATTCTTCTCCAACATCCAATGAAATTTCCTGGATGAAGGGCAATGCACAGAACAACTTGCATTTAATTTCCCAAATATATAAATGTCATGGTTTCCCTCTTCAAAGCAATATCTGTAAATCAAAACATTCAGGAATGTGTTTGTGTTTTCCGTCACTTTCCATTTTCCTAGAGTCACAAACTCCTGTCAGTGAATGGAATTAGCTGAGCCTGTGCTGGGGAGGCACCGGGGGAACTGCTCATTAGCCAGGGAATTCCTCATTAGCAGGGGAATTCCTCATTAGCAGGATTAGCTGTGGGTGTGCCTTGCCAGGGTCGGGTTTCTCTGCCCTGCCTGAGGAGGAGCTAAGGCTGGAGCCAGCAGGAAAATCTCAAACCTAAAAGTTCAGTTGCTTGGAAGATCCGACCCGTGGTGGGGTTTAGGAGCTCTGCTCCAGCCGGGGTGTGGGAGCAGCTCCCGCGGGTTCTGGGGCTCTCTCTGAACATTAAAAGCCATTTCCAGCCATGCCAGCACCCATCCTGGATCACTGCTGGGAGGTTTGGGCAGGGCTGAGGTGTCCCAGGCACGTGTGGTTGTGTGGGTGCTGCTGGGTGATGATCCTTTCACTGTGTGTGATAAAACCATGTGAGTTCAGTGCCATTCTGTGGTGTAGGAAAGGAGAGGAGGAGGCTGCTGGTGTCACCCAAACCTTCTCATCCAGATGCTTTCTGTCAGGTTTTCTTTTTTATTCCAAACTCTTTGAACTGGGAACTTCGATGCTGACCCATCTGTTTGGGAATTTTGGACATTTTCAACAAGAAATAGCTTGGACATTTTAGAACAATTACAGAGGTGACATCTCTCAGTGCTGCATTCTGCAGCTGCTTTTGGGCACAAAAGCTCAAAACCAAAAACTTTTGGGAATATTTTACCTGATTCACATTTCTTTGCATCACCCATGAAAGCTTCACAAAGTTGTGTCTTTTAAAAGTTATTCCTGGTAGGAATTGTCTTACTTTGAGATTGTGCTTCACAAATAAGTGTTTATACAAAACTAACATGAGGCTGCTGAGAGCTGTGACATTTTTAGTGAGTTAACAGGAGTTCAAGTCACACTTCTACTGAGTCAGCTGGATTTGGGGTTTTTTCACAGTGCAGCTGAATTCCCAATGGAAATGATGGGAAGCTGGATGAGGTGTTGATGTAGTGAACAGAGAGTTGATGTGTGCCTGCAGAGCAGTGTGCAGCATCCATGAGCTCCCCTGGGAATTCCCTGGCTCAGGGCTGGGCATCTCCTGCCAGAGCCCAGCAGGGCTGGGATCAGGGAGTGCCTGGAACAGCTGGGGGGATCCATGGGTCCCTTGCAGGAGCAGTGGGTGAAATCTGGTGAAATCTACTCTCAGGATCTCTGCTGATCACAGTGACCCCAAGATGTGTTAGAAATTCTCTTTTCCCAGCCTGGCAGTCAAAGAGGGAGTCAGAACTCTTCATTTCTCATTCTCAAGGTTGTTTATTGTATCTTATCTATAAAATTCTTTCTCCTGTCCTGCTGAGGTCTATTCAGCAGGTCAGACAGAGGCACTCTGATGTTATCTTTTTATACTATAACCTACCTGTACAATATTTACAATACCTTTCCAATCCCTATCACCTATGTTAGGCAGTGAGCTTCTACTCTAAACCAATCCAAAAGTGCCAACATCACCTAGAACATGGAGGCCAAGAAGAAGAAGGAGAAAGGCTGGACATGCCCCAATTCTTCCATCTTGCCCCATTCTAAAAACCCCAAAAATCTATTTTTCACCCATGATAAATTCACTATCATTCTACTTAACCTTTCATGGCTTGTAATTCTTCATATAAGGTTGGTAATTGTTTTTTCCAAGGGCTAAATCAAAGGCACAAGGGGTCTTGGGCTCTGTGCCAAGGTCTCTGAGCCCCCTGATGGGGTCTTGAATCCTCCAGGGCAGCCAGAGGAATGTCCTGGTTCTGACAGTCTGGGGCATCTCTCTGCCCTTGGTGCCCAGCAGGAAGCAAAGGGGCTGTGCTGAGCTCAGTACCCTCATCCTTGGAGTGCCAAGGCAGGGAGCAGCTCCTGGGAGCTCCTGCTGGAGGACAGGGGCGGCTGTGGAAGGGAAGGATTTGTATTTTCCCTTTCCCTTTTACATCCTCAGGGCCTCTCAGGTTCTAGAAGATGTCTGGACCCAGCAGTGCAGGGCACTGAGGGTTTTCTGTGCCCTTCACCTGAGGTGACCCGGCTGTGGTCACCCCCCTGTGCTCCCACCTGTGTGGGGTCCCCCCATGTGGGTGATCTGAGGGTCCCCAGTGAAGGTGCCCAAGGCCCATCCTGTCCCCAGGGCTCATTCCCTGCCCTCTGGGAGCAGGCAGGGGCTGTTCTCTCTGCCTGCCCACACACTGGGATCAGGGAGTGGCTGCTCCAGTGCTTTCTGTTCCCAAATCCCCACATTGCCTGAGCCACAGCCCTTGGGCTCCTTCCAGCATTCCTGGAGGGAAGGGGGACTTAAAAGAGCAGTCAGAAGCAATCCCTGCAGAACTCCAGCAGAAAATCACTTGCCTGAGGATATTTTCTATTTTCCATTGCTCTTTGGGACCTGTCAGCCAATTTTAATCATCAGTGTGCCCTGGATTCATTTTCCTCAGTTCTGGGCCCTACCCTGGAGCGTTGCTCAGGTCCTGATGGAGCAGGAATTCCCCCAGGGGGGATCTCAGCCTGCCCCAGGGCTGTGGCTCCAGCTCCTGCCCCACACAGAGCTCCTGGTGCTCCTCAGGAAGGTCTCAACCCCTGTCCCTGCCTCCTGCCCTCCATCCCTGCACTTCACTGCATCAGGGGTGTGGCAGAAACTTCTTTGGTTGGAGAAGTGGAGAGGTTTGGCTGTTGGATTTAGTGTCACCTGCACGTGTGTCACTGTAACACTGTAACACGTGTCCTGGGCACGTGGAGAAATATATATATATATATAAATATAAATATATATATATATATACATATACATATATACATATATTATATATATTACATAATATATATTATAATGTATATTATATGTATTATGTATTATAACATATTATAATATTTATAACATATATATTATATATTCTATATATTCTATATATTTCATTATCTAGATTATATATAATATATATACATTTTCATATATATTTATATATAGTATAAATAAATATATTCTGTATATAATATATATATACAGAAATTACATTTATTACAGAATTACAGATGTAAATTGGAGCCACCTGGAACAGTGGAAGTGTCCCTGCCATGGCAGGGGTGGCACTGGGTGATCCTGAAAGTCCCCTCCCAGCCAAACCTCTCCATGTTCCCCAATAATCAGCTCTGGTAATTCCTCTGTCCACCTCACAGTTGTAGCTTTGGTTGAGAAATGAGTTTTGCTTGGGAAAACAAATGAAAGATTTGTTGTTTTGAGTGACTCCAGGCACAGAGGGGTGGAATTACAGCAGCCTGCTGAGACTGCCTCTGGTTTAATTCTTGTACATCCTGGAAAACTCTTGGTGCAACTTTTTCCAACACTTGTCCTGTGGGAAGGGAATTCATCAGGAATATAATTCCCTTCCTTAAAACTCATCTTGCCACTGCTGCTGCTGCTCATCCTCCATCTCTGAGTGGGGCCCTGGCCAGGGAAGCCTCCCCAGCTCACATTCCTGTGGAGATGTATTGTTTTGTTACACTTCACAATGTGTTCCTGACATGGAAAAATAGATTTGTCTCCCTCAGTGTTGGATTAGGCCTTTTTCTGACCCAGAGATGGGTAACTAAGAGGTGTTTTAAAAACTTTAATTCCATTTTCAGTCTCATGTGAAGGGTGAGACAATACAGATGTTATAATTCACACTATTACAATCAAAAGGTAACTATTTTTAAAGTGCAGTACATTATAAGTGTTTCTTGGCTTATCAGCTTTTGCTGTAAATGCCTTAAAGCCAATCATCTCAAATTACCCTTCATGAATCTTGTTACACTGCATCTTTCACAGTTTTATTTCTCCAAAGTATCCGGTGTTATTTACAAAACCATCCTTTGAAACTTGTTTCCAGTTCCATTTCTCTCTCAACAATGTCTGTCCTATTCCACGGCAATTCTAAGTCAGCATTTCTTATCTCAAGGTTTACATACAATGTAAACCTTCTATCAGACTTTAAGAATTTTCTACAAATCCATTTCCCACAGCTCAGTGCTGGGTTTGTGACACTGAGAACACAGTGAGCCCCAGGGAGGGGTTTGGGCTCTCCCCAGGCTGATGAGTTTGTGTGAATCCTTTATCTGAGTCCCAGCCTCTGCATCTAAAAGTCCATTCTTGTGTCTGATAACATAAATAGTAACAATTAATTGTGTTTCATGGTCTTCCTTGGAGTCCAGAGAGGTTTTTTGGTCAGTTTTCCTTCCCTAATCTGCCTGTGCCCTGCTACCATTGTGTGCCAGCACTAATTTTGTACAAAACCCTCTGGAAAGGGGATTCAGTTTTATTCCTTTTTATCCTTTATTCCAGCAGCCCTGGGTAACTTTGGTGCTTTGCCTTCTCTGAGCAGCTCCTGGATGCTAGAGCTCCATGTCCAGAGTCCTCCTGGGAGGAAGCTCTTGGTAAAAATGAAGTTTTTGGGGCTTGAGGTGCTGAAGGAAATTGATATTTCTTCCCATGGTGTCTCTTGGGGTTTCCTGGAATTGTTCTGTGTTCAGGAAATCTTCCCCAGGGCACTTAAAAATCCTGGATTACTTTGGTAATTTGCACCCAGGTTTCCTCAGTTACTGCAATTCCTGGGAAATCGATCTCCAGTGACCCAAAAATCCTCTGGAGTGACCAGAGGGGCTCTCCAGTGTCCCAAGGTGCTCCCAGAGATGCAGAAGTTCCCTCCAGTGACCACAGGTCCTCTCCAGTGGCCACGGGTCCTCTCCAGTGGTCACAGGTCCCCTCCAGGCCACTACCCCAGTGTGATATTGTACAAATGATGTTTGTTCTCACTGACCCTCTGCAGAGTTCTTTGAGTTTCTGAATTCATTTTCTGGCTCCAGCTGAATGATCTGCTGGGTTAAACAGGTGAATCCTTTCCATCCTTGGACAAGCTAAAGCATGAGGGTGGAACTGGATTTTTTGTGGTTTGAGGGGAAAAAACAGCATTGAGACTGTCAGAAGAGGTGAGCCAGTCCTGGAGTAGGAAACTCAAAGCCATTCTCCTCCTCCTCTTCCTCCTCCTCCTCCCTCAGGCTTTCAGAAGCCTCACACCCCTAAATATGAATTTTATTTTTAGAGCCCTCAGCATTTTCTGTGTCATTTATGAGGCTCTGTCCAGCTCCCTCCTCTGTGAGATATTTATGATCAGAAAGCAGTTCAGGTAATCAGCCCTGAGGATCTGGAATTCCTGCATCCCACAGCCACCCTTCCCAATCCAGCTTCCCTATTGGTGCTGGGAACTGGGGATTTCCTTCAGCAGGAAAATGGAAGTTTCTCATATTACAAACCTCTTCCTTATCTGGCTCTGGGCTCTGCTCAGTGTATTCATTATCACAAATTATTATTTTCAATCTTGAGCCGCAGCTCTCAGTGCTCATTCAGCACTTGGAGAGTTTGACACAAATCCACACTTTTTTCTTTTCCTGGATATGTTCAGAAACCCCGTGGGTGTGGCACTGGAGTGATGAGCGGAGTGTTGGATTGACACTTGGACTTGATGATCTTAAAGGTCTTTTCCAGCTTTAATTATTCTGTGATTCCATGAACCATCACCCTGCCCCCGTTAAAACCTGACAGAAGCAGCTCCTAAAAAGTTTTGGATGGTAGAAACACAGCCCCAAATCCTCTGCTGCATCCCAAAATCCCAGAATGGTTTGGGTTGGAAGGGACTTTAAAGCCCTGAAGGGTGGCAGGGACACCTCCCACTGTCCCAGGCTGCTCCAAGCCCCAATGTCCAGCCTGGCCTTGGACACTGCCAGGGATCCAGGAGCAGCCCCAGCTGCTCTGGGCACCCTGTGCCAGGGCCTGCCCACCCTGCCAGGGAGCAATTCCCAATTCCCAAGATCCCATCCAGCCCTGCCCTCTGGCACTGGGAGCCATTCCCTGTCCCTCCATCCCTTGGAAATCCTCTCTCTCCATGTTTCCTGTGGCTCCCTCAGGCCCTGCAAGGCCACAGTGGGGTCACCCCTGCTCTCCCCTCCAGGTGAACAGCCCCAGCTCAGTCCCAGAATGGTTTGGGTTGGGTTTGGGCTGGCACAGCCTGGCTGCCCCAGCAGCTGCCCTGGCACACGGGCTGGGCACTGGGAAGAGCCCAAAGCTCAGCCACAGAGAGCCTGGAAGTGCTGAGGTGGTTTGAGGAGGGGGTTCAGGTTTGTGCCAGAGGGATGTGGAGCTCCTGGAGAGGGAGAACCCCCCTGGGTGTGCAGCCCTGAGGTGCAAACAGCCCCTTGGGGACTCAAATCAGACACAGATGGGTTTGGGTGTGAGCACAAAGCTCCCAAGCTGTGCAGCTCCTGCTGAGCTCGGTGCTCAGCACCTCTGCTCCAGTGCTGGGATCCCAGCCCAGGCTCCCTGGCTCCTCCCTGGGCTCTGCAAAGGGGCTGGGCTGGGCTGGCAGCACCAGGAGCTGCTCACAAAGCTTCAGGCACCAAAAATGCCTCGTGGATGGTGCTAAAACATCACCAGGAGTTGTGCAGCCCCTTTGTTCCCACTGAGACACTCCAGGCTGGGTTTCCCACCTTGGGTTCCTGTTGTATTTGTGTGGTGCCCCGTGGCAGGAAGGAAGGATGAATCTGACTCCATGTTCTCAGAAGGCTAATTTATTATTTATGATACTATATTATATTCAAAAATACTATAGATATATTACTATATACAGTATAGTATATATATTATACTATATATAGAGTATAATATATATTGTATATTTATATAATATATATAATATATTATATATAATTATATTAATATATATTATATATAATATTATGTATAGTATATATAATATATATAATAATATATAATATACATACTACATATATAATATATATAGTAATATATATTACTACTATAATACCATATCTTTTTAATATAATATAGTAAAATACTATATTATATTGAAAAAATTAACTGAACTATACTAAAGAAAACAGAAAATATACTTACAGAAGGCTAAAAGATACTTACATTCCTTCTGTGTCAGGAAGGAATGATGAATCTGACTCCATGATCTCAGAAGGCTAATTTATTATTTTATGATACTGTATCATATTAAAAAATACTATATATATATGACTGTATATAGTAATATATATATTACTATATATAGTATAGTATATATATACACTATATATATAGTATAATATATAGTAATATTTATAATACATAATATATAATATATAATATATAATATATAATATATAATATATAATATATAATATATAATATATATAGTATGTATATTATATATTTTAATATTATATCGTAAAATACTATATTATATTTTAAAAATTAACTGAACTATACTAAAGAATACAGAAAGATACTTACAGAAGGCTGAAAAGATAACAATGAAAATTTGTGATTCTTTCCAGAGTCCTGACACAGCTTGGCCCCAGTTGGCCATTGAGTTAAAACAACTCACAGCAGAATGCAATGAAACAATCACCTGTGGGTAACCAATCTCCAACCACGTTCCAAAGCAGCAAAACACAGGAGAGGCAAATCAGATAATATTGTTTTCCTTTTTCTCTGAGGCTTCTCAGCTTCCCAGGAGAAAAATCCTAAGCAAAGGGATTTTTCCAGAAATTGTGAATATCAGTTTCCCACCTTGGCTCTCGTTATTCCTAGTAAAGGTCTTGGTGTGCTCCAGAGTCAGAGCCTGGGCCACGCTTAGGAAAAGCTCTGCCTTTAACTGCACTCCTTCAGTTTGGGGAGAGCTCTCAGGGTCAGTCCCAAGGAGCTTTCTGTAAAAATGAGGACAGCAATGGTTTTCAAGGCCTGAATATTTTTAGGGCTATGGAAATTTAATAAAATAAAGAGGATCAGTAGGTTGGTCATGTTTGAAATAATAAGGAAAATATACATTTTTCTCTTTAATATTCAAGGGAATATTAAATGTTGATATTGATTAATGTATTAGATATTTGATCCCGAGACTTTTTACATTTTTACATAACACAAAGTATCATGAAAATGCACATTAACAAAGCTTTCCTGCTCTTTTGCTCGGTGGCATCTTCAGCAGAGCCAAAAATGCCCTTTTCAGCTTCCTTTCCTCCCATTCTCCTCTGGCCTGGCTCTTTGCATCCCCTGAGCTCAGGTCTGAGTTGTTCTCCAAAAGGCATTTCTGTGGCTGCTCTGTCAGAAGTCATTGGGATCCCAGAAAATTATTCTGTTTAATGATTTCAGTCTATTTAGTGATTCTAATTAGTGATTTTTCACATAACTCAAATGTTATGCTTAGAGGGGAAGTTTGGGTTTGGGTTTTTTCAGGATGTGTGGAGGATCTCACTGATAAAATCTGAATGTGCTGGAGACCCTGAGCTTGGGGCTTGGCATTTTTGGAAATCTCTGAGGACCTTTTAAACAGATACTAAATATTTGGCCAAAATATTGGCTCCCAACAATTCCTTCTGAAGCTGAGGTCAAATAAATTAGAATTTAAACATGGGTGTAGTGGAAAGACAAGGAAAAAAACCGATTATTTCTTGACAGATTTTAGAGCTTTTATTTTGTGCTTTTTTTTCAATAGATACAGAACTGAATCTGTGAGCTAAAAGTTAAAGCTTGTGCTGTAAAGCAGGCTGGGGAAAATTCCTGTTCCTGGTGTAAAATTGAGGCAGATCAATTCAATCCACTGAGCCTGGAGTGTTGCTCTCTGTGCAAATCCTCCTACACCAGGGTGTCATTTTTTACCCACATTGCTGAGTGTGTTTGGTCCGTGGCTCTCCTCTTTCCCCTTTGCTCTGCCAAATTCCTAAATTAAGCAGTGTTGGGTTTTTGATGTAATATAAGAAAGATTTGCATAAATGCAGTTATGGTAATTTTGTGGTGAGTTTTAATGTGTTGGCTTCATCTCAGCCCTTCAGATCCTTAAATCACTTTTGATTAGCTGTTGCTTAAACATTGCTTTTTTCCCCCCTTTTGAAAACAGATGCCTTGAGGATGAGCTGAGGCGAATTTTGTGTAAATCTGCTTTGTTGCTGGAGTCAGCCTGAGAGCCCTTTCCTTTCCTTTCCTTTCCTTTCCTTTCCTTTCCTTTCCTTTCCTTTCCTTTCCTTTCCTTTCCTTTCCTTTCCTTTCCTTTCCTTTCCTATTTCCTTTCCTTTCCTTTTTCCTTTCCTGAATTTCCTTTCCTAATTTCCTTTCCTGAATTTCCTTTCCTGAATTTCCTGAATTTCCTTTCCTTTTCTGAATTTCCTTTCCTTTTCCCTACTGTAGGACTGCCCAGGCAGTCACTGAGGTGGATGATTTGAGGTTGATTTCTTCAGTACAAAATTCCTGAGAGGTGGGAAAAGGAAACTGAAAGGAAAGAGGATAATGCTGTGATCCCATTAAATCCCTGGGCCTTAAATCCCAGCCTGCATTTCCCTGTTGTCCTCATCCTTCCCCTGACCACCCAGTTCCACACTGGGAGCCCTGGAGCTGCTCTGGTGCTGCTGATCCCAGGAGCACACAGCTGCTTTCAGGAGGCTGCCACACGTTTTCCCTGGAATTCTGTTCCATCGGTTCTTTCCTTCTCCAGCATTTCCCTCAGTTATGGGCCCCAGTGACTGACAGCAAACAAAAAACAACAACAAAAAAAGCTCCATCATGATCATATTTACTGGTGACCTACTTAAAATGCTCTTTGCTGCTGCTCTGGTGTGTGCTGCAGTGCTGCTGGCTGGAGCCTCCAGGGAATTGCTGCTGGAATGATAATGAATGCACAACGTGGCCCCTTGCTTGTTTAACTGCAGCCTCTCAAAGACATGGTTTATTTTTTATTGCATCATTTAGACTTCCTTTTTCTCTCCCACTTGTGATGTATTATTCCCATTTTTGGTCTCCCTACTTCGTGCTCTGACTGCAGGCAGAGCTATTGTTTGAAGTGATGCCATTAAATCATGGGATGCCTTCATCTTTTGATAATTTTTCTGTTTATTTTTCAGGAAAATTAGGCTTTTAGCTCTCTCCTGCAGAGTCTGAGCTGTGTTGTCAAAGGCTTGTGTTGAGCATAATTATTTTTTTTCTGGTGAAAATACTCTAGCAGAGGTGATTATTTATTTAACAAGTGCTTTACACCTGCTTTGGTACATTTTTGTAGGGTTGTTGTAAATGGGTTTGCAGTGCAGGATGGGAAGTCATCAGCATTTTACATATTCATGAGATCATGGAATGGTTAGGGAGGGGAGGGAATTTAAAGCCCATCCATTCCCACCCCCTTCCACTATCCCTGGGTGTTTCTTGGGCACTGCCAGGGATCCAGGGGCAGCCCCAGCTGCTCTGGGCACCCTGTGCCAGGGCCTGCCCACCCTCCCAGGGAACAATTCCCAATTGACAATCTCCCATCCATCCCTGCCCTCTGGCAGTGGGAGCCATTCCCTGTGCCCTGTCCCTCCATCCCTTGTCCCCAGTCCCTTTCCAGCTCTCCTGGAGCCTCCTCCAGGTGAGCACCCCCAGCTCTGCCAGCCTGGCTGCAGAGCAGAGGGGCTCCAGCCCTTGGAGGATATTTGTGGTCTCATCTGGACTCACTCCAACTTTTTAATTGCATCTCTCAAGTCTTCCTGGTTTTCCTCTTCACCAATTCATTTAGAGGAAGGTTTGGATGTTCCTACCCACTCCCCAGTGCCCTGCTCTGCTGTGGTTAGGGAAGATGGGGCTGTGTTTGCTGTAATTTGTGAATTTAGGATTGAGTGTGTCCATGGCATGGTAAATTAATCCTACCTTTGCAAAGAATATCATGTCCCATCCCTGAAGTGTCCAAGGCCAGGCTGGATGGGGCTGGGACAGTGGAAGGTGTCCCTGCCATGGCAGGGTGGCACTGGGTGGGCTTTAAGGCCCCTCCCAAACCAAACCATTTCATGGTTTTGTAATTCCATGAATATCAGGATGTAGGAATCCGCTGAAGCCATGGATAAGGGATCACACCTGAAATGTTCTTTTTTGGTGGCTGTGAATCCTTCTGGGCTCACACCCCAGTGACACACAGCAGGCTGGGTTTCCATGCCAGCCTGAATTCCCTGACCTCAAATCCAAACAGAATTCCTAAGCACATGGATAAAAATGCATAAAATAAACTCTGCCTCCTGTCTTCTGCATTTCCTGGCACCCCAGAACTGTGTTATGAGAGCAAAGCCCTGGGCTTAGGTGTAAATAACAAACTCAGCTTCCTGAAGTCCATAGGATCAAGATTCAGGTTGGAAAAGCCTCAAGTTCAGCTGTTTAAGGCCACCCCTGTCCCCAAGTGCCACATCCACAGGGCTTTTAACCCCTCCATGGGTGGGGACTCCAGCCCTGCCCTGGGCAGCTGTTCAGATAATTCCCCAGATAATTCAGATAATTCCTGGTTTCTCAGCAAACAGAAAATTCCTGTTTTCTCTTGCACTGGGGGTTATTTCCCCAGGCTGCCAGGGGGATGGAGGTGCTGAGGGAACATTTGCCACCCTCTCTCAGCAGCTCTGGGGTTCCTGCCCTGTGCTCCCTTCCCAGGGCAGGACTTTGCTCTGTGCTGTCCCCACAGAGGTGACAGAAACCATGACAAGAGGGGAATCAGCCCCACTGTAAAACCACTCAGGATCTGTGGAAATTCATTCAGTCTCTGGCTCCAAATGAGGCTGGAAGGGACGTTCAGTTCTCCTCTAAGTGGTGAGGAGGAGCTGGTCAGGAGCACAACCATGGCAACAGCTCAGTGCTGCTTTGGGAGGAGCAGGAATCCACCCCTGGTGTCCCCTCAGTCCATGGCCACAGTGTCCCCCCCAGCTGGGGTAACTCCCAGGTGGTGGCTGAGCTTTGTCAAGTGACTTTGGAGCCTTTGGAGTGGCTGTTGCTGCCTGCCCAGGGAAGTTGGGATGTGGGTGCTGTTCTCAGGCATGGCACTCCTCACCCCCCATCCCTCCCAAACCACAGAAGGAAACTGGGATTGACTGGAGGAGCTGCCAGAGAAGCTCTTGCCACAAAATGGGGCTCACTGGGAGGAAGTTGTGATCCCAGAGAGGGATATTGCCTGTGCAGGGCTGTGCCCATGGGAGCTCATCCGGGAGCACTAAACAGAATATTTGGAAGGACACAGAGCAAGCAGGGGAAGGAAACCACAGCAGTGCTGTTGTCCAGAGAATCTTGGCCACAGTCAGTGGATTTCAATGCCACCATGTCCACGGGTCCCAGCTGAGCTCCAGTGGCTGATTCCACCTCACAGAGCACCCAGAGCCTGTTCCTCAGTTCCTCAGTTTCAGACATTGAGCAGGGCTTGTGTCTTGTCTCCTCCTCTGCTTTCATTTCACTTCATCCACCTCCATGGTAGAAATGAATATTCCCAGGCCACGGGGTGCCTTGCATAAAGCATTTTTCCATCCAAATGGCCCCATCCATCCTGTAACAGAGCTGTGATTCATGGGCTCTTACATGGCAAGGCTGAGGTGAAGCCAGCTGACTAATTTGCACCCAGTAATTAGGCTGAATTAAATGCACAAAAGATGATTCCTTTTTTCTCTTCCTGCTTTTCCTTGTGTGAGCTCACAGGAGCTGATTCTGGTGAAGGAAGGGTGGTTTTCATTCTGCATCACCCCAGCCTGGCTGCCTGAAGGGCATTTAGGGGAGATTCACAGGGGTGGCTCCACCCTGTGCCACCCTCCTGTATAGTATTCATAGGAGGAATTTTGAGGAGGATTTTATTGATATTAGAAGGTTAATTAATTAATTTTTCATAATATTTACATTATTTACCTTATTTATATTTTTATTATATCTTTATTATATATATTTATTCTATTGTAATTATTATATTCTATTCTTCATTAATTATTATATTATATTACATTACATTATATTATATTATTTATATTATATTATATTATATTATATTATATTATATGGCATTATATTATATTATATTATAGATATATTATATTATATGACATTATATTATATTATATCATATTATATTATATGACATTATATTATATTATTTATTATGTTTAAATTGAATTTGTTAAGCATTTAAGTGTATATAACTGCACTTTATTGTACAGAATTTTGTGACTGTCAGTTGACAGTCTTGATACACACACACCCTTGGCCGTGATATGCCAAGGAAACAAAACATTATTATTTTGGGTAAATAATATCTATATTGTATTTTATATTTGCACAAATATAGGTGCAGCAAGTGAGATAAAAATTGGTTTTCTTTTTTCTGAGGTTCAGAGAATGTGAAATTTAGAAATATTCTTGGGAAGAATTGTGCCTTATTTTTTTCTCTGTGAAGAGAAATGTGGCCACACTCCTGGCAATGTTCAGGGGCCAGGCTCCCTCCCAGTAATCCCAGTTTGCACCAGGCCTTGGGGACCCTGAGTTTGTGTCTGCAGGGATGGAGCACTCTGATGTTTCATGGATGCACAGGTAGAGAGCAGCCAAGCAATAAAATAAAACAACCCCACCTGTGCTGAGCATGGCTCAGGGAATGGTTTGGGTGGGAAGGGACCTTAAACCCCTCCAGTGCCACCCCTGCCATGGCAGGGACACCTGCCACTGTCCCAGGGGGCTCCATGTGCCATCCAGCCTGGCCTTGGGCACTGCCAGGGATGCAGGGGCTGCTCTCCTTAGACCCCCTCAGCCCCCCAGCCCCAGTCCCCTGGCTCTGGCTCAGGAGTTGTTCCCTTGCTCCTGCCCTCACAGAAATGCTGATTTGCAGAACAAATTTGCAGAACAGATTTGCAGAAGCTGAGCTGTGGATCCAGCAGGCTCTGGGCTGCCACCCCCTCCATGCCATGGGGACAGGTCCCCCCAGTGCTGTGACCAGCCCAGCTTGTGTCCAGCCCCAGCCTGGGGGTTCCAAGGGATGGATCCCAGTCCTGCTGCATCCCCAGGGAGGCTGAGCTCTCCCTGCCCAGGCTGGAGGATCCTTCTCCACCCTGCAGGGCTGTCCTGGGGGTCCTGAGCACCAAGGTGAGCAGGGGGACACCGGACCCCATCCATTTTTGGGTTGGTGCCATCTCCAGCTGCTACCTCCAAACCCCCAGCCCAGTCTCCCCAGCCAGCCCTGCTATTTTTAGCTTGGTTTCCCAGGGAAACAGGGCTTTATGTGGCTGCTGTAGCCTGAGATTTGACAGTCAGGGATGGAGGTAGTAAAGATCATTCTCTGGGAGGCTTTTTTGGTGAAAATAGCTTGTTTTGATTAAAGAGACAAGCCCTGAAATCCTCAGCCATCCAGGGGGGTTCAGCATCCCCAGCCCCTGGGCAGTCACTGCCTTGCTGCTTCCTCAGCCCTCCAAGAATTATCCCACATGGAAAAGGAAAAGGTGCTGTGGGACAGGGCAGGAGTGTTGAGAGTGATTGATTTTTTTTTTTTTTTTTTTTTTTTGTTATTTATTTTTTGGGGTTATTTATTTTTTGGGAAAGCTCAGTGTAGTCCTTCCTCCTCTCAAGAACATCTCATGGGATGCTCTTCATGGAAGCATTCAAGATGTTTCTGTGGAGCCTCCAGCCACGTGCAGCATCTGCTGAGTGGATCATTTGCCTTTTTTAATGTGGAAAAGAGGAAAGCAAAGCTCTTTTGGTGCTGGAACCCAGTGACCCTGGGCTGCTGCAAACTTTCCAGCCCCACACACACACCCTTGGGCTTGGTGTTCACATCCAAACTCAGATGGTGACATTTCCTTCCCAGGAACTCTGGAAGAGAATAAAATGGGTGATTAAAACACTTACTCATAAATTTGTCACCTCAAAGACCAGCACATGTTGTGTTTTGCCTTGCTCAGCATCAGCTGGAGAGTGAGGCAGGACAGGATCCTGTTTTCCAGGGAACATGAGGTGCATCCCCCAGCAGGCATGACCTGTGTGAAGTGGGGTTTAAGTACCAGGAGAGGTGATTTTAGATCCCTTGTGCTGTGTCAGGAATCTGCCCAGGGCCTCCTGCCCTCTGCAGTGACAGCTGGGGACAGGGGCTGTCTGAAATGCCACCACAGCTCTGTGTTCAGGACCTTCATCCCACATCCACCTTCCAACCAGAGCAGGAGATGTCTCCAGCAGCTGAGCAGGTCCCACTTTGATCCAGGTGGGATGGGGGAGCCACTTCCAGAGCCTCCATCCCTGCCTGCCTTTGCCTGAGTTGCACATTTGCAGTGTGAGGGATGTGTTTGCCCAGCTGCTCCTCAGGGCTGGAGTGAATTTTTGCTTTATAATAAGGAATTCTGTGAAGACTTTTGAATGTTAATAGTCCTCTTGTGCCTCACTGACAGCTCCAGTGGTGCTGTACCCTGCAGATTGGCCAGGAGAGTCCTGAAGGACAGGAGAAAGGAGCAGGATGAGCTTGGAACAGGGCAGAAAACAGAGCTTGGGAGAGAGGGAGCTTTGGAGGGAGCTCAGCTGGTGCAGCCTCACACCTGGGTGACTCAGGGAATGCCTGGCGTGGCTCCCACCCCCTGCAGCAGGAGGTGTTGGATGTGTCACCTCCCAGTGACAGTGACACATCTCCCACTGCCGGGAGGGACCTGAGCAGGGGGAGGGCTCAGTGCTGGGGCTTCAGCCTGAGGGGTCTCATCAGAGAATGATAAAATCATCAGGTGTAGGAGTGTCAGGGGTAGCACAGTGGGGACGGACAGAGACAAGAGATCTCTGCAGGCAGGTCAGGAACTTGGGGTTCATTGCAAAGGGCCTGGGTGCAGGGCCCTGCTGGGAGCTGCCAGCCACAGCTCAGAGCAGGGCTGAGAGAAGAGAGGGGTAGAACACAAGAGGATAAGAGAGGAAATGCATAAGAGACTAAAAGGGGTAAGAGAGTGAGGTTCCCGTTCCAATACAATAAATCTTCTTCTGTGCTGAATATTCTGATTCTCACTGACCAATCTAGTACAAGATACAAATCCTACAGCATTTCCATACAGCCTGTAAGAATCATTACATTACCATCCTGTGTTACATTTTAAACCCTAAAAACTCCTCTTTGGGCCCCTTCTGCCAAGCTGGCAGGGTCTGCTCTGACCCTTGGGCCTGTCTGCAAGCAGAGGGTGTTGTTCCATCAAAAGGGGATCACCTTCAGCCAACCACACCATTGTTTTCCAGTTGTTCAGTAACTGAGGGATCTCAAAGCTTGCTTTCATTTCAATCTTGTTTATAGTTTCTATATTCTCAAAATCTTTTGCCAGACAATCATATTTATAAGGCTTTCCTGTTTCATCTTCCCCAACAATCAGGGTTGGAAAAGTCCTCTGAGGTTGAGTGCAGCCATTCCCCCAGCACTGCCAGGGCCACCCCTGTCCCCAAGTGCCACTTCCACAGGGCTTTTAAACCCCTCCAGGCATGAGGACTCCACCCCTGCCCTGGGCAGCTGTGGCAGGGCTGGAGAACCCGTTCAGTGAAGAAATATTCCCAATATCCCATCTAAACCTCTCCTGGCCCATCCTGAGGCCGTTTCCTCTCCTCCTATCCCTGTCCCTCTGTCTGTCCCCTCCTGTCAGGAGCTGTGCAGAGCCACAAGGGCCCCCCTGAGCCTCCTTTGCTCCAGAACAGCCAACAAAGCAGCACTGCCAGCCTGAGCAGCCCCAGCAGCCAAACAGGCTTGGTCAGTGCCAGCCTGGGGAGCCCTGTGGCACACAGGAGTGGTGGCAGTGTGACAGACCTTGGTGACACACTGAGGTGAGCAAGACTGGCTCATCACTGTTGTTCCTGTCTAGGCTGTGGCCACATTATTTACTTTGAATAAACTGGAAAAGCCTTTGTGTTCATGAAATCTGAGGCATCTGCTGTGATTGATGGCTCTGAGGTTACACCCCAAACTGCTCCTCCTTTAGGTGGCACTGCCAGAGCTGCCTCATCCTCCCATGGGCAAATCTCCTCCTCAGAGTGACCTTGGTGCTCCTGACCCAGCCCTGGCCAGGGCAGCAGCACTGACCATGCTCAGCTGGGCTGGAGGGACTTTGGACTGACAGGACACAGGGAATGGCTTCCCCTTGGATGGGACACTGGGGAGGAATTTCCTCCTGGCAGGGTGGGCAGGCCCTGGCACAGGGGGCCCAGAGCAGCTGGGGCTGCCCCTGGATCCCTGGCAGTGTCCAAGGCCAGGCTGGACGGGGCTTGGAGCAGCCTGGGACAGTGAAATGTGTCCCTGCCGTGGCACTGGGTGGGCTTTGAGGTGCCTTCCCACCCAAACCATTCCATGATCAGGATTAGAGATGGATTTTGTTCATATTTATGTGGAGAAAAGCAGCAAAATAAATGACTGAGCACAGAGGGGTCAGAGCTGCTGGCCCAGTGTCCATGAACTCCCAGGGATCCTGGGTTCCTCCTGGAGGGTCATGCAAGCCTGGTGTCAGTTGTGATCACACATCTCCTGCAGCTCGTGGCAATGTTCTGTTGTGGTTGTAGCTGGAGCTAAAAATAGAGTGGGAAAGGGCAGCATGGCCACCACTGACCCAGTTCTGGGCTTCGGTGTGCTTGGCTTTCTAAAAGTCAAAAGGATAAAAGCTCTTTGGCTGTCACCTTCATTTCCAAGGGGTTCTTGGTCAGGCAACTTCCTCAGGTTTGGTTAAAGAATTCAACATTTAGCTCAGTGCAAAGCTGGCTGCAGGCAGGAAGGATGTCCCTGAGAGGTTTAGTGCTCTTCTGTCCTAGCACTGCTGGGAGGTCCCTGAGCCTCTCTGGGACAGCAGAAATGTGCAGGGAACTCATGGGAATGTGCAGGACCCCACAGACACCCCATGACCCCACTTGGCTGTCAGGGGCTGCTCACACCAGGAGGCTTGGGAGCTTGGAAATCAATTAACTTCCAGCTGCAAAGCTTGTTAACCCAGAGAAAACCACCTTCAGTCCTGGGTCAGGGGTGGGTTTGATCAGGAGAGGAGGGGTTCAGATGCAGGTCTGGAAAAGGCACAGGGCAGGCTGGGTTAGATTTGTTTTGCTCTCCAGCAGAGCATCCCTCACTCCCACCAGCAGGGGATGAGTGAAACCACCTTGCCTGAGGATTGGGTCCTTTTCTTCTAAAATCCACCCCTGGCGCAGCAGCTGATTCCTCCCCCCTGCTGCCCTCCCACTGGAGCTCCCAGGGAGGAGTTGGTGCATTTGCATTCCTTGGTCAGTGCAGAGAGATCCTCGTGTGACAGGAGCCAGGCAGAGCCAGGGCTGGGTTTGATCTCCCTCCCCCAGAGAGGGCTTTATTCAGGTGTCCTGGCACAAATAAATCATTTTGCTTTGGTTTATTTATTCATGTTCTCCCTGTCTGTGAGATTGGGGGTGGAGTGGGGACAGCAGAGGGAACCAGGCTGAAATGCACCTCTGTTTTCAGAAGGCAGAATTCTATTTCTGCCTTCAGTCCAAATATCAACCACCAGCAGAGGAAGCTTGGGGTGGCAGAGGTTAAGTGTGCATCAGCTTTGTGGTTTTTACCAAGAGCTTATTTTTAACCATAAACTTTCCAGGGGAAGGTTCTTGACTTTCCTCTGCACTTAATAAAGGTCAGCTGCTGTCCCAGGCTGTGAATCCACTGCAGAGTTTTGCTCCCTGCTGGAGCCCTCAGCAGCCTTGGAGCTGCCCTTGACTTTTGGGGCAGTCTCAGGGTGAATTCCCAGGGGTTAAACTCAATTCCTGCCCATTAGGCCTGGGGTTGCTGCAGTTTTCTCTGTGCTTTGAAGATCCTGTCACTCACAGCTTATCTCCTTTTCTCAGAGCAGGGATCTGACAGGGCCTGGGCCTCCAGGCTGGGATTCCAAGGGACTTAGCAGGTGTAAATGTCAGGGGAGAGGGAGGCTTCAAGCTGTGGTGCTGTGAAGAACATGCAGCCCTCTGGATCCATCTCTCACCCATCTCCCCTGCCCTTTGTCTCTGAGGACAGGTGTTGAACCCCACCTCTCACTCCCCCTCTCCAAAAAGCTCTGCCATTGCAGCTGGCTCTGGATAAAAGTCTTTTCTCAGCACAGCTTTGGTCCCTTGGTGCCTTTCCCACCCTGAGAAGAGCTGAGAGCTCTTCCTGGGAGGGTTTGTCTTTAGTCTGAGCCTTCCCATGGAGCCTCCGTGGGTTTTGGTGGTTTTTATTTAATCTGGAGTTCTCTGTGTCTAGACAGGTGTGAGGGGTGGGTTTCAGTGAGTGAAGGACCTGCCTGGAGCTCTGTGGGGTGACAGCCTCACCCTGGCTCCTTTGAGGTGTGCCCTGCTTCACCCAGGCCCTGATGGGCTGGGTTCCCTTGTTTCACCTGTCATCCTCCTTGTTTTGTTTCCTGCAGACTCAGAGCTGCCTTTTCAAGGTACTTGCCCAGCTGGAATATCCCTAAATATGCCTGGAGTCCCAGGTCAGTGTCTGCAATCCCTGCAAGCAGAGCACAGGGGGTGTTCAGGCAGGGCCTGAATAAATTCTTAAACAGAGGTAACACACAAGGAAGAGGTGGCAGGTGATGCAATGAAGGTGAGGAAAGAAGCAGATGAGATCCCTGAAGTGTGAGTGCCCTTTCTCCAGGTCTGGGGCACCCTTGGTGCTAATGAGCCCTGGTTGTTCTGTGTTTTTATGTCAGCCCTGGTTGTTTTGTGTTTCTGTGTCTGGCCTGGCCCTGCTGGTGCTGAATTGGGGGGTGGGCTCTGCTCTCCCCTCAGGTGTGCCCAGGGGATTGTGCAGAGCAGCTCTGCTGGTTTGGCCAAGTCATGAACTTCAAACAGGGAAATGAAGAGGAGTTTTAATGCAGAGTGGTTGAAAGGAAAATGCCTTTATCCAGCCACACCTTCCTGCGTGCCCCCCTTCCCCCTGGCATCCCAGGCTGGCCATTGATCAAATGTGGAGTGAGCCAGGCCAGTTCTCAGCCTGCAGCTCCAGGGCAGGTCATGCCAAGTGACAATTGCCCATCTGGAAGTGTCCCAGTCCGGGCTGGATGGGGTTTGGAGCAGCCTGGCATAGTGGGAAGTGTCCCTGCTCACAGCATGGAGTGGGAATGGGTGATCTTTAAGGTGCCTTTCAACCCAAACCACTCTGGAATTCCATAATTAAATTATCTTGGACTTGAAGACCAATCCCTGGTGCCATTTCTTTTCCCAGGATGCAGGACAGCTGTGTCACCACCGTGGGCTCCTGCTGTCTGTGTGACACAGTTCAGACCAGAGGGACACAGGGACAGTGAGACAGGGAGGAGGTTCCTGCACAATTCCAGTGCCACAGAGAGCAGGGGGGCAGCTCTGCAATGATTCAGAAATCACTTTTGAGCAGGTGTTGGAATTATTTGAGGGGGAAGAGACCTTAAGGATCACCCAATCCCACCCCCTGCCATGGCAGGGACACCTTCCACTATCCCAGATTTCTCCAAGCCTTGGGCACTGCCAGGGATCCAGGGGCAGCCCCAGCTGCTCTGGGCACCCTGTGCCAGGGCCTGCCCACCCTCCCAGGGAACAATTCCTGCCCAACATCCATCTAACCCTGCCCTGTGGCAGTGGGAACTCATTCCCCCTTGTCCTGTCTCTTCAGGCCCCTGTGAAATGTTCCTCTCCAGCCTTTTTGTAGGTGAGGATACAGAATAGCAACAAATCTGTAAATAAATTATCAAATTCACAAACTTGGAAAAGAGGAAGGGGTGCAAAGGAGAGTGCCTGCAGTGCAGGGAGGGTGTGAGGTTCCCATGTCAGCAGCCTCTTGGACAGACTGACAGGGACCAGCACTCCATGTAGGAAGGAAATTTTCCTCCATGTAGGCTGGGAAATTCCAGCATCGTCAGCTCATCCCTCTCCAGCTCATCCCTTTTGGCATCCCTTGGAGCTTGCTTGCCAGCGATGTGTTACTGCATCTCCTGCTTGAGTTCAAAGGAATTGGGTTAATGAGCAGAGAGTCAGCCGTCAAATTACACTGAGCCTTGCTTGCTGCCTCCTGGATTTCCCACTGCAGCCTCTTTGATCCCTGGGATGCAGGCAATTAAACACAGCAGCATCCAGCACAAAGCACCTCACACTGCCTTCAGTCCCCTGCTTTTGTGGTCTTCAGATGAGGCTGAAACAGGATGAGAGTGAGGAGGTAGAGGAGGGAGGAGAGCACAAATTAGTGGAAAACCTTTTGTCTTGGGAAATAAAATGGATCTGGGGACAGGCTGTAATATCCTAAAATCCTCATGTGCCTCAGCAGGCTGGGGAAGGAGGAGCAGCAGCTCAGGAAGGGACAGATCCATCAGGAGTGGCTGGAACTGAGGCTGGGATCCCACAGGGCTGAGGAATCCAGGACTGGGCTCAGCCCAGGTCTGAGGAGAGGAGCAGGGGAGCAGCATCAGGCTGGAGAAGGAGATTCTGCAGGTGAATGCCTGAGCAGGAAGGGATGCTGGAATAACAATCACAGCAGTACAGACCTGACCCAGGAATCAATCCTGGGCTTTCCAGGGGTTTACATA
>VZSJ01001410.1:3574-22111 GCA_013398405.1 Pheucticus melanocephalus
CTGAGCCAGCTGACTGTGATTGGCCATTAATTACAAACATCCAACATTGGCCAATCACAGATGCACCTGTTGCATTCCACAGCAGCAGATAACCATTGTTTACATTTTGTTCCTGAGGCCTCTCAGCTTCTCAGGAGGAAAAATCCTAAGGAAAGGATTTTTCATAAAAGATGTCTGTGACAAATCTCCTTGGGGTGACTCCAGAAGTGATGCCCTTGGTTCTGTGCCTTGTTTCATGTGAAGAAATCAGCCAGGCTCCAAGCCCAGGCTGGCTCCAGGCACCTGCAGGACAGAGACACATTTGGACACTTCAGCTCCTCTCAGGAGGGAACCTTCACTGGCCTTGGCACTTCTGCAGCAGGAGGTGTTGGCTTGAGGTGCTGGAACACATCCAGGGCAGGGAATGGAGCTGGGGAAAGGTCTGGAGCCCCAGGAGAGGCTGAGGGAGCTGGGAAGGGGCTCAGCCTGGAGCAAAGGAGGCTCAGGGGGCCCTTGTGGCTCTGCACAGCTCCTGCCAGGAGGGCACAGCCGGGGGGTCGGGCTGTGCTCCAGGGAACAGGGACAGGAGCAGAGGGAACAGCACTGAGCTGCACCAGGAGTGGTTTAGGTTGGACATCAGGAGGAATTTCTCCACAGAAATGGTGATTGGGCATTGGAAGGGGTTGTCCAGGGGCGTAGTGGAGTCCCCATCCCTGGAGGAGTATAAGAAAAGCCTGGATGTGGCCCTCAGTGCCATGGTCTGGGTGACAAGGTGGTGTCAGGTCACAGGTTGGACTTGATGATTTCAAGGGTCTTTTCCATCCCAGATCATTCTGGGATTCTGTGACTGTTCTCTGGGATTCTGGGATTCTGTTCTGGGATTCCATGATTCTGTTCTCTGGGATTCTGGGATAGATTCTGTGATTCTGTTCTGGGATTCCATGATTCTGTGACTCTGTTCTCTGGGATTCTGGGATTCTGTTCTCTGGGATTCTGGGATAGATTCTGGGATTCTGTTCTGGGATTCCATGCTTCTGTGATTCTGTTCTCTGGGATTCTGTGACTCTGTTATTCCGTTCTCTGGGATTCTGGGGTTCCACCTCCAGCTGCCCTGGCCCAGCCGTGTGTCCCCTCAGGAGCACCAGGCCCAGTGTGTCTCACTGAGATGGAGCTTTGGGCTCCTCATGGTGGGGATCACCCAGCTGCCATCCTCAGGGAGAAAAGCCTGGAATTCCTCCTGAGTGTCCATCCCTGCCCCAAGCACAGACTGATGGTGCCACACGCAGCCCAGGGCTGCAGCTGGGCTCCCCACGCTCACCTGGGCACTGCTTGCCCCAGCAGCAGCCCAGCTCCCAGTGCTGCCTCTGTTTGCTCTCCATCCCTTTGCAGCCCTGTTATCTCGAGGTGAGGCCCTCCCAGGCACCCCAGGGCCTCAGAAAAGCTGCAGATCTGAGAGCCAGGTGAGCACAGAGCCCAGCAAAGCCCAGCCCAGCAGAGCCCAGCCCAGCCCGCTGACCTGTGGGTCAGGCCAGGCAAAGTAGGGCACTGTGATACCAGCAGGAGCCCAGATCCACTGATACTGAGCTATTTATCTGGTGATAAATAAACTAATGCACCTGATAGTCTGGAAGGAGCTGCTAATGCTGTAAATTTCCATTTATCAGCCTGCAAAGAGTCCTGGAATGGTTTGGATTGGAAGGGACCTCAAAGCTCAGCTCAGTTAAAGCTCAGCTCATCCCACCCCTGCCATGGCAGGGACACCTTCCACTGTCCCAGGATGCTCCAAGCCTGTCCAGCCTGGCCTGGGGCACTGCTAGGGATGCTTTTCTGGTGCATCTCAATGTCCCCAGGTTCAAATCCTCCCTCTGCAGCAGATCTGTGGACCAAGACCTTCCCTCCCTCTCCCACTCTCAGTCCCATTTGAGCAGAAGATGCTCAGATGGCTTTTGGGGTGACATTGATGCTGCAGCCCCCACGCTTTCTGTGATTGCACAAACAGCTCTCACCGGGCTCTCTGACCTCCTCTCTCGCAGTCCTGATGACAAAAAATGATGCAGAGCTTTGTGTTTCAGGAAGGAGGCCAATAAATCACTCACCCGCTGCTGGGAAGGAGCCATAAAATGGGGTTTGTCATTTTGCAATTGTATCAAAAGTCCCACGAGGTTTCATCATGGTGTGATGAGAGTTTCAGCTTTTCTGAATAGGGCACAAAAGAAAATATTTATTACAAAGCCTTAGAAGAGAGAGTGGAGCAAAGATTAGAGGAAGGTGTTTACTGATAAATCAGGGCAGTATCAGGATCAGGCAGGTAAGCACTCAGGAATGTGAATTTACATCAAGCTCAGGGAGCTGCTGAGTCACCAGAGGAAGGATGGGTCAATAACTGGAGGCCTTTCTACCCAGGAACAGCTGTGTCTCATTTCCCTTGAAATGCATTCTGAGCTGAATTAGATGGAACAGGCCTAACAGGCAGAACAGTGGGACCTGATTGGTTTGGACATCTTCTCCAAGATCTCCTGTCCTGCAGCCACAATCCAGGCTCAGCCCTGCCCCTCTGCACACCAGGATGCCTCCACAGCTCTGCGTTTTGGATATTCCAGGACATGAATTCTCCATTCAGGACATTTCTCCCCACAGCTGAGTGGGGAGAAAATGCAGGGCAGGATTTCTGAGAGCAGAAGTTCAGTTCCACCAGGAGAAGATGTAAAACAGCTCTCAGGTGAGGCTGAGTGCAGCCAGGAATGCTGGCAGAACTCCTCAGTTATTCCATCCTGCTGGCCTGGATGCTGGCCTTGAAAATGTGACTTTTACTTTTTTCAGAGCTTTGCCTGAGCAGCAGCCCCTCACACTTGGGCTGTGAGCACCCATGGGGTGGCTCTGGGTGTGTTATTTCAGCATGATTTGGGCCTGGGGAGCTTCTGAACCAACACCACTCTTGGGAATTGAAATAAAATTACTTTTTGTCAAAGTGCAGCCCTGCACTGGCTGTGCTTCCTCCTGTGGCCCTTCTTGCCAGGAACAGCCTGGCCAGGTCCCTGCTGCATTTCCAGCACATGGATCCTTCCTGGGCACACCTGGCACTTTCCCTGCAGGCTTTGGACAGGAAATTGGCCCCAAGAACAGCTTGTCCCGAGCCTATCCCAGGGCAATTCCCATTCCAAACCTTCTCCCTGTTGTCCCTGACCCAGGAAGGTTTGATTTGGGAGGCACAGCCCTGTGGGCTCTCCTGCCATATCCCAAACATTTCAGCAGTTCAGAGAAGAGCTGAGCTATCACAAAAAGGCTGAAAAACGCTTCCCCCACCCCAAACCCTTCATGTTTAACCCTTTAATTACTACCAGCCCACCAGTGTGATGGTGTTCACAGGGGTTCTTGGATGAGGGAAGAGACGAGGCTCTGACTCCATGTTTCAGAAGGCTGATTTATTATTTTATGATATATATTACATTAAAACTATACTAATAGAAGTAAAGGTTTCCTCAGAAGGCTGGCTAAGAATGGAATAGGAAGGAATGATTACAAAGGTTTGTGGCTCAGACAGAGAGCCCGAGCCAGCTGACTGTGATTGGCCATTAATTAGAAACAACCACATGAGACCAATCACAGATGCACCTGTTGTGTCCCACAGCAGCAGATAACCATTGGTTACATTTTGTTCCTGAGGCCTCTCAGCTTCTCAGGAGGAAAAATCCTAAGGAAAGGATTTTCCATAAAAGATGTCGGTGACACACCAGTGGGAGTTTGAGGTTGGTTGTGCCAATTGTGTGGCCCTCAGTGACTGCAGGCAATGCCAGCCCTGCCAGGTGGGAATTGGCACAGCAGAGAGTGGCCCAGGCCTGCCAGGCCTGCGTGGTTTTGGGTCCCCCCAGGCTGGGACAAGAAAGCAAGAAGTCTCCACTGTGCTCCCCCTGCCTGGCAGCAGCATCCACCAAGCCTGGACTCATTTTACAGCTGCATTAAACCTCAGCAGCCCCACCAGCTCAGGGCATCCTCATGAGGTATTTCCAACCTCTCCTCGTTAATTAATGTGCTGGGGCAGGGGCAAACTGCCCCCTCAGGCCCAGGTTCTGTGCTCAGAGTGCAGCTTGGAGCCAAACATGGCCCAGAGCTCTGTCTGGGACAGCACCACAGAGGGGCCAAGGGAAGGGATCTGAGTGTGCCACTGTGCAGTGTGCCACTGCCTGGCTGTTCCCAGGGCAGGGGACAGTGCCTGGGCAGGCACCTCCATCATCACAGGGCACCACAGAACATCCTGAGCTGGAAGGGACCCCAAGGATCATCCTGTGCAGCCCCAGGCCCTGCCCAGACCCCCCAACAACCTCACCCTTGTAGCCATGATATTTTCTGAAAAATCCTTTCCTTAGAACTTTTTCTCCTGAGAAGCTGAGAGGCCTCAGGAACAAAATATAAACAATGATTACCTGCTGCTGTGGGATGCAACAGGTGCATCTGTGATTGGCCTCATGTGGCTGTTTCTAATTAATGGCCAATCACAGTCTGGCTGTCCGGACTGTCTGGTCAGTCACAAACCTTTGTTATCATTCTTTCCTTTTCTATTCTTAGCCAGCCTTCTGATGAAATCCTTTCTTCTATTCTTTTAGTATAGTTTTAATATAATATATATCATAAAATAATAAATCAGCTTTCTGAAACATGGAGTCAGATCCTCGTCTCTTCCCTCAACCTGGGACCCCTGTGAACACACCCTGGCCATCCCTGCAGCGCTGCCCAAATTTCTCCCCCATCCTTCATCTCCCCCATGCCTCACTCTCACACAATCATGGAATGTGCTGAGCTGGAAGGGACCCACAGGGATGATCAATGCCAAAGCCAAACCCTGCCCAGAGCCCCCAGCAAGCCCAGCCTGGGCATCCCTGGAGCTCTGGCAGCCTCGGGGCCGTGCCCATTGCCTGGGCAGCCTGGGCAGTGCCCAGCACCCTCTGGGGGAAGAACCTTGCCCTGAGCTCCAGCCTGAGCTGCCCTGGCCCAGCTCCAGCCGTGCCCTGGCTGCTGTCCCTGGCCCAGAGCAGGGATCAGAGCTGTTCCTCCTCTCCCCCTCCTGAGGAGCTGCTAACTGTGAGGAGTCTCCCCTCAGTCTCCTCTCCTCCACGTGGCCTCAGCTGCTCCTCATGCAGCTTCCCCTCAAGGCCCATCAACACCTTTGCTGCCTCCCTTTGGATGCTCTTCAATAATTTCATGTCTTTCTTACATTGTGGTGCCCAAATTGCTCACAATATTTGATCTGAGGCTGCCCAGCCCAGAGCAGAGCAGTTGCTTCCACTCCCACTGCCCAAGCCCTTCCCTTTTCTGCAGCCCTGCCTTGTCCAGCTCTTCCTCTTCTGTTTATCTCTATTTTCCTGGCACTCTGATAAAACCAACATGAATGGTTTTCTCTTGACAGCAACGCTGACACTTCCCAAATCGTGTCCCCAGTGTGCCACCACTTCAACTTTCAATCACATTTCTGTTTTCCCACCCTTAAATTCCAAATTAGGGACAACCAAGTCCCTTCAGGGCACTTGTGAGAAAAGTGGGAAGCTCTGAGCACAGAAAAAAGTTTGAGAGGAATTTCTGATTGACAACTTCCCCATTGTATATGATATGCACAAGGCTGAAGTTCAGATCACAAGAATGGTTTTGCTTTCATCCTTGAATTGCACAATAATGAAATCTTGCAGCTCTTGCCATCCCTTGAGCTGTTTCTGATGAAGCTGCACTAAAATCTGTCAGTCCAAACTAGAACTGCAGAGAAATGAAGAGAATTCATCTGAGGCTCCTCACACCCAGAGTTCTGTAAATCCTGAACCACTGCTCACAGCCCTGCCCAGCGCAGCTGATCCTTCTTCTCTCCTCCTCCTCCTCCTCCCCAGGCAGATCAGAGCCCTGCAGGGCTGGATGGAGATTCTGCATTGCCCAGGGCACCATTTCCAGGCTGTCAAAGGGAATTGGAGGCTGCAAACTCCAACAGTGGGAGATGTGTGTGTGTGTGTTCCTGCAGAGCTCTGCCACTGACACTGGGACCGTGGTCACACCTTTCCTTGTCGCCACAAACAGGTTTTCTTCCACAGGATCCCAGGCTCAGTGCTTGTAGCAAATATTTCTGTTTGTCTTTTCATAGAATCAGAGAATCCCAGAATGGTTTGGGTTGGAAGGGACCTTCAAGATTGTCCCATCCCTCCCCTGCCATGGCAGGGACACCTCTCACTGTCCCAGGTGCTCCAAACCCCAATGCCCAGCCTGGCCTTGGGCACTGCCAGGGATCCAGGGGCAGCCACAGCTGCTCTGGGCATCTGTGCCAGGGCCTCTCCACCCTGCCAGGGTAGAATTCCTCCTTATCATCCAATCCAAATCAATTTTATCCAATCGAAATCTATCTTATCCAATCCAATCCAAATCTGTCTTATCCAACCCAATCAAAATCTATCCTATGCAATCCAAATCTATTTTATCCAATCCAAATCTATCTTATCCAATCCAGTTCAAATCTATCTTATCCAATCCAATCCAATCTAATCCAAATCTATCCAATGCAATCTGAATCTATCCAAATCTATCTTATCCAGTCCAATCTATCTAAATTTTCTTCCACAACAGGGCAGCTCCTGAGCTGGGCACACAGAGCTGACACTCTTCAGGAAAAGGCAGGAGGGTCCTGTCCCCATCACTGAGCTGTGTCACTCCCTGTCCCCATAACATTCTGCTCAGGAATTCCATCCCCCCTCTTGTCCATCTTGCTGGGTGTCATCTCAAGACATTCCAGGTTTCTGTATTTTTATTATTATAATTTCATTATTTTTTTTATTCACATTACCAAGCAGGTCACATTTTGAGGCGTGAACCAGGATATGGGAAATTCCCTTTAAAAATCCTTCAAGTCTGGGGGAAATTCCTGCTGGAGTGCAATTCCAGTTGCAGCTGCTCTGCAGGGTGACAGAGCTGTCCCAGCTCCTGGGGACTGTCCCAGGCCCCACTGGGAGGATCCTGTCCCCAAACCTGAGCTGGGTCCCCCCCTGTCCCCATAACATTCTGCTCAGGAATTCCCTCCCCCTCCTTGTCCATCTTGCTGAGCGTATCTCAAGACATTCCAGGTTTCTGTATTTTTATTGATATAATTTCATTATTATTTTTATTCACATTAACCATCAGGCCATCATATTAACCATTTTGAGGCATGAACCAGGATATGGAACATTCCCTGGTAAAAATCCTTCAAGGCTGGGGGGGGTTCCTGCCTGAGTGCAATTCCAGCTGCAGCTGCTCTGCAGGGTGACAGGGTTGTCCCAGCTCCTGGGGACTGTCACAGCTCTTTGGGACTGTCCCAGCTCCTGGGGACTGTCCCAAATCTTGGGACTGTCCCAGCCCAGGGGTCTCCAGCTGCTGCCAGAACAAACATCTCACAACATCCCAAAGGTGAGAGAGGAGGCAGTGCCCACCCAGCATCCCAGGGAGCTGCACAGCTCCTGGGTTTGCAGAGCCAGGCAGGGAGAAATGGATTCCAGAGCACCCGTACCCTGCTGGGACTGTGGTTCTGGGTAAATCCTGGGCAGAGGAAGGAAGGGAAACACGTGGAGCTCCAGCTGCTCTGCAAACCCAGCTGGTTTTTGGAGTTGCAAAACTGTGGGAAAGTGTAAATCCTAGGAAAAGAGGAGGGCAGGGTGCAGAGGAGCCAAAGGTGACAATACACCTGTTCATTACATAATTCCTGGGTGATAAAATGCATTTATCTCCCTCTTTTCTCTTTTCTGCACTTTGTCCAGCAAACTTTCTCCGGGACAGACTTCCAAAGTCCCAGGGCAGCTTCACTCAGTGAATGGTTTTTATCAAAATAATCGTTCTCTCCTTCCTCAAGACATTGTTGTTTGGGGTGAACAACACTTGTCAGATAAACTGTGACCTTCCAGAGGCAAGAGCAGCAGCCTGAAGAGGGAGATCTGGCACTTCCCTGGCCAGGACTCTGCATTTCCCAATCCTTTACCCCGGGATTTATATGGACCTGCACCTGTCCTGCCTCAGCAATTCCCATTTCATCAGGGAATGCCCCACAAAGCACCCCTGCTTCACCTGCCCCCAAAACTCCCATCTCCCAGACAGCTTGGGTCTGAATCTCAGCTCAAAATTACCCTGCAATGATGAAAATCAAATTGCTTGAAATCCCAAAGGTGGCAGAAGAAGGGAATAGCTTGACTGTCCACAAGAAGAAGAATATCTCTGATTTGTGGGAACTTTCCTGGTTAGAGAGGAATTGTTCCACCCCAAATTAATTTGAAACTGCTCAGTTCTGGGCTGGTCACTCACGGGCACAGCCTGGGGCACACCCAACCTCTTCACCCAGCTGGGGGCAGCAGGAGATGGCAGAGAGGAGCTGTGGGAGCATCCAGGGGCTCTGACAGATTGGGATTCCTGTTTGAGCCCGGCTTTGGGACAGTCAGTGCAGGCCACAGGGGCCTGAGCAGCTGGGAGAGACCCCAGGGAGGAATCCTGGAGAGGCTCCTGGGCACTGCATCCTCTGCCATGCTGGGGAAAGGCTCAGCGGGCTGGGGGGCATTTTGGGCACCTCATGACAAGAAAGGGGCTGGAGACAGGGAAGGGGACAGAGCTGGGAAGGGGCTGGAGCCCCAGGAGAGGCTGAGGGAGCTGGGCAGGGGCTCAGCCTGGAGCAAAGGAGGCTCAGGGGGGCCCTTGTGGCTCTGCAGAGCTCCTGCCAGGAGGGGACAGCCAGAGGGATTTGGTCTCCTTCTCCTTCTCCTTCTCCTTCTCCTTCTCCTTCTCCTTCTCCTTCTCCTTCTCCTTCTCCTTCTCCTTCTCCTTCTCCTTCTCCTTCTTTCTCCTTCTCCTTCTCCTTCTCCTTCTTCTCCTTCTCCTTCTCCTCCTCCTCCTCGTCCTTTTCCTCTTCCTCCTCCTGCAGCAACAGAGTTGCAAATGGCAGAGAGGATTTTTGGAAACCAGTTCCCCAGGGCAGGTTTGCTAAAAGCAAAGGTGCTATTTGGGTTCTCATTAATGGAAGAGGAGCTGCAAGGACCTGCAGGATCCTTTGTAAAGGCCAGGACACTCCAGGAGAGCTCTGGAGCACTTGGAGATCATCCCCATGTCTGAGAGGTGTGAACTGAGTAAAAAACCCTCCATGATTTGGGCTGGTAATGAAGGTAAAGCAAAGGGAAAATTTCCATGGGTGAAAAAGTGGTGTAAGGCAATATTCTCCCTGGAAGATGGTGAAAACTTCTTCATTGGGAGTGTTTAAGAAGGGCAGAGACACAAATAAAGCTGGTCTGCCTTGGGCAGGGAGTGCCAGCTCCATTTCTTTAGGAATCCATGGGTCTGTGGCCTCTTTTCCTGAGAAAGGATCTTCTCCCTATAAGGAGGTGAAGGAAGGAGGCAGCACAGGCAGAGCATCCATTTCCCACAGGAATCTTCCTCCAGGGAGCCAAGAGATGAGAAGGGAGAATGAGAAATTTTCCCCAAAATCAAGACATGCTGGAGAAATAAAGATTTCACCCCAAGTCAGCTGCACAGTGTGAGAAAGAGGAGGAAACTGAGAGCAGCCCATGTGGAGGGGAAGAAGGGCTGAGTTTAGATCAACTGTGAATATCCTGAGTCTCTTCTTATTTCCTGCCTCTGTTTATAAACATTCTGTGAGGAGTAGTGACTGCTTATAAAAGAAGTGTTAAAATGAGCAAAGCAAGCTGCTGCAGAGGACTAGGCTGCCAGCTCCGGTGAGGCTGACAAAAGCACTGCCCATGAATTCCTGCAGCTCCTCAGGACCCTCAGAGCCATTTCAGAAACAGAAGAAAAGCCAAAAAAAAAAAGAAAAAAAAAGAAAAGAAAATTCAAAGAAAAGGAATTCCCAAAGCCGAAAGTTCTTTGTGACAAAGGGGAGCTTTTGCCACCTGGTTTATTCCTGCAGAGGGAAGTGGTTGTATCATCTTCAACCCCTCTCGTGGCGCGTGCCCTGCGGCAGCTCAGCGAGGCAATTAATTTCGGGAGGAATTACCCAACCCTTAATTTTTCTGAGCAATTATCAGCTCAGGCACCAGCCAGGAGCCCAAGCGCTCCCTGCTCCGACAATGGCTGCCTGCAAGTAGCTGCAGAATCCTGCACTTGGCCAGGGAGCCTCCTGTGGGATCTGTCTCCAGGTGCCCCCACGGGCGGAGCGTGCCCAGGGAGCGACTGCAGCCTCTCCCAGGATGATCCAGGGCTGCTCTCCTGCCTCTGAGCACAACTGGTGCAAAGGGCCTCGGCTTTGAAGGAGTTCAGCCTTCCTCTTCCTTCTTTACCTTCTCCTTTTCTCCTTCTCCTCCTCCTTCCCCTTCCCCTCCTCCTTCTCCTCCTGCTTCTCCTTTTCTCCTTCTCCTTCTCCTTCCCCTTCCCCTCCTCCTTCTCCTCCTCCTTCCCCTTTTCTCCTTCTCCTTCTCCTTCCCCTTTTCTCCTTCCCCTTTCCCTTCCCCTTCCTCTTCTCTCCTTCTCATCCTCCTCCTCCTCATCCTCCTTCTCATCCCTCTTCTCCTCGTTCTCCATCTCCTCCTCCTGCAGCAGCAGAGTTGCAAATGGCAGGGAGGATTTTTGGAGGCCAGTTTTTCTCCTGATGATCCATCCTCTGGATGCACAGGACAACATGGGGCTGACTGCCAGGACAGCCATGTGAGTGGAAAATGAGGTGCAATTTTCACTTCTTGCAGCTCCTCTCTGAGCAGGCAGGAGTGGCAGTCCCTGCAGATGTAACAGTCCTTGGATGTGTTGCAGTCCCTGCAGGTGTTGCAGTCCCTGCAAGAGTGACAGCCCCTGCAGATGTTACAGTCCCTGCAGATGTTGCATTCCCTGCAGGAGTGGCAGTCCCTGGAGGTGTTGCAGTCCTTGCAGGAGTGGCAGGTTCTGCAGGTGTGGCAGTTCCTTGAGGAGTGGCAGTCCATGCAGATGTTGCAATCCCTGCAGGTGTTGCAGTCCATGCAGGAGTGGCAATCCCTGCAGGTGTGGCAGTTCCTGCAGGAGTGGCAGTCCCTGCAGTGTTGCAGTCCATGCAGGAGGGGCAGTCCCTGAAGTGTTGCAGTCCCTGCAGGTGTTGCAGTCCCGGCAGGTGTTGCAGTCCCTGCAGGAGGGGCAGTCCATGCACATGTTGCAGTCCTTGATGGTGTTGCAGTCCCTGGAGGCGTTGCAGTCCCTGTGGATGTTGCAGATGTTGGTGATGGGCAGAGAGAACAGGAGCAGGATCCTGGTGCAAATCCCTGGGGAATCCAGCCCAGCCCGTGAGTGCACTGAGCACCTGGGCTGGGGCTGCAGCTGCTCTGTGCCTGTTCCTGGGGCTGGCTGAGCCTGGCCCAGCGCTGCTTTTGGGCAAAACCTGCCTCCTGATCCTCCTGATCCCTTTTCAGCTCTGCATGGCCTGGCTGTGGATGCCAGAACTCCCTTCATGCCATCAGCCCAAATATTCCTGGGGCCCGGAGCCCATGCTTTTAGAACACTGGATATTTTTACACGTGGGTGCCAAGCATGCCCAGGTGTTTTTGGGAGTCTGAGGGCAGGTTCAGCCCCTCCTGGAGATCCTCAGGGCTGTCACCAGCTGGCACTTTGGTGCTGACTGCAGCAAAAAGCACCACGGGCCGGGTCTGCTTTGCTTGGCTCTCACCTGGGGATGATGCAGGAGCTTGAACCAAAGCCCATTGAAGAAGAGGTTGGCATTCCTTGAATTCCCAGGCATTCCAGGGTCCTCCAGGAGCTCCACACACCCTGTGCTGTCTGCCTGGGAGATAAAACCCCTACGAATTTCCCTGTGCTGCAGGATGGAGCTTCACTCCTGCTCTGTGCTGGAGCATCCCTCAAAGATGTGGCTCCAAATCTGCCCAAACATTGGGGTGGCTTTGCCATAATGGCCTTGGAGGTGGCTGTGTTTGGCCAAGGTTACACCTGGGGACAGGCTGAGGTTCAGGGGACACCAGGAGATGAGCAGAGGTGACACAGAGGGAAGTGGTGAGCTCAGTTTATTGCAGGGCAGCATCCTCAGTGTCCTCGCTCCCTGTGCCTCATGTCCCACACGCAGAGTGACCCCTCTGAGCCCAGGAGCAGCTCCAGGGGAATCTGGATCCCCTTTCCATGTGGAGAAAGGAAGGAAGCTTGTTTCTAAGCCCACGAATTTACACAGGAATAAGAATTGTACTGATGGCTCCACCAAGAACGAGAGTGACACCTGAGATCCCACCAATATCCTGTTAAAAATCCATGTTAAATCCCCACAGCTTTCTGGGAAGCCCAGTCCTTTTCATCTGAGCAGGGAGAGCTCAGAGCCCTTGCAGGGCCTGAAGGGGCTCCAGAAGAGCTGCAGAGGGACTGGGGACAAGGATGGAGGGACAGCAGCCAGGGAATGGCTGCCAGTGCCAGAGGAATGGCAGGGCTGGATGGGATCTTGGGAATTGGGAATTGTTCCCTGGCAGGGTGGGCAGGGGCTGGGCTGGAATTGCCAGAGCAGCTGTGGCTGCCCCTGGAGCCCTGGCAGTGCCCAAGGCCAGGCTGGACATTGGGGCTGGAGCACCTGGCACAGTGGCAGGTGGCCCTGGGCTGCAATGAGCTGGCATTGAAGATCCCTTCCCACCCAAACCACTCTGGCATTCACATTCCTGAATCAAGGATGGAAACCAGCACCAAAACCCATTGCACTAAATGGAGAAGGGCTGGAGGTGGCACTGAGAGCTCTGGGCTGGGGACAAGGTGGATATTTGGGACAAGGTGGATATTTGGCACAGCTGGGACTCCATGGGCTGGGAGGGCTTTTCCACCTCAGAGGTTCTGGAATTCTGTGATTCTGTGACTCTGGGATCACTGCTCTGCACTGGCAGTTCTGAAGGCTGCTCTTTCCATTTTCCACATCTGGGAATGCCAGAGCGGGGAGATCTGAGGCTGATTTTATGGAATCGGGCTGGAGCAGGCCTGAAGGACTCCAAAACTGCCCTTTGATGATCTGCTGCAGCCTCCAGAGCCTTTCAATACTCCTGAAGGTGTTTATTCCAGACTGTGAGGGGAATTCCTGTCTCAGCATCCATTGGTGAGATGCAGCTCTGACTCAGTCACTCTTTGGGTGTCCCCAGAATCACTGCAGCAGTTCTGTCCCCATTTTTCCTCCTCAAAGCAGGAAAATTGCTTCTCTGCTCAACCTCAGTGACAAAGCACCGATGTCCTCGTGTCCCTGCAGTGCTGAATTATGGCAGTGGCAGGAATGTGAAATTATTCCAGGCTAAAGCTTTGCCCACAGGCAAAGTGGGGCCAAACAAAGCTATCACCAGTTTATGGCATGATTTGGAATCATTTCTTGAGCACCAAAGCAAAATAGGACTCTTCAGTAGATTTTTTATTTTTTCTTTTTAGAAAGGGAAAAATAATTGGACTTGAGGTATGGCAATGCTTCTGGGAAAGTTGTTTTTCCCACTTTTGCCAGGTTAAAAGTCTGTGTGGAAAGGTTTGAAAATTAAATTTCCACCCTGAAAAAGCAAAGCAGACAGGTCTGGGGAAGGAGGTGATGGGGAAAGAGGATTATTTGCCCTATTTCTGCAGCAGCGCTGCCAAATTCCTGGGCTGTTATGTAATTAGCACATTCTCCCTGCTCCAATCATGACAGCACGTGCCTTCCTGCCATTCCCCAGGCACTGGTGCAGCCTTTTATCCATTCAGAGCACGTTTAAAATCTGAAACTTAAAAAGTTTTGTTGAGAAATAGGGCGGAACGGCAGAAGGGGGAAGCAAGTTTGTGATTTCTGTTGTTGTTGCAGTTTCCAGGTGAGATTTCTCCCTCTCCCTCTCCCTTCTGCCTTTCTGGATGCTCCTGCTCCATGGCAGCCCAGACCTGTGGTTTGTGGGTTTGTGCTGTGCCACTGTCCAGGAGGATCTGTGGTTTTGGGGGGTTTTTTTGGACACAAAAAGTGCTGCCAAGATACCACCCCTGCCTCAGGATCTCGCAGATATTTTTAACAGATATTCCACTTTATTTCTTGCCTGAGTCACCCACCCAGAAGAAGAGATATGCAAACAACTTCCTGCCAGCCCTTCCCATTTTTCCTGATAGCAGCAGGTCCCTGGTGCAGCGAGATTCCCAGGTGACAATTCCTGAGGATAACACAGATAAACATCACCCAGGAATATCAACCAGCCCATCCCAATTCCAAGGTTATTTTCACGCTGTTTAATGAGCTCTTATCTTGAGAACTGTAATGAGGTTTCAGGAATTAATCCAGTGAGATTACTTTGGGGAGGGGCAGTTCTGGAGCTTTTTAGTGCCTGGGGGACAGAACATCCAGGGCCAAACCCAGAGACACAACTGGAGGACACCACAAATCAGAGCTGGAGTGCATTTGGTCAATATTTTTTCATGAGTCACCAGAGGGAAAAAATCAGTTTCCCCAAAGAGTGATTTAAAAAAAAATTATATATATATATATATAATAGATCACAATTCTACTTCCTAAAACTGAGTTTTCACAGAAATCTTGGGATTTTTAAGGGAGGGAGGTGGGAGTTGGGCTCTGTTTCCAGGGAACAAGGGACAGGACAAGAAGAAATGGGCCCAAGTTTTGCTAAGAGAGGTTTAGGTTGGATTTTAGGGAAAAAATTTCTTCATTTTGAGAGTGGTTCAGCCGTGGCACAGGGCTCTGCAAAGTTCATCTGAGCTTGGAGAGAGCAGCTCTTTAAACCCATAAAAACATCAGGAAAGGGATGGATGCCCCAGGGCATCTCATGGAACTGGGATGAGGGAAGGGCAGTGCAACAGGCAGGGAAAAGCCCTGGGCTTTCCAAGCAGGTGAGGGCAGAGTTTCTAGTCCCATGGAAGGAAATGATCTTTAAGGGCCCTTCCAACCCAAACCATTCCAATATTGTCTGATTCTCTGATTTGTTCCAAGCTGAGCTTCCATTTCAGAGGTTGGTCTAAGGACCCCTCATCCAACTCCTTCCAGAGTGATGCTGGTGGTCATACTCTTAAAAACAAACATTCCTCCTTCTTTACAGAGCCTGGTTTCTCAATTGTACTTCACTGAAAGCACCTCCCATGGTCAGACCTCAAACAAACGAGAACTTAACAAATTATGAGTAGCAAAACTTAATGAGAGCCCACCAGAGCAGGCTGTGCACACAAGAACTTTCTTTAGGCAGTGTTTTCACAGAGTTCACAGAATTCCCAGAATCACTGGGTTGGAAGAAACCTTCAAGATCATCGAGTCCAACCCAGCCCCAACACCTCAACTCAACCCAGTGCCACATCCAGGCTTTGTTAAACATCCCCAGGGATGGTGACTACACCACCTCCCTGGGCAGAACATTCCAGAACTTTATCACCCTTTTTGTGAAAAACTTTTTCCCTAGAAGTGGGACAGAAATCCTTCCCCCTCATTCCAGATGTTTTCTGCTCCGAGCAGTGGGAGCAGCCCGAGGGGCAGATCCCTGCACTCCCCCACTCCTGCACTCCCCAAGCAATTCCTGAAAGCTCCACATTTATCAGCGATCAGCAGGGGCTGGAAATCCAGGCTCCTTTGTTTAGTCTTGGGGAATGTGCAGCAGGAAAACATCGCCATCCTGTTTTCCAGGCGCTAGCACGCAAATAAGGACGGAGGAAAAACACGGCAGCGTCTCGGACAGGCAGTGATTAGTCCTCATTGTGTCCCCTGCTGAGCAGGTGCCAGGGCTGCTGCTGGCCAGGCTGTGTCCCCCTCACTGCCCAGCCCTAGGGCACCTGCTGGGCTGGTGCTGTGAGCTGGGACAAGGAGGATGCTCCAAAATCCATGGTGGAAGCGCCCATGGAGATAAAGGTGTAAAGGTGCTGGCATGGGGTGAGTGGGAGAGGGACAGAGCCAGGGAGCAGCTCCTCATGCTCCTCCCCGTGTGGCCTGACTCACCTGCCCCTGGCCTGTCCCTGTCCCTGTCCCCCACCACCCCTGGCTAGCTCAGCCTGGGAATGGCCAGCTCGCTTTGCTTCCCTCCTCTGGGACTGTCCCAGTGTGGAAATACCCCCAAGGCAGCAGGGCTGAGGCTGCAGGGCTGAGAAGCTGCACAAAGCTGTGGTGGTGAGTCAGTGGCAGCCCACAGACAGCATCCCCGGGCTGTGACCCAGCTCAGAGCACCCAGGAGCTGTGCCAGCTCAGTGCCAGCTGGGTCACAGTGGCTGGGAAGGGACTGACAATGGGCTAAAAGCCTCCTCCTGAGGCAGGGCAAAGTCTTGACAACTCTGCAGGTGCCCTCAGTGCTGGTTCTGTGCATTTTTCCCAGCACAGCCTGTGCATCCTTTGCTGCAAAACCCCACACCTGTGCAGCCTGAGTGCTGGAAGGGGTGAGCAGGGACATGGGGACAAGGCTGAAGTGTCTCTGCCCTTGGGATCACAGTCATGGGGCTCTACTCAGCACAAACATCTGGCCACAAACTTGCCACCTTCCAGAGGAGCAAACCAATGAGGGTTAGTTCTGCTGTCACCCTGCACCTCTTTGGTCTCTGCCCCAGCTCATCTCTGCTCATTTTGACCTTCAGGGACTTTGGGGAGTGATGGAATTTGCACCATGACTGTGCAGTGAGGCCCCAGCTTTGTGCAGGGGTCTCTGGGTACTACCACAATATCAGTGATAAATAAAGAGCCTCATTAATAATGATCATAATGAGGGTGTGAATGGCTTTGTTAATGCAAAACCAGTTCTGGGCTCTCTGCATTAACCAGGAGCTGTGGGTGCAGGCAGGGCAGGGTGCACCAGAGGGACCAGGGCTGGTGTTTCTGTGCTGATACAGATCTCTGTGCTCTGAGCCTACTGAGAGTTCCAGGATTTAAACAGCGAAGAAAATGGAACACTTGGAAATTCAAACGTGTTCACATCCCACAGAGATCAAAGCCTCAGGTGTGGGCTCTCAGTTGACCTTCCCTGTGCCACCTGCACAGCCCTGGTGGGAATGGGACACCCCAAATCTTCCCAAACTGTCCCCTCCTTCCTGGAGTCCAGGTTGTTCCATGAGGTGGGAAGAGGTGGCCTGGAAACAGGGGAACAATCCTGCTGGTTTTGCTGGCCAGGGCAAGTGATCCTAAATGTGACATGAATCAGGGTGGGATTCTTGGGGTTGTCCTGTGCAGGGCCAAGAGCTGGACTTGGATGATCTTTGTGGGTCCCTTCACGGAGCTCTGAAGACTCTACTCCATTCCATTCCATTCCAATCCATTCCATTCCATTCCATTCTGTTCCATCCCATCCCATCCCATCCCATCCCATCCCATCCCATTGTATCCCACTGTTCCCCATTGTATCCCATCATATCCCATTGTATCTCATTGTATCCCATACCACCCATCCATTCCAAATCCCATCCCATTCCATCCATTCTATGTATCCCACATATCCCACTGTATCCCATTGTATCCCATTGTATTTCATTGTATCCCATTGTATCCCATCCATTCCCAATCCCATTCCATCCATTCTATGCATCCCACATATTCCATTCCATTCCATCCCATTCCATTCCATTCCATTCCATTCCATTCCATTCCATTCCATCCCATCCCATCCCATCCCATTCTCTTCCATGATCTCCCTAGACCAAAGTCTTGCAGGAAGAGCTCCAGCCTGGAGGTGAGCTGTGTGTTGTGTGTGTGGGGGTGACCCGGCAGGTCACAGGGTCAGGGACAGAGCCCTGTGCCTCAGGCTGCAGGAAAAGGCTCCTGTGGGACAGCCAGGACTGATGGCCTCGGCGTGGGAATCACCAAGGGCCATTCCGAGGCTGCACTCCTTGGGAAGGTCAGATGACATAATTACACTGGTCCCTCCTGACCTTGCAATCTCCAAAACCTCATAATTTGTAATCAGGATACAAATTATTTGCCTTGTGAGCTGAGGAAGGAAGTCTTCTGCATCACCTATCTGCTCCCAAACATCCGCTATTGCACAACTGCTCTGGGTCAGGGCAGGGCTTTCACTGCAGCCTCCAGCTCAGCTGCAGCCTGCAGGAGCTTTGGCCAGCCTGGCTGCTCCAATCCATCCTGTCCCAGTCCAGTCTGGCTGCTCTGATCCATCCTGGCTGCTCTAATCAATCCTGGCTGTCCCAATCCATTCTGCCCCGATCCATCCTAGCTGCCCCAATCCAGTCTGGTTGCCCCAGTTCAAGGCGGCCCAATTCATCCTGGCTGCCCCAGTCCAGCCTGGCTTCTCCAACCAACCTGCTTCAAACCATCCTGCCCCGATCCATCCATCCTACCCCAATCCATCCTGCCCCAATCCATCCTGCCTGCCCCAATCCATCCTGCCTACCCCAATCCAAGGTGCTCCAATAATCCTGCCTGCCCCAATCCATCCTGCCCCAATCCATCCTCTCCCAATCCAGCCTGGTTGCCCAATCCATCCTGTCCCAGTCCAGTCTGGTTGCTCTGATCCATCCTGCCTGCCCCAATCCATCCTGCTCCAAGCCATCCTGACTGCCCCAATCCATCTTGGTTGCCCCAGTCCAGCCCATCCTGCCCCCAATCCATCCTGCCCCAATACATCTTGCCCCAATCCAGCCTGCCCCAATCCAGCCTGGCTGCTCCAATCCATCCTGCCCCAATCCATCCTGTCCCAGTCC
>VZSJ01001411.1:0-35654 GCA_013398405.1 Pheucticus melanocephalus
AATGCAGCACTCAGTTTATAATGAAACAACATTTCCTATCTATATGTGTAAGTATATTTCAAATTTTGCAAGGTAAGTACCACGTAGTTTGATCTGTCCTCCCCTAACATGTGCTGTCCCCTCAACTTTCAGAGTATAGTCCTATACTATATTATATTAAATAATATATTAACATAGTATATTATAATCCTATACTATACTATACAGTCCTATACTATACTATATTAAAAAGATACTCTACTCTACTAAATTACACACTAAAGAAAACTCTCCAGACAGCCAGGACACAGCTTTGAGTGACTGGCCAAGGAAACAAAACAATCCTCACCAGAATCCAATTGCCAAATCACTTCAGGTACACAATCTTCCTAACACATTCCACACGTGCAAAAACAACAGGAACAGCAAGTAGAGGTAAGAATTGTTTTTTCTTCTTCTCTCTGTGCTTCTCCAGGAAAAAAGCCCTGAGAGAGAGAATTATCTCTCTCTCTGCTCAGAGGATGTGAATGCCACATCATGACACAGCCAGGTGTTCTGGGAGGAGAGCACAGAGTGTAAAACCTTGGAAGGGGACACTTGGGAGAAAGGGCAGCTCTCCCCTGACAGCCCTGCTGAAATGATGTATAAAACGCTGATACCTTCACCTGCTCTCCTCACAGTATTTTCTTGGTTTAGTTTTCATTAAGTCTGCTCATAGAACCAGAAAATTCCTCTGCCTGGCATTATTTGTCATCAACAGTATCATTCTTGCACAGGTTGTGCTACCTAGGGATTAAAATGGAATACTGTGCCTTAATGCACACTCTGTGCACATTGCATCCCAGCCATAAGCAGCAAGCCAAGTTTACAGAGCAAGGCACAATTTAGCCCTTGTGCAATGCAACTGGATTTCTTAATTCAAATGGCCAGATTTGGATAAAGGAGATCAAACAATGCCCAAAATCTTCCATCTTGTCTTCTATCTACCTCCATACTAAAAACCCAAAACTCTTAAGTTTTTCACCCTGTGATAAACTACACTACTATGTATTTCACACACTCATAGATTCCAACTCATCCTTTCTCCATAGAGGAAGGTTAAAAACAGTGTTCTCCTGGGGATCAGGACTTCTCAGGACAGGCAGAGAAATATTCCTCGTGCCCTGAGCTCCAATGGGCAGAAATCAATTAAAATCTACTTTCTGGCCCAAAGCTTCCTAAAGACAAAATCTCATTGACACGTTTGTCTCTTGATAAGACAGAAAAGTGCAGCAAGCAATTGCAGTGCTGGAATAAGACTAAAAATTCCTCCTGCTCCCTCTGAGAACTCCTCACTTACTCCAGACACTGCAATCAATGCCAGTTTGATCTCACACTAATATCCCAGTTAATCCTCATGGTTTCGCTTGCTGCAGGCTCTCGTTACAAATCTCTGGTGCTCACACAGTGGCTGCAGAGACACAAGATTAATAACAGTGGAGGATAAAGTCAGAGGTGGCCATTTATTCTAATTTGTCTTGCCTCATGGGTAATTAAACACTTCTTGCCAAAAGTAAATGTGCACAGAAGTGTGTTTTGTATATCTTGCAGCTAAGTTTTCCTTTGCTAAGCCCTATGATCCAAACCAACCCACACAGAGCACATTTATTACTAACATTTGTAGTACAGGATGAATTTCCTTCCTTAAACTGGATGCTGACTAAAGGAATTGCAGGGGAATGTTAGGAGTTGAAATGTTACTTTTTGTAGCACCTTTGGATCCAAAACAACCATTTGACTGACAAACACAGACAATTCTTAGCTCACTTTGGTCCTTAGAACTGAGAAAAAAAAAAAGAAGTTGTCTGGTTTATGTAGTCAGGAGAATAGATTTATGTTACAATTGTTCATGAAGGAAAAGCTCTTGCCATTCTTCCCTCAGTTTCCTGTGCCAGCCCTTTCCTATTAACAGGATTTCCCAAGTAATATAAAATTAATTTGAGAATGACGGAGTATACACTTGCCTTTTACATGCAAAGGTGCTGTTGGACTCTAGGCCTGATCAAACCAAAGATGATCAACTCACAGCCTCAGGGAGGAAAATGAAGATATTTTTCTTGGAACCACAGTGAGAGAGATCAAGGAACTTTGATCTCTTGGATAAAAAGAGTGATGCGCAATAGAGCATCCAAGACCAATAGGAAAATTAAGTGGGCAGCTGGAGAGAAAATAGAATTTAAAAAGGGAGCTGTTAACCATTCCTTGTGTTAGCCAGTCACATGAAAAGAAAGGAAAAATTAGAATATATGATTAGAAAGGAAAAAGCTTGGATATAAAGCCCTTGAAGGTGCCTACAGATTAGCAGTAGCAGATCAAGTTGCCCCTTTACATCAAGCAGAGCTTGTTTGCTCAGCTCTGACACACAGGATTAGTTCTGTGCCAGAATAAGAAGTGGTTAAGCTCCCTTTCATCTGAAGTTTCCCAGTTAATTTGCAGTACATATATTAGGTTAAGTCTCAGCTTGCAGATATCTGGCTGGTCACAGACCTCTGGTGGTTGCACAGCCCCTGTGGAATATGTTGATAATTTGTTTACTTGCCCCTTCCAAATACTGCTGATATACTCAGACCAGCCTAACCCCAGGTCTCTGTATATAATCTCTGTTTACTGGGGCAGTTGCCAAGATAGCAACTAGAAAGGGAAGCCATCTTCTGCCAGAGAGTCTAAAAAGTTTAAATTTTTCCAAGGTCACTGATGAGAAAAAATATAAAATAATCACACTGCTCTCTGGTGCTGAACCAGTGGATGTTAGCAAAGTCCTAGGAATGCCTGAAGCTAAGCAGATAGCTCAGACTGATCAATCCTTTTCCTCTTCTCTTTCACAAAATCCAAGACTTGGCAAGAAGGACTTTGTTATTCTTCCCCACACCCTTTTCATTTTCACCCTTCTCTGTTTCTTGGCTCTGGCTGGGACCAGGAGCAAGGGCAGGATGCTCTCATCTTTCCAGCCTGACTAGAAAAACGAAATATTAGAAATCTCATGAAAAGCATGTCCTCTGGAGATTTCCAGCCCAGTTTGGCAGATGCAGCTGTAGTTCAGATAATCAGCAAGACTTCTGGGTGCTTACTTGGTGGGAAACATTTGGTTGCTCTGCAACACAACTTAAAGCATGCATGGAGTAGGGCTGTTCCTGTGGATTAATGGAATCTGTCAATCTAAAATCTGTATTTTCAGCTCAGTTTTACGAGGTGCTAGTACTCAACATACCAATGTCCTCACCACTCACCAGCATCACTTATTTTCTAAATGATCTGACCCCTGGAGAGGCACACTCCAGTAAGTTTGTTTTGCTTAAATAACCCCAGCACTGAGAGAATCACAAAAAGGCTGTTCATCAGCAGGCATTTTTAGTCTATGCCATCCAGCTTGTGCTTTGCTGCAGCTTCCCACTTTCCTGTCCCTTTTCCTCCTGCCAGCTGGGATGTGCACTGTTGTCAACAGTGCACGAGAGGCTGCTCCAGACACTTCCCTTGGTGGAGGTGTCCAGCTCCAACATCTCAGTGTCCATTGCACAGCCTGTGGCTGCAGAGGGCTCCCAGTAAAACCAGCCCCAAATGCACTGGAGAATTTTGTCCTTATTTAGTGAAAAGGCCTTGGATGTGTGATGAACTGATGAGCTCAGCTGGGTGTGTAGCAAATAGCCAAATGAATTTGCCAGGCTTTATTTAACCCTTGGATAGGCTTATTTTGTTAAAGCTGAGCCAGTTTTGGGTTGGGATCCTGTGCAAAATCAGCCCTAAGGACAGGAAATCCATACTAAATATCTCCAAGCAGATAATGATGGGTACCAGGTAATCCATGATTACTTAAATGGATTTTTTTAACACATTCTTGCTTGACATAATTAACTGTTCTTGTTATTCTGTTATGTTACAGTAGCCAGCCATATGGTAGCTCACACATTTTTGGAATGGGATTTTTTAGTTACTATTATTTTCAATCCTTTTTTAATATAGTGCAGAACATACATTACATGATAAATTACCAATATATTGCCTTAATAAATTGACATTTAGATCTAGCCAACACAGAGTAATTTTCCTAATTAAATGTCAATATGTGCCCCAGAGTACAGCTCTCCAGCACTGCAAATGTCACAAATTAGCAAACAGGCAGAACCATCCACAACTCTGTTTCCCCAGATACCAAGGAGAAATTGTGCTGTTCATCTCCCATGGCAAAACTGGGGGGAGAGAGGGGAGAGGCAGCAGGTGTTGGGTGACCCACCAGAGGAACAGCAGCAGCCACAGGGCCCTGTTCCTGCAGCACTCCACAAACACTCACCTCTCCTTCATTATTCCCTGCTGGAAAGTTGTCTTGTCAACTACAGCACACAGCAAGGGCAGCTAAAACTTGAACAGGAGCATCTTGCTAGAGGGTGTCACCTCTGAGCTCAGCATAATCAGCCACTGAGGTGGCCCAGCACTGAAGTGGTCCTTAACTATAGCCAGCAATCTCAATCCTGCTGGGTTTGAATGAATCCTTTGGTAATGTTTTGAGTTGTTTTGGCAAAGCAAGGATTGTAGCAAAGAAAAAAAGCTTCTCTTCTCCCTCCCCTGAGAGAGAGAAGGGACTTTGCTAACAGGATTCAGTCACCTTGTAGAAGGGAATCCATCAAACACTGTGCAAGTAAAACCTGCTATTTCTCTAACACTCTTTGTGGAAGCAATTCTAGGTCTTCATCTTACACAGATGATCTGATCCCTGTCCCCTTGGGGCCATTCAGCTACAGCAGTTTCTCCAAATGGTCTCTGTAACTCTGGGCCTTGAGCCCCTTGAATCCCATGATGTTAAATCCCATTTTAATGCCAGTTCAAGATGATCTATCAGCCCCACAGAAATGAATCAATAAAGATGCATTCTGTTGACAGCCCTAATCAAGTAAATTGATACAGTGACTTATTGCTTACCCTGTTGTGATATTGGACAGATTTTTCACTGCCATTACTGCTGAGTTTCTGCTGGTTTGGGGTTTTTTGTCTGTCTTCATCATACCTGCAAAACACCACCCATTGTAATTTTTAATTAAACAGACTGGCATGAGAATAATTTCAAGAAAATGTCATTTCATGCTGTGGCTGCAGGCAGTTTGCAAGTTGACCACATCTCCAGACTGATTGTGAGGAAAACTGAGGGTCTGAAGTCATGCAGAAATCACAAACTTTGCCAGAGAAGAGAAATTTGCCCTTGAGGGATTCCCAAGGGCTGCAAACCCACCCTGCAGGCCACCTTGAGACAGACTAGGGCTGCTAGGCCAAGTCTGGCTCCTTGGGCTCAAATCCAGCACAACCGTGGCTGTGTGAAGCCATGCAGGGATATTGGCTGGGGACATTTCTAATAAAACCTTTTTTTTTGCCTATTTTGAAGAGACAGATCTTAAAGCTCTGCTAGGAAAGGCTCCACTTCATTGTAGTATCCTCTTATGGAATTCAGAGTTACCCTGGCTCCTCTTCCTGCATGGTTATTGGATGTTACTAATTAGCAAAAATGCACTTTGTGGGAGTGACTTTTGACTGTGTCTGTGTCCCCAAAAGGTCTATTCCAATGGACATCTCCTCAGAAGCTTTCCTCAGCTGTGCCTGGTCCTGCAGAAACTGAGCCCTCCAGCCTCAGAGGTTCTTTTTTCTTCCAAAAGCACTTCAGCTGCAAGCTCTGTGTCCATCAGGAGCCCAAGATACATCAGTTTATAGAAAACTGGTTTTCTTACATGCCAGGACCCTGCTGGTCTTTGCAGAGCACACAAAACACTGAACTTTGTTTGAGAAGAAGGCAGAAGATAATGTTATTCCTCTTTCCCCATGCAAATCCTGAATTCTCCCTGAATTCTCCCCCTTTAAACATTTTTCCTCTTCGTTATTTGCTGACATAAAGGAGGGAATGAGCATGACTTTTACCCAGTGTTTAGAGAACTCACTTGGTGCACAGGAGGGTTGTGATGTAGTTTCACTAAATAATTAACCCAAAATAGTGACAGCAGAAGTCTGAGAGAACCACCCACACAAGGCAGGATTTCAATCATTTTCCTCAGATCTAACTCAAGATAGAAAAGAAAAAAATCACTTCTATAGCTCTCATGTAGAAGCAATTTGTCTTCATTCTTTTAAATGAAGCTATTCAAATCCATCAGTGACTAAAATTAAAGAACAACCAAATTCACAAGTGAGGGAGAAAAAAGCACCTAATCTTCCAAATATCCATGAACACAATGACCCCTATCAAATCTCTAGTACTAAATAACTAATGATCTACTGTAAAAAAAATAATCCCTACGTTTCTAGGAAGCTAAAATGCCCACTTCTGATTTGTGGTAAGCTGCACACCTAATTCTGGGCCCCAAATTCTGCTAGACAGCCCAAATGATTGAGCAGTGACCATCACAATGCTGCACCATTTTTGTTACATTTGATCCCCAGCTATAGAGATGATCTAGTAATATTTTCTAACCACACAGGACTATAATGAAACTCACAATCTTGCTCTAGCAATTAAAAGGCCTTGAAAATGTCATTGAAAGACACTGTTTAAAAAGCAAGTTGCTCTGGAATGTACAAAATCAAAATTAGATTTTATTAGGAATGATCTTTGGTGGGAAAAAAGTATATGGGAGAAATGCTTTAGTGCTTATTTGGAATACAATGGCATAATTAAGGTTTGGCCTTTGGAAGGCCTTTCTTTGTAAAATCATGCTACACAATGGGATTTAATGTAAAATATGTTTTGGGATAAAGACTCATTTCCTCATTAGGATTTCATTAGTTTCAGGAAATAAAATTATTATTGATTAAATAGACTGATACAGTTTAATAGCTTCTCTTTTCAAGAACAAAAGTCATCTAACTCTTCCTTTGTCATAATTCTTTGAATAAATGTTAGCCATCTGTACTCTGGAGAGATGGAGATTCATGAGTGTGATTAAAACACTCTTAAAATACAATAAAATAAGAACTGCAGGCCTGACACTATTGCTGCTGGAAGTAGAACAAGTCTACTGAAAACTTTAAACCACGTAAAGGCTGCTTATGTCAAGTCATCAGTGCAAATTATTTCTGGCCCAGCCTGGCAAACAAGTAGCCATCTACCTGGTTTTGGACAGGAAAAAAACCAAACCCTTCCTTTACTCAAAACATCCAGGAGAATCATGGAAAAAATTGTTTGGCCAATGGTATTTTGGAGGTAAGAGAGACTATCAGAAACATTTCCTCTTCAGCAGGTGAAAACGTAAAAGCTGTGAGGCTTGCTTTGCAGGTTGTAGATTTAGTTTACCTTGAACATAAAACACGACTCAGTCCCTAGATTTATGTCCACCTATGTAGGTCCTGACATTTTTGGCATCCTAAGTTCAACTCATCATGCAAGTGTGGCAGCCTTAAGCCAGCAAAACCTCACAGCAGAGAGGAGTTGGATAAAGCAGCCACGATTTGTGGTGCTCACTGTGTGTAAAACCACTGCCAAAACCAGCTTGCTGAGCAGCACAATATAAACAGCCTTTAAATCTTCTTTACTTATAATAAGTGGGAAAAAGGCAAAGCTGGGAAAATTTATCTGCCTTTTTGCTAGTTTATAGCAAAAGAAAGCTCAACTCACACTCTGGGCAATGTTGGCAATCTGAAAACTGCATGTATAAAGAGCACCAACAGTTAAACAATTCCATTTCTTTTAAAAAAAATAAAACTATGTCATCCACATCAGTATTCCTGGGAGAAAATTCTGCTGCAGGTGAGCTTGTGTCAAACATTAAGCTCAGGAGTATTTGGGATGTAGGATTGATTTTTTTGCAGCTAAGGCTCATTTTACTCACTGGGTAAAACCTTCCAAGCCCATGTCCATCATACTCAAAGTAAGCCAAATCCTCTTCCAAAACTCTTAGGAAAAAATATAATCTGACTATTGGTTTTGACCAAGTTAAAGGACTTTTTCCACACTCCCATTTCAGAAAAAAAAAAGTTATTGCAAAGTGCAACATACTTCCATGTTCCTTTAAGGAGAAACTCCTTCCTGGCACAAAGATCCTCAGGCAAAGATTTAGCACTGTGCTGACCTGATGATAAATAAGAGTTCTTGATAAGGAAGTTACACAGAATAATTGTGCCTCTCATGCTCTGCAGCAAGAAGTTATGGGTCAAGTAATGGGCTCCACAAAATATGTGGAAGGAACAGAGAATTTAAATGTGCCTGCAGTAGGAGTTTTTTATAGAATCAGTGTGAATGGGAGTAAAATACAAAAGGTCAAAGATAGGAAAAGATAACTATCTATGCATTCTTTTATCATTTTGATATTACTGAAAATTTTAATAAAGTTATAGGAAGGTTAATCCTATATAAAAGAAACAGCAATCTACATCAATCCTATTCATTATTTCATTTAATACTTTTATTTTAGGCTGCTTCTGAGAAGATTTCACTGGAAAAATGAAAGGCAGTTGGCAAAAAATATTATCTTTCTTTCAGAAGCAGTAAATAGTCTTGCTTATCCATATTGACAATCCAGACTTCCAGAAAACCATGTAACAATGTGGAAAGTTGTCATCCTGTCATAATATCAGCAAACAGAAGAGATATTAATCTTCTTTGCAGTCCTTTCTTGTCTTTGTTTTTTAGCAAAGAAAGGAGAACTGGAAAAACGAGCAAGGTTTTAATTTGCTATCACCAGGTTTAAATTTCAATAATTGATTTAGCCACACCTAAATCCAAAAATTTACAATTAGGAATCTTTTAGAGGACACACCTAAGGGATTTCCAGCCCAAGATTAAAACTGACAAACTCAAAGTTAAGTTGCTACCCATCAGACTACCAAGACTTCTGAAAAAAAAAATGAGTAGGGAGCAATAGAAGTACAGCAAGATATATTTATTAACACATTCAAATAGCCCCATTCTGCTAGATACCTTCCAGGAAAATGGCAAAGAAAGGTTTTCACCCATACTTTCCAGAGAGAAGCCCTTTTGTCCAGATTTCAGAAAAGATTTTTCTAGAAACACATTCTCAATCTGCAAGATCTGGTTTCAGCTCATTTGAAAAACCAGAAGCCAAGTGAATGCAGCGGGTCTGTTTGAAGGTCTTACTTCTGCAGCTTTTGCATTCTTTCAATTCACTTGGACTTAGCCCTGATACACATAATTATTAATGTTTTCTTAAACATTAGGCTTTTGCATACAAGTTTTTCCGCTTCATTTGCAAGGTCAGAAAGCACATTGGCAGAAACTATTTGCTAGTGCCACAAGAAATCTGAAAGTCACCAAAAATAAGAGGAAAAACACTGTGCAAAACAGAAAGGAAGGAAAGAACATTATAGCCATTAGGAAAGCCTAAAAAACAGGAATAGTAGCAAGGCTTTTTTACCTAAAGATTGAAAATATAAAACCACATTCAGGGAATTCAAGGATATTCAGATTGCGGCTGCTTAAAGGATATTAGCCTCAAGAAAGGTACAATTCCTGTGCAAAAAAGATGACATTAAAACTGATCTGGTATTTTCCCATCTCCCACTCTTACAAACCCATGAATTCTTTCCTTTCTTCAAAATAATAATGATGACAAAAAGACTTCCCAAGCACAGCCACGTGCAGAGTATCACAATTTCCATCTAAACCAGCACTGGCTGATCAGCAAAGCTGCAAGGTTCAGCTCTGGCTGGGTAAAAGCAGAGGTGCTTCCTGTGCCATCTCATTTCTCTTCAGCCAGAATTCTCTGGGGTGAGGATTTCTAGCAGCCCTCTCCTGTCTGGGCTGTGGGAGATCAGCTCTCCCTGGAAGGAGATGGTTTTCTGCCAATGGCCAAGATGACAATAATGACACAGAGGATGCACACCATGTTACTGGTGGCCCAGTTTTCCATGCCAGTGTCCCAGCTTTCCCTGCTCCCAGAAATCCAAAATCTGCTGGGCTCTGCCTCAAACCCTGCCATGCTCATTCCTGTTGACACAGGATTTGATAATTTATTTTTTTTCCCTTCACTTTCCCCAAAACTGAGACCGTGGTATTTCCCATTTATTTCTCCTTCTGCCTGTGCTGGAAACAGCTCCCCTTGCTGAAACAACAAATACAACAACAAATACAAATGGGATTTCATTTTAAAGGCCTTTCACTGGGGACCAGCCTTATGTTGCTCTAACACTTTTTAAAAAGTTTTGCACACCCAGAGAAGCTTCTGCCCCCACTCAAAATGCACACATTTCATTAGCAGGGTCTTTTTGCAGCATAATTGACATTCCTGAGTGCAGATCCTCACTCCCTGTAGAGCAGTGTCCAAGCTAACACTAGAGGAGTTAAAAGCTACACTAGAGGAGTTAAAAAGAATCCCTCTATTCCCAAAAATAATTTTAAAAAGTAATAATAAAAATCTTTACCTTTAAACAAGTCATCTTTAAAACAATACCCCATACATTAACATGACCCATAAACACAACTGTAAAAAAACTTATAAAAATAGAAAAAACTTCAATGACAGATTTCCCTAAACAGCTACAATTCATTAAAGAAACCACACAAAACCTATTTTTTCATATCAAAAAGTCTCTATAACATTTACAAAACTTCTCTCCCTAAATTAACTTTAAAAAAACCTATTCTAAAAATAATAAACTAAAATTCTAGGTTTTCCTTCTTTACATTATCAATAAGGAAAAAAATTATAAAAAAGTATTCTAAAAATTGTATTCTAATTCTTACTATTCTTTTTTTTAATTGCTATTAATAAAATTCTCTTTATACCCTTTTAAAGTTTTAAAACTACTTTACCTTTCTCCTAATCCTACCTCACAACAAAAAATTAATATATTAGTAATTAACCAACACCAAATCCACCACACTCTTTAATACATTAACAAAAAAAAAATCTCAAAGTTAACAAAATCTCAATTTAACAAAGGAAAACCACGACAAGGAGGGACACAGACAGATGCAAACTGGTTGGTGGTGAAGTGAGAACAGTTAAGTCAGCCTGTTGTCTCAAAATCAAATTTGACATTTCAGAGAACACAGCACTGGGATCAGCACACACTTGGGAAGTCATGGAAATGGAGGAAGAAAAAGCCAAAACTGGAAAAAGAGCAATTCTTTGGAGATGGTTGTTGGTTTGCTGCATGGATTTCAAGAAAAGCAGCAATTATATCTACTCAATTTTTTTTCAGTTGTCCAAATAATCACTTATATACTTATGAAATGCCCTATAGTATACATATGTATTTATACATTTTCTTGTATGTATTTTATATATTATATAGTTATTTTTCTGTTTTAATTTTGGCCCAGACCCCTTGACAGCACCCTGTTTAAGCACAGAAAGGATTTTGTTTTGAGACTTCTGAGTTCAGTGACATTTTTGAGGTCTGTGCTCCTTCTCAAGTTATGCTCCAAAGAATCTCTAGGGTTTGGTGGTGAGAGTGTGAAGTTTGAAAATATGAACAATCAGCTGAGGAGAAAAGGAAAAGAGAGAGGATTAGCTATAGGAATGATTCTGCAAACTGAGAGCCTGCTGCAAACCAAGGAACTGAAAATTGCCCTGGAAAAACAAGCTATAGGAGAGATAAAAAACAACTCTGGAAAAATTTTCTTTATTGAAAAGAAAGCTGCTAAGGGCAAGAGGCAAAAACTCCTCAGCAGAGAAATTAAAAATGTACAGGCTTGCTCTGAGTTAGAAGAAAGTAAAATGCAGGAGCTGTGAGTTCCAGGGAAAAAGGTAATTCTGTATTACTGTAGCTTCAAGCTGAGTCTCTTTTTTCCAGTCTTTGTGCTCTTAAAGCCTCAACTCCCCTGCATCTCTGCTGTCAGTTATTTTTCACTCCAAATCTCTGAATTAACTGGTGAAATCAGGGAGGACAAGCCAGCACCAGTTCAGCAGAGTACCATGGTAATTCCCTGATTCACTCTTTTAGACACAAAAATGCCATCATCATCATCATCCACTAAGGATTTGAGACCTACTGAGCCTATGTCCAGCTGTAATCAGAGGCCCATTGAAAGAGAACTCAGTGACTCACTAGGTAGGACACTACATCCTCATCACAGGGCAGTAAGCCAGCACCTAGCCTAAGAGAAAGAATAATCCCAGTTTCCACTTTCCTTCCCTATCAGATATTTTATATATATATACATATTTATTTATTTTTATATAATATATAAATTATAATATATTTAAATATCTTTAAATACAAACATCTATATATCTAATAACATATTATATAATATATATTATTTACATTTCATATATATTACTAGTACCAGTAGTACTATATAAATAATATACACAGTACTAGTAGTACTATACTAATAGTATAATATATATTATTAGTATGTATTATATATGCACATATATATACAAATTATTTATATATAAAATATTATATATATTACACTGATATTTAGGAAATTATTATTATTCTGATGATATTCGGGAAATTAACATCAGGAAATTACACTAATGGATGTATTTTTATATATAACACATGTAATATTGTGTATATATATATATATATCAATGTAATTTCCTTCAATATGTATTTGGCCAAAGAATCCAAAAAAAAAAAAAACCCCAAAAAATTAGTTTTCCCTCCTGATTTCTCAGTTAAGAAAGAGCTTGGAGTGTTTGCCCTATTTCCTGCATCAGGGCTTTAAGAGCTTTTAGGAAATGATCCAGAAGTGCAGCAACACAACAGAAATAAAATGAAATAAAATGCCCCAAGTCCTGAACATGCTGACTTCTACAAGAACAGCAACACAGCTGACAGGGGTTATTTACCCTGTCAGGAAAGCTGCACAAAACTCACACACTCCTTTGGTACTGGTGGGGTTCAGAGGCACTCAGCAGCCAAGCACATAATCTGTTTGCTGTGAGGAGCCAGGAACTTTCATTTCTATTCCAAAACTCACTTCTCCAAATTACAGAACGCACTGCCAAGCCAGGAATCACTTTGGCTCCATTGCTAAGCTTATTAACTGTGGTATTAAACAGCACATGAAATGTGTGCGATGAGATTTACCACACAACTCTCCAAATCACGAGAGCTTCTGGGAAGAGAAGAAACCCCCTCTCAAAATTATTCCCTTTTACAGCCCAGAAAAGCTAGCATTGTCCTTATTCTTTGAATACCAAAAAAATCAATTCCAAACGCAATCTTATGGGATTTATTGTTGGATATAAAAATATACAGTATTTTTGTAAGGCTATCCCAGAAAACAAAGATTTTCTTACTGAAGGAAAGACATTAATAAGATGGTTTAGAGAGTAGCTGTCTCTTACCTCTGTTGTAGACATCACTCCAAATTTAATCATAACAGTTCTTTCCTGAGAAATAATTCTTGATAATCATGGCTGTAAGAAAAAAATGTCACCTCACTTTTTCATATATATCTCCAATAGGATAAATACAATGTTAAAAAAAATGGGATGCGGTAAATTTTAAAGGAATTTGAATAAAAAGGAAATAAAACATTAAATAAATAAAAATGTTCATTTGCTTACATTTGGATCTTCTTCCAAGCCAAGGAAGAGGGTATAACCCCTAAATCCAAAGATAATCATGGTGAAACTTCAGTGACCTGAAATTTAGAAAACGTACCCAAAGACTGAGCCTGTTTCTGTTCAAGGAATAAGACAAGACAGAGGTGATAAAGAAAGCAGCATCTTTCCACTTTGTTTGGCTTGCTTCACTTTTCAGGGATTCTGGAAACTTACTCTACTAAGGTTTGGTACTTATTTACTCACTGTTGGAAATGCAATTTACTTTGATGAGCAGAAGCTCTCTGTACACCTCCAGACTTCAAAACAGCCACATCCACCTAGAAAAGCTAGAATACAATCTCTGTGTCAAAAAAAAAAAACAAAAACAAACAAACAAAAACCAAACAAAAAACCCCACCAAAACAACCAAAAAAACAAACCAACAAAAAGACCCCAACCCACCCAAAGCAATAGAGATCAAAAAAATCTTGGTACACACAACCAAGAATAAAAGGATGCGGCATCACAAGAGTCTCCCACATGACCACCATGCAACCTGATCCCTCCAGCTCCACAAACATGTGTGGACCTTCCTCAGAAAAGTAAATACCAGCAGGTGAAGACCTGTTTTTCACACAGGGTGCAATTTCCAGCCCTCAGCAGCCTGTCCAAAGCCATCCAAGCACTCTGGTGTTTTCCCTCCTCTTTTCCCCAAATTTATTTTCAGCTCAAGAGCGTCATTTTTCTACTGATGGATTTCCTGCAGGCATTAATGTCCCACCAGCAGGAGCAAAGCCATCCCTCAGTGCTCTGTTTGGATTTCAGACTGACAGGAAGCTCAGTCCCTCCATCAGCTGGGGCAGAGTTTCATCCCTGGACCTGTTTGCGACACTCCTCAAGAACTGCAAAGGAAATGGGAGCGTCAGGAAGTTTTGCAGGAGTTGGAAAAGAGAAAGGAAAAGAAGTCATAGAAAACAGAGAGGAAGAATCCAAAGCACAGCCACAGTGGGATCAAAAAATAAAATAAATCCAACCCTCCAAACCGCTACATCCTTTAAGAAAAAGCAAATTTTTCCAAGTGCAGAAGAACTGAAGTAAATCAAGTAAAAAGCTTGTGATTCGGAGTATGAAATTTACTTCAGCACTGAGTAAAAAGAAATCAGCATTGCCAGTAGCAAAATCCAATATTCACATTTAATACAAAATTATGATAATACTATTGGGCAGCCAAGAGAAGCACTTGCCTGCTGTACAGAATTTTGTGAAATAAATTTAATTTCCTTGCAACTGAAAAAAGAGAGAAGTTGGAAGTTTGGGATATCTACAGCTAGTCTTAATTCATGATTGATTTTTTAATCTGACAATATTCTAGTGCATGTGTGTATATTGATTGTATATTTTAATCTGACAATATTCTAGTGCATGTGCAGGGCCCTCATGCAGCAAGGATAGAAGTAATGTCCCTTTAGACACCAAAGACATTCTTCATCTCAGCACCTAAGAGCATTCTGGTTTAGAAACTACCACACTATCAGTCCACTTTATCCTAAACTCCCCCTATATCAAATAAACTGGATAAACCCACAGAAGTCAATGGAAATATTCTATTGGTTAAATTTAATTTTGTTGCTTTGACTTTGGTAGACAACCTTTTTTCTTGTATCTTGAAGAAAATTGGCTCCAAAATTCATGCTTCCCTTTTAACTGGGTCGTTGCATGCAGTTATTGATTTGCAACTATTACACTGTTTGAAATTTTTCTGTTGGAAATATGTTTCCAGTAGAAAGTAGGGAAATATCCACTCTAAAACTTCAGTTATGGTCAGAAGACTGGCATTGTGGAAATTTCTGGGTCTGGAGGAAGCTTCAATTCTGAAATGCACAGGGTGAATCAAGTATTTATTTCTGATTCACTGCTGGGCCCTGGCCAGAACAGGAGAGGAATCTGATACTGGGAATCAGCAAAAATCAAACTGAAATAATTCTTCTTGCAGAATGACACAGGAGGTGGAAGGAACACCTTTGGCATTTCAAACCCTGATGGTTTAGGCGGCAAGAGGTTGTCCTACATAACCCTGCTTGCAAGTTAAGACACTGATTCACACAGGTAAGATTGCAGGAGAAAAACAGAGCCTTCTACAGTCATTTCCACAGGGATGTTTTCCAACTCTAATTCCACTGGGCAGCCTAGGACTGGCAGAAGTTTTAACTGACTGTTCAGGGAGATTTCCCAGCCTGCAGCTGCTGGTGGCACTAATGAGTTTGGTCTTTGGGGAAGAAATCCAAATTCCTGATTGTTCAGCATAAATTTGCAAAGGTAAATGGGAAGGCTCCCTCTTTTCTAAAAGCCAAAAAGAAATTAGAGTGATAGCTGCAAGGAACAACATTTTGATAAAGCTTAAAATATCAATCTGATTTTTTTTCCCAGACTCAAAGTGTTTGTAACTGATTGATGATTTGCATTGTAATAATTTTGCTCCACTTGAAGCAAGATCAAATTCAAGATGGTATTTGTTTACTCAATAATTAGGGAAGGAGACTAGAAGTCAGAGAATCTAGCTGTAAATGATGCCAGATTCACAAATACACGGATCTTGATTTATCAATGAATACAATGAGAGATTTAAGTAAGTTATGTTGCCTTTCTGGAATGATTCAAAGGGATAGATATAGCAGGGGCTGTGAATGCTTACAAATATTTAAATAGATGCTTAATAGACACATAAAACTGTCCTGCATATTTCTACTTTCATTACTTCAGTGTGATATTAAAAAATCCTGTTCTGTAGATTAGTGACAGCTTTGTTCCAATTGGTAAAAGAAAAAAAAAAAGAAAGCATATAGAAAGAAAGAGAAAATAACAACAAAAATACAACCAGGTTCAGTATAATTCTGGTCCAAAACAAGCCAGAATAAAGCCAAGGGTAAATTTCGTTTCAAATCATAAACTCTCATTGACCTGCATTAGGATTTCAATGCACAGGTCTCACTATTCCAAATTCTGTTTGAAGCTGAGTGTGTTTTCAAAGCAGACCTGCACTGCAGAATTAATCAGCCATCTCCAGACCCCAAACCAGTTTTGTTATCATTCTGCAGATGCCATCACAAGACCCAGGAACTTGGATACTGCCTGGAATTGCAGGGAACCGTGTATTTAACTGGTATTTGGGGTTTGAATTCTGCCACCAGCTGAGGATGTCCCAGCCTGGCCACTGCAGGTGGCACCTCCAGTGCTGTCTGTGCTCCTTCCCAGGCTCCAGAGATGGTCACTGTGTGCTTGAAATATCCTGATTTTATCTCAGATTCTTGTATAATTAAAATATTTTATGTAATAAGTTAAAAAAAGAGAACAATTTAACAGAAGCCAGATAAAAATCCAAAGTCTAGATTGCAAAGGTCAAAATATTTTAAAGAGATCAGTACAACAATAACTTTTTAACAATGCTTGCAATCTACATTGAATTTTTTTGGTCACTGTTACAATTTAATGAGCTTACCCAAAGGTCAGTGAAGTCAGAGGGAGCCTTTTCATTTACATCCACAGGCTCTGGATTCAGCCAACAGCTTGACAAGTACTCTGGGACAATTCTGGGTGAAATCATCTGCATAAATGAAAGCTTAAGCATCTCTAATGAAGCAATACAGATTTCAAATTGCAAAGAGACAAAGGATGAAGACACCTGATTACATATTCCTGGAGATGTAGCCACTTTTGTATTTTCCAAAAAATGTTGTCAGGAAATATGATAATTATATTTCTGAAGCAGCTTTATCATAAATAGAAAACTGCATTCACAGGTTTGAGGAGAAGGAGGGAGAATTTAATTGACAGGTACCAGCACTGAGGGGCTTTGCTCAGCTCACTTTCTCAGCTGAAAATACACTTGTGCAAATATAATATCCAGTAGCTTCCAGTATGGTCATATTCCACTGCTAAAGGACTAAAATGGCCCATAAATCTAAGCATGTTCTCATTTTAAAATGATTTGGTGAGATTTGGTGAAGGTCTAAGGCCCACAGAATTCAGTAAATCAATGACATCTTCACTTTGCATTGCCACCTGCAGTGACAAAATCAACTTCCAAATTAAAAAAAAAAGAGATAACTAGATAAAGAAATCATAGTTTCTAAACAGTTTTTTACTGAGTTTCTTCTGGCATTCATCCTTTCCCACAGTTTAGAGGGTCAGATCAGTGGAGGTTCTCATGTAGGAAGGTGCCACAGAGAGATTTACTCCCCATGTTCTCTGTCAACAGGCTCTGTCTCCTCAGTGCTAAATCAAACACACTAATGTGCATTTTCCCCACAGCAAACTTCAGAAAAAACTCTGAGTTTCAGGTTGAGCAGAGCTGAATTGCAGAAAGTGATCCCAGGTTAAATTCTTGTTAATGCACTGGAAGTGGATTAGGAGATCAAAGCAGCTGCTGCCAAAACCCATCCCGTGTGCATCTCAGGGGCTTTCCCTCAGAGCAGCTCCAGAGTGGGCTCTGAACCACACTGTACATGCAGTTCAAAGGATAATTATGCTCCCAACCTCTGTTTTCTTGGACATGAGGCTCTCAGTGGATTAGTCTGGGAAGTGCCATTCAGCCTTTGTCTCCCACAGAGAACGCAGCAAACTGCTCAGCCCCTGGCACAGTCATCTCTTTAAGGCCTCACAAATACATGCAGACCTCACTTCTGTTCCTGATTCTGCTCCTGTTCTATTTCTCTCCATCCCTACGAAACAAAAAAACAAAACACCAAAAATAATAATAACAACATTCATGAAGAGTGCTGGAAAGCAGAACATTCAGTGTGTGCACAGAGAATCGTACTGTATCATTATGACTAAAAATATACCTGAAAAACTAGTAGGGTTTTTAGTCTAATAAAATACTTTATTAGCTCAAAAAACCTGCTTTTTAGGGCATACAACACAGATTCCATGGGTTACCTGTATGTTTGGAAATGCTTCTTAAACCGCCAAGAATTAAATGAGGTATCAGCGCTGGGCAAAATTCTCAGGTCTGGAGAAACCCAGGCCACAGATCTGAGGGATCACATAAAATTCTCTTTTTAGCTGATGACAAAAGGAGTTATTTATCCCACAAAAATACCCTCAAGATTTGATGATAAAAATAATTAAGTTGGGTAGTGACTTAATCATCCCAGTTACCACCACTTCCTCAGTATCCTGAAAATTCCAGAATTAAGACGCTTCTAGGCCAATATGGAAAAAGACTGACCTTTCCCCAGTTCTTTGGCTTGGCTTTCTTGTCCTCCAGAAAGGAGAGGTAATTTATTTTGGCCTGCTTTTTCTGGAGAAGAACTTCCCAACACTTCTCACATCCTCTTCCTCCTAAGGATTCCTACCCTCACCCTGCTCAGCAGAGTAATCCCTGAGCAATCCCTGCTCCTCACTCTTTAGAATTTCCATCACATTTAAATTGTTTCAAAGAAATGCTGAATGTACAGTGAAATGTGTTTACTCACATTTGGTGGAGACTTTTATCTAGGTTAAGGATTTTTGCTTCCAATCTACCTCAGCAATTTTATCCATGGATTGATGGAGATATATACATAGCTAATATTTGAAATTATGTGGAAGGAACTCATCTTTCTAGCTGATGACCAGGTGGTGAATTGTCAAAACAACCAGATGCTGGACAGAACAGAAGATGGAGAGGGATATTCAGGCAGCATTTCCTGGCTAAAAAAATCTGGAATTTTCTTTTTCTGGTCACCTCAGGCAGCACTGGCCCCCACTGCCCCACCAGTGCTGTGCTCAGCTGAGACACCAGTGAACGTGAAAACAGAGCTCAGCAAACCCCATCATTTCACTGCAAGACACTCCAGGGAATTGACAGACAATATATGGCAACAAATCTTGTTTTCTTGCTAAGAGCAAAGCTTAACTATCCCTTCCCAGCATTTCGTCCCCTAAAGCATAACCATGCATGGCTACAGACACTGATGCAAGCTAATCCAAAGCAGTTTGGAAAAAATAAGGGAATAAATAAAAGGATAAGAGCAGTGATTTTTGATTGCTTTCCTTCAACATCTGTTTTGCAGATTCTTTCTCTTGTCAGTGCTTTTAAACTTTGTTACCTATGAAGAGGGTTTTATTTAGGTGAACTCAAATTCAAGGAGCTCAGGAGAGCAGAAGGGAAACACTGCATCAAGGAACTGGATATTGCCAGATAGATTTCAATAAATCAGGTCACCATCACTTTATATAAAGTGCTCTTACCCTCAATATTTGGAATTTAGATCTGTTTGCTTTGATTATTGCAAGTTGGCCTCCGACCAAATACATTTTAGAAGCAATTTCTTTTATTTTTTTCTCTACATGAGCAGCAAGATCAGGAGGTAAAACCAAGGTCAGCTGCAGGCAATGCAAAGGGCAGTCACCTGTAGGGGACAGCAGCATGGACATGGCTCTGGTGCCCAATTTGTCTCAATAAAAATTGTATTTTAGCTGGACAACACAGAAAATTGCCTGAAAGGTAGTAGAATTTTGTCTCACGTGGCACCACATCCTGATAAAACCAGTATAAATTCAGACAGTCCCTCTGCAATCACTGGTCCTCTGATGTGTTTTTTTGGAACTTACTTAAATCTATGTTATTATTCGTATTCTCCTTGCATAGCAAGAAATTGTTGCAGGTACTTCAGAGCACCAGAAACAGCCACAGAAGGGACAGAAGTGTTTCAGGGACAAGGTTTCAAGCAACAAATGCACTCAACAAAAACAGAACGCTGAATGTTGATAGCTCTGCACTGAAGATGTTTCTATTCATTCCTTTTCTATTAAGCAAGACTCCTTTTGTTTCCAATGCAAACCAATTGTTACCATAGCTGAACAACACAAGTAGAGAATGCAGAGGGCCTTGCCTTTCTCCATTTACAAATTTGTTATGTTCAGCCTTATTCCTAGCCAAGGACAACAACACACCTTAATGCAACACAAAAGGGGAGTTAAACAGGGAGTGTAACATTTAAATCTACTTTACATCGAATTTAAATCTACTTTACAAGGAAAGGGAAAGGCAAGGCACAGGCACACATCTACTCTCCTGCTACCATCAGATTTCCCAAGGAAGGCTCCATCCCTGTCCTTTCTCCCAAATTTTGCCCAGAATCCCACCCTCTGCCCTGGTTTCCATACCAGAGGGTCAAGCAGAAGTCAGGATGAGGGAGCTGCACTCAGAGAACCCAGCTCAGGTCAGGGACAAGCACAGAGGGGAAGGGGAGAGCTCTGTGAGCTCTTTCAGGTGATTGAGGTGTTGTAAGTGAAGATTCTAACTCTGGGCAGGCACACAGGTGTTAATAGCAGGCAGGGAGATCTCTTTCATTTTCTCTCTGCATTGCTGGCAAAGCTCTGTTGTATTTTCAAAGATGCAAAGTGTCCTCATGGATATGAGGGAGTCTATTCAGGGAAAAATCTACAGATAAAAGATGACTTGTTTTTAAAATCCTAAAGATATCAGAATGTCAAGATTTAACTTATTTTTTTTATATTTGGAAATCTAATAAGAAGGCAAGGAATTGAAGACAGGGATCATGTCCTACTTAGCTGGTGAAAGAAGTGAAATACATTTTTATAAATATTCCCTCCTTTTTATCCCAATACAAGGGTCACACTGACAATTCTGTGCTTGAAAAATCTCTTTCATTCTGAACTCCTTGGCTTATAGTCAAATTCTAAAGCAAGACCAGGCAATGATTTAAGTAAATCCAAACTATTTTTTTTTTAAAGATCAGAATCCATAATTATATTTCTATTACAATGCAGACAAAACTGTTGAAAAGAGCAAAGGAAGGAATGAGAGAAGAGGAAGAGGCAAAACATAAGCACATTCCCCCTACCACTGGAAAGCTGATTGTGCTCTGAGAAGTTGGGATGCTGCACATGAATGCCAGAAGATTGCTGGGACCCCAAAACTTCCAGAAACAGCCCCTCAGAGTGTGCATCTGGGTCAAGGTGTCCCAGGGAATCACAGCATTCACCTGGACTGAGGTGTTCAAATGAGAAGCCAAGCAAGCTGCAGCTTCCAACTGCTCCACACCATGGCTTTAAGACTTAACCCAAAGTATTTTGCTCAAATTTGAATCCCAATGTTACATTTGCTTAAACTCAACTGCTGTCCTTCATTCTCGTTAACAAGTAGCTGCCTCTCAATGTTTCCCTTGTATTTTGGTGACTAATTTGTTTTGAATGCTCTCTCCAGTCTAAGTATTTCATGGAAAAGTGCATTCCTGCAAATTTCCTGTGAGAGGTCCTCAAAGTCCAAAGCTCTCAGCACCATCACAGAAGTTCCTCCACTGAATGTTTCAATGCCATTCTTTTTGGTCTTAACAGACAACAAACATCTTGAAATCATTCAAATTCCCACAAAACATGCAGTTCCCAAGCAGTCTTCCCTGAAGTTACCATACAGAGGGGCAGCAACACCACTGCTGGCTGGCACCCAGAGGTTCAGGTCATTATCTCCCTCATCAAAACCTATGTTTCCTCTGAAGGTAACGACATCCTTCAATTTTACATTCTGCTTAAAGATAGATTCTGGGCAGACACTGCTGAAAAACAAGATGAAGAAGCAGAAGGTCAAAGAGCAGAGCAAACAACAGCACCCTACACCCTGCAAACTGAACAGCAGCACAGGAATGCTAAAGAAACATTCTGTGCTTGTTATCACAGCAATTGCAAAAAGAAAATCCTGGCCTGGTCTAAACCAGAGAGGTTTAACATGGACATCAGCAGAACTGAAATACAGATAATAAAGGTGATGGTTCAGATAAGACAATGAACAAATCAATCTCCAATCAGAATTTCTCTATTTACAGCATGTGAGATAAACTGTGAGGATAACAGAGCCAAGTGACCCAGGGAGTTCCTTGTCCAGCAGAGTCAATTTTTTCTCACATTCACTCCCTATCCCCAGAGCAAAGCAGCAACTTCTCTGTTGCAGACATCTTTTATGAAAAATCCTTTCCTTAGGATTTTTCCTCCTGAGAAGCTGAGAGGCCTCAGGAACAAAATGTAAACAATAATTATCTGATGCTGTGGAATGCAACAGGTGCATCTGTGATTGGTCTCATGTGGTTGTTTCTAATTAATGGCCAATCACAGTCAGCTGGCTCAGACAGAGAGTCCAAGACAGAGCCTTTGTTATCTTAGCTAGCCTTCTGAGGAAATCCTTTCTTCTATTCTTTTAGTATAGTTTTAATGCAATATATATCATAAAATAATAAATCAAGCCTTCTGAAACATGGAGTCAGATCCTCGTCTCTTCCCTCATCCTGAGATCCCTGTGAACACCGTCACACTTCTCTGTAAGTTTGGAGGTTTTTTTGCAGCTGCAGAGATGAGGAGGATAAAGATTTCACACCCTTTTCACAGAAGACAACAATTTTCTTGGTGTTTTTCTTTTAGGAAAAACACAAGCGTCCACACACACATTATAAATTGCATGTTAACTAAATAAAGAAACTGTTCAAATGGTTCTCGTTATGAAAGCCAAATATAACAAATGCTGAAAGCCTCTGTAGCTAGAGGATGTAAAATGCATTGTAAACCATTGAGACAACAATGAGGAAGTCACAATATTTTGTATAAATTGCCACTTAGAAACAACTCTCCCCATCTTATATAAGTAATCTACTAGGAAGGTTAAAAAAATGCAAGAAAATGGGAATTAAAGAAAAAAAACACACAAAGAAAAAACAAAAACATGGAAATACTAATAAACAGCACGCTATCAAGATGAGTGAATGGATTAGCAGCAGTAATCCTAAAGACTGGAAAAAGAAATTTATTTTTTTCCCTCACAAACTCCTCCCCTGACATTTCACTTGTCCATCAGATAAACTGATTTGCAGCATTCCCTCATTCATCTGGAGTCTGCTGAATGACCTCTTGACAGAGTAACACTCCCAAAGAGCAGACACCAAAGGAGTAGTGCTGAGCAATTTCCCAGATAAATGGCTTTTCATGGCTTCCAGGTAACAGTGTCATAACTCAGGCACCTTGGAGTAATGACCTTGAGCAATCTGAATTTGCTGCAGGAAGGCAGGACCACAGAGACTGGATATCAGGAAAAACTTCTTCGCAGAGAAGGTTATCAAACACTGGAACAGGCTGTCCAGGAGAGCAGGTGATTCACCATCCCTGGAGGTAATTAAAATATGTGTACGTGTGGCATCTGGGGACATGGCTAGTGGTGGGCTTGACAGTAAAAGCTGGAATTCAATGACCTAAAATGGTCTTTTCAGCCCAAATGATCCTGTGATTCTATGGAAATTGAAAGAGCAGATTGCAAAGTGAAAGGTGAGATGAGAAATGCATTGCTCAGAGTTTCACTGCAATGTCACGTTTCGAGAGCAAAGGTAGCTAGCATCCCTATGGAATAAAGTGAGGTGATGAGTGTGAGGAAGAAAGAAAATTGCTATAGCAGTTTCACCCTCAGGAGAACAAAGGCTGGTTGTAAAGATAAGTAAATGTATCTTCTGTGAATAACATAGGGTTTTTATGTGCTATAAACCACTCAGCATACACATATTTCTGGAATCCAGTAGCAACATGAACTGCAGCATCATGAATTGTAGGTTTTGAGCTCATCTTCGGTATTTTTGCAGCAAGGGACCAAGAGAGGTCTGACTAGGACCAGAGTGATCACTTTCTGCAGAACATTTTCCCATTGTCATCACAGTTTTGCCCTTTACAGCTTGCCAGTGAGAGCTCATTCTGCTGCAGAGTGATTTTTAGCACCACACCTGCAGGAACACTTTGGGCATGTTCCTGGAAGGGCAGATGCAGAGTCTGGGAATGCCAGAAGTGCTTCTCTGTGGGGAATGTGCTGTTGCAGAGTAGCAGATGTGGACAGACGAGTTCTGTGTGGTTTTTAAGGTGTGTTATGAGGGCTGCTTTGCTTGTACTCAAGTTAATGCAGACAAGGATTTGTAGGAAGTCCAGCACAAATTCTGGTTCTGGGCAGGTTTCTTTCCATACACACAGTTCTCTAGTAAAGTTGTGAAGGCTTAATGGATTTCCATACAAGGACCAGAAAGAAATGGTATTTAAGGGGTGTATGAATACATGGACCTCATTCATATTGAAGCAGTTCCTCATAAAGGTCAAGCAGCTCTCTCAAAAGCATGCTTCTTCCTCTGGAAAAGTATTCCTTATGGGGAAAAATCACCTTCAGAATAGAGCTTGATGACTATTCTACAGATGCAGGTGTATCTGAACCTCAACTATGACTTGATACCTCTCATTATGGTTGATGAATTTAATAACAGCAGTAGCACCAGCTGCAGTTCTTCTTTACAGGTTGTTATCTGCACTTACTCTTCACAAAAATCCCCATTCTTCAGCACAGAGATAAGATCAGAGATGCTCCTTTCTTCTGTAGTCTGAGGGAGAGGTTCCAGGGCATTGCAGCAAATGAATCCTGCAGTTTTACCTCCAATTTTAGGAGGGATTTAAAATCAAAGTGCCAGTGAGAGGCGCACCCATGTGAAGGCAGAGAGAAGGGATTTAAACAGAACCTGCTAGACTTCAAAGCACTGATTAGTTCAGTAACAGGCAACTCTAACCTTGCATGCACTCCTGCAGAGTTCCAGGGGAGAATAGCCCAAGTATTTTCAAGAAACTATAGCTTAGGAGTTTAATGCTGTTGGTTTCTCATCTCAAAGGCTCACTGGCACAGGCATCATGCTGAGCTTCAAGCCTTGGTGTCTAAGTAGAAACAGCTACCAGAAGCCAGATTCGAGTCCTTTGTTTGAGTATAGAATCATTTTCAATAGCAGCATTCAATTGCAAAATATGTTATTAACAACTGAGCTGGGAGTAGATTTTGTTCCGTAAATTAAAGTGCATGAAGTGCTCCACCCAAGTGCCTCTTATGGAAACCAAGACAGAACCAGACTTGACTAGTGGTGCAACTGCTCCAGCAATCACTACTATGTATTTTAGACTTCAATGTCATTCTGCTTCCAACTCTAGAGTGGTTTATTTCCAAGCTGCTCTCCTACAGCTGCATGCCATCTCTCAGCTAGCAAGTTACACAGAAAGTGGATCCCAGCTGGCCAGACCAAGATGACCCTTCCAGCCAAGGCTGAACAGGTTCAGTGAGGATGTGGATCCTATTAGGAAAAGTATCTGTGTTTGCAAATTTAGAAGATTTGGTCCAAAGGAAAGGAAGTGCTCTAATGCAGATATTAAGAGTCCAAGCTATCATTTGTAGCTAGAAGAACTTAACACTCATCAAGCTATGCAGCAGCAGTGCCCACAATCATGTTGTTGATATTTTCCAGTTATTAGTTCCAATTTCTGTTTCCCCCATGTTCCCAATCTTTGCTACCCTTCTGCTCATCAATACTGTAACTAATCAGATGATAATATTTAGTAAGACATCCCTCCATAACACCAAAAACTTTACAGAACCAGCTCACCTTGTGAGTGCATACAGGCTGGTGGAAACTGATGAACAAAGAATTTGAATTTCAGGGGTGTCAGTGTTACCTATGACGGTAAACAGGTAAGTCAAAACACATAACATACTTGTCTAAATCTTCACCTTTTTTAACTAGAAAACAGCTACAAGCTTTTCTCTTTTTTTTTAATAATTTCTCCCTTTCTAACGATGGCTACTTGTCCTGTTCCTAACTCTACAGTCTCCCTTATGCTGTTTGTGATCAATTTGGTGGTCATCCCACGAAGATTTTTATCTTATATCTGACCTGTTCTTCCCCAAAATCTATCATTTTATGGCATGGAAAAAGCAACTAGCAGTTAGATCCCAGCACAGTACACTTACGGGTTTTCAATATTATCTCTTCAAGCCACACAAGGGGAATTTTTTCTCCTCAGATCTCAGACCACCAACACTAAGACCAAGGCCAGCCAGTTCACAAGCCCACAAATATCACAGCCACTACCAGAAAACAGAGCTTGAGACAACTTTTCCATCTGCAGTGTTTGACTTGCATTCATTGCCACCAACGTGAGATGAAGGAAATTACCTTATCAGGCCTTTGATGAAGAACTGGCAGATTCTCCTGCCTGCTTAACAAAATCTAAACTGTGCTTGGTCTCCTTCGTAACCATAGCAAACAAATATGCTCAGAAAGGGAGGGGACAATCTACTAACATGGAACCAGGTTCAGTTTTTATCTGCATTGTCAACACATTTTAATGCTAACCAAGTCCCAGCTGGGCAATAGCAGCTATAAATCTATATCCTGGTGCAGTACAGTGCCACTCTCCTGACTTTCCATCTTCCCTCTTGGAGATTAATATCTGCTCAGAAGAGCTTCCACAGAGCATTAGTGTGGTGTTTGTGAGGGTCCCCAGGACGAGGTGAGAGATGAGAATCTGACTCCATGTCCTCAGAAGGCTGATTTATTATTTTATGATGTTATATTATATTACAGAATGCTATATTAAAACTATACTAAAGAAAGAGAAAGGATACATCAGAAGGCTTAGCAAAAATGAATAATAATGAAAGCTCGTGACTGACTCAGAGAGTCTGACACAGCTGGCTGTGACTGGTCATTAATGAAAAAACAATTCACATGGAACCAATCAAAGATGCACCTGTTGGTAAAACATCTCCAAGCAATCAGATAATTATTGTTTTCATTCTTTTCTGAGGCTTTTCAGCTTCCCAGGAGAAGAAATCCTGGGCAAAGAGGATTTTTCAGAAAATATCACAGTGACACATTAGAATCCATCTCTGCATCTCAGCTGGACATTTCCACCCTGTTTCCAAGCAAGCTGCCTAATCCAAGCCATCAGCTCTATCTCCCAAAACCAGCATTATCTGTGACAGAGTGCTGCAGAGCCCACCCTTGACACTGCACATCTGAGAAGGGATCCATCAGATTCACACCATGAACATTTTTACTAAATCTTGTATGTTCTGTACTTTAGCCAGTGTAAAAACCAAGCACAACCAGCAACTATCAAATTAACAGCAGAGACTTGGGTGCAAAGCACTGTTTTTATGGACAGGGATTTTAGTTTACATGCTCCCTGGCCTGTGAGACCAGAAACTCAACAGCTCCTTACGGAATTATTGTGAGGCAGGTTTGAGAAGCTCATCTCACTACCTAAAATACAACACTGCTTTCCTGTGTAGAGAAGTCATGCCAGCAAATAAACACTGAGCACTCTGTACCCATGGCAAGAGGCAGGCAAGCAACACTTCCCTGATGAGTCTGCCCCTCATTTTCAGATGAAAGCCTCTGCTTTTCTTTTCCAGTATAATTCCTCTGAAAAAGAAGCTGAAGTTGCAAACTGCAGCCCTTCCTGAAGGGACCTGGAATCACCCAGCTGGGCCACAAGCCATGCAACTTCTTTTCAGCATGTGCACACTTTGAGAAGTTATTTTTAAGGAAGCAGAATCAGTTTTACAACTTTTAGCTTGTGGTACTTTCCTCCAAGTGGTGGGCTCTTACATCCCTTTTTATTTTCACTTCTGCCATTGAAACATCTTTTCACAAGTTCAGGATAAATAAAGAAGCCAAGTCACATAGAGAAGATGACATTTTTCAAGAAACACCCACACTCACATTCAGCTAAAAGCCAAGCTCTATCCCCAACTAAAGGGAAATAAATTGAGAAAAGACCATTTCCAAAAGTTACCAAGCATTGTTCTGGGTGAAGCTTTTCAACTATATCAGATAGTCCCAGACCAATACTATACAGCTCAGAAACACAATCTATTGCTACAGCTTCAGTGAAACTAACTCCAAACTCTTGATCTATCAGTCTGATGGGTTTTTTTGTTTCTAGCTACTAGTTCAGTTTGTACACCCTTCCCAATGACTGACAGTTCAGAGAGGCAATCAAAATGAAGTCACCAGTTGTTCTAAGCAAAAAGAGAAATTGGGATGTCTTTGTAGACTTCATGGCTGAGAAAGAAGCATTTCACTGTGTCTGATTGTAATTAATACCTCTGATTCTTCAATTAGCAGCAACATGTCAATCTGGTGGCTTCACTTGGAAATCAACATTTTGATAGTTAACAATTGTGAAAGAAGGACTTTCAATCCAGCTGGTTACTCTTGATCCTTTTCTCTAGGGTAGTTGAAAGAGGGGTAAAGAAGACAGGGGAAAATAAAAATAAATAAACAAATAAAATAAAATAAAAATAATAATAAAAACCCCAAACCTGGAACAAGTTTTAAGTCTAACTTGAGTGTTCTTCCAGGAAGAAAACCCAACTTAATGATAAGCCTGTCCTGCATACTTGCAAATGGGCCATATCACAGCTTTATGTACCCTAGGGAAATATTATTTTATAATTTTTTCTGTTCCTCATTAAAAAATGAATATAATAGAACTGATTTGACTTGTGAGCTTAGAGTAAAGATAAAACTATTTCTAAATGTAGATGAGCTCTTCAACTTTGATCACAGACTTAAGGCAAAATGTTAAAGCTTTTAGTTGGAGCCAAGAGCACTAGAAGCAAGGTGGTAAAAAAAACCCACCAAAACACAAAACTCTAATGGCATCTCAAATGGCCAAACTTTAAACATCTAACCAGCTTCTCCTCCCTCTCTTAGAGTGAGGGAAATCTGTTTTTTTTAAACTATTTTTATTTAGAAATGAAGAAACAAAGATGAGGAGGAATACACAGGGGAAAGATCTGAGCTCTGGCACCCAGAGCATTCTTAGAACTCTTTGTAGGTGACATCCTCCCATCATCCCTGCTGATTCAAGTGAATATGCATGGTGACATGACACACAAGAAAGCAGGTTTTGCAAGGGACTGCACACCACAGCTCAACAATCCACCAGCCCACACAGCAGGAGAACAACTGGGAATTAATCAGCCCAGTTAAGACTCCTGAGGAGCACAATGACCCTGGCTCTGTTGGGCACAGACACTTCCACGTGCCTCTGTGATTAACATCCAAAACACACCATATTTAACATCCAAAACACACCATATTTAACATACAAACCTAAAGGAGCACATATGTGTCTCTGTTGTTCCACAACCCAGAGCCTGCCATCCTGCAAGGAGTGAATGCAGTCCAGCACAGACAGCAAGTGCTGAGCAAATGCAAATTAGGTGCTTCTTTAGATGCTCCCCTCTCTGGCCTTTCATCCAGGTTTTGGTGGGAGCAAATTGCTGTGCATGCAACACTGAAGCAGCTCAGATTCCCTGGTGCTCCCTCTGTGTCCAAGGGGTTTGCCTGTTGAATCTCACTCCTGTTCCTGGCCTCTGAAACACCTTTATTTGCCATGGTTTTCCCACAGGTGTCTAATGAAAATCACCACAGACCCATGAAAGTTTCAAAGTGCCTCTCTACCACTCTGATAGCCCTGGAACCAAAGCACAGACACCTTCCTCTCCAAAGCAAGTCACATTGTCAGTCCATGTGCATCCCTGTCTGTGAAAAGGACCAGAATTTATGGCAACCCTCCAGTCTGGGCTGGATCAATGCCTGACTCACCCCAAACACACAAATCCTCCTCCTCCTCTGCTCCCACATCTGAAGATTTTGGACAATAGACCCTAATTCAGCAAGACATCCACAGAAGAGGGGAAGGTGTTGCCTGTATTCCCCACACTCACCCAGCTGCCAGGATGAGTTTTGGTGGCACTCCTCACCCCCAGGCTCCTCTAGAAGGGTGAGGCACCAGACACAGCTCCTGCAGAGGTTCCTGCCCTCCCCATCCCCACCTCTGGAAGTCCCAAAACTCCACCAGGGGTCACTACACATGGCAGAGTGCATCAGGAGAGAGGGCACTGCGCAACAAAACACACTAAGAGATATTTTAGCAAAAAACAGAGCACCTTTTACATGGGTCTTTCAAAATCTGGCATCAAACACAGCAAAAACAATCATCATTGTTACACACAACTTTGTGTATAGGTTCAAGAGGCATATAATGTTAGAGAGAGGGATTTTTAAGGGATGATTTAATGCTTGTCCTTAATTTTTTAAACTCTTTGTTTAATGCTTCTCCATAATTTTTTTTACTCTTGGTTAGAAAAGTTATCATTCACTTTCAAAATGAATAAAAATATCCTTCTGATCCTTGTTTGAATTGAAAAAACTAGCTTGAAATCTGAGGGTTTCTGGGCAAAAGACTTGACACCTCTGTGAAAAAGAAAAACAGACTAGGTCTGAAGCCCTGTTCTCTATCTCCTGTCTGATTCCCCAGTAAATTACTTCAAAAAATGGGAGCTTAATTTCTCCTCAAAGTCACACCCATTCCTGAAGGAATGCCTTTATTCCCATTGTCCATTTGAAAAGTCAGAATGTACTGCACTGCCTAAAAATGATCTGTACTTGCAGCTTAAGAAAACAGGTTTTGAAACAGATCTAAATTAGCTTTAACCATTTCTCACACATCCCAGCCTGAAGGAGCACCCTAGCAACAACCTTCAGCATTTTGCAAACATTTGCTACTAATTATGGGTTCTTAGAACAATAATACAAGGCTCCATGCTCCACAGAAAGAGGTCAAAAGCAGCCTCAAAAGTAAGCCTTAGGCTTTAATTTAAACCAGTGCCATACAAATTCTCAAATATACATTGCAAAAGCTTCCCAAAACACTGCTCTGATTAATGGCTCCAAAACCTTGTAAAAGCTCAGCTGTCAAGCATTAAAATGCAGGCTGAGAAAAAGCTCATGTAGAGGAGCTAAATAAAAACCCTTTGGAAGAAGCTTTTCCCTCCACCTTAAGCAATGGCAACACAACAGAGCAGCCCAGAGGAGAGCTCCCAAGAGCTGTGGGGCTGGCTCTGAGCTGGCTCAAGGGCTCCCATACCATTAATCAGACCCTGGGACAGGCCAGGCTGCCCCATCCATCCCCATCTCTGATCTCCCAGCCAGCCTTCCATGGCTCATCCATTCACATCACCAGGCACTCCCTACATCTCCTCTGTTACTGCCTGAGCTCCTTTCAGCCTTCAAGTGCTCTTCTACTTCCCTTGACCCCAAGCAGGAGACAGGCACAGAAGCAGCATTATCCTCTGCAGGTCCCTCTTGTTCTGATTCTCAGATATTTTTGCCTCAACAAGCGGCCAAGCAGTGCCCAGCCCTTCTGCTCTGGGTGACACCACTTGGGCAAGATGGGGTTCTGAGGTTCTTCCAACCTTAAACCTTCTGTGATTCACATTAGCTGGGATTAAGAGAGACATTTACCCCAGAAAGCTCAGCCATAACCCCTGAGAACATGCACTGACAGAAACCCCTTTAGCAAGAGACTCTGGAAGATGCAACATCTGCTCAGGATGCACCTGGGTCTTAAGAGAAAATAACATCCTTGCTGAGAAAATAAGGGGTCAATCTTTGTGGTTATTTTTTATCTGCTCTCTTCTCATTCTGTTCAACATTTAACTGCTTAACACTCACCATTTTAGCAATTCCTGGGTAATTTTTAGTGAAACAAATTTGTGGCCGCAACCTCTGTGATGCATTTTGAGTTTTCTCTATGAAAGGAAATGGAAGGTGTTACAAAACTGTTCTGTTTGTCTTTAATGCAAGAATCACATTGGCTCAGAAGCTCCAAAAGCAGGATGACAGAAGAGAGTAAACACAACAGATTACTGGCATTGACTACCACATATTCCAATGATTTAAATGATGGCAGAATTGCTTTTACTCATAGAAACTGAGAATATGAGAAACATCAAGGAATAAAAAGAGTTTGCTGGAGTTTTCCTTCCACGGGCCTAATGGTGGATTTCAGCATCACAGGCTTTCTGGTTCCCTGTGTGTGGAGAACCAGAAAGGAGGAAGAAAACAGCAGGATGGTTTTAGCATGTAATACATTGGGAAAGGAATGTCCCTGCAGTGAACCAGCTACTTTGTCCTGTGGGACTGAGGCCTGTTCATACTCTGCAAAACTGTTCCTACAACAGACAAAACTGCCCCCAAATTTCCCTGGGTCTGACAGCTGATTTACTGCCAAACATTCACCACGTCTCACAAAATTCCCATCTGCCCATGCTGCCTGACAAATCACTCCTAATATGCTGTGGAAAGGGGGGATTAAAGCCTTTCTCCCCCACTCCCAAGTACTCTGTGGGACAGCACTCCCCTGGCTACTTCACAAACTTAATGGAAATCCACTGTCTGTGTGAGAGAGGAGAAAAGAGGAGCCAGAGGTCTCTTAGAGACACAGGTTTGATATCCCTATAAAAAAAGCCCAGGGGCTTTTTCAATGTTTCATCAAAACACTGAACCTGCAGCTGCGTGATCATTGTCCTGTTGTGTCTTATGATTTTATCTGGAGGATTTGGGGAGCTATAGAGGTGAAGCAAAGAATAAAAAACACTGCTAAATCTGATCTTCCCCCAGGCATAAAAAAAACCCAAACAAAAATCATTGGATCTGAGTCTTCTGGAAGTTTGGGAAAAGCTAAACTCCAAGTGCTGCAGTTCTAGACAGTCCTCACCTAGAATTTGCATTATATTGGATTCTCACAGGTCTGGGTTGTCATGAGATCACATAAATATTGAATTAAAAACTGCTGGGTTTGAAAAATTTGATTGTGATGGCAAAACAATGAATTTTCTTTTTTCCTTGTGCTTCAGGGGGGAAAATGCATTCCAACAAAAGTAGGCTTCTACCCAAAGGCATCTCAAGATTCCACTAAATTATGGGTTTGGTTTATGAAACAGAAGAGTGTGTTTTTAAATGGCAAGAACTTTTGCTGTATGTCAGAAAACCAGAATATACATTATACAGCAAAAGACTCTTGCTGAATTGTTTGGAAATGACAAGCATGTGTAACTCTGAAAAACACTGGTGATAAACTTCTTGCATTATTATCTTTGTGACAGGCAGAAAACTGACCTTTAAAATGAGAATTTTGGTAAATTTCAGCAGTAAGTGTACTGTGTGCTATGATTTTATCATTAGACAAAGGCTGAGATGGCACAGCTGCTACAACATTGAACAAACCAGCAATGAAAGGGGACAAAGTTTGCCATCAGATCTGAAATTAATGATAAACACATCTTTCACCAGTGCATCATTTAAAACATACCTGGTGATGCTAATTTTTGAAGATACCCTCATAATTGTTTTAAATTTTGGCTTTTGAGGGGCTGAAACAACAGCAGAGCTTCTGTTGCTCTGCTGCTCATCCACAAGGCAACCTGGGATTCACAAAGAACTCTTTGTCCACCTCTGACATCCTCCATCCTCTGTGTTTGAGAGGACAAAGCTTCCAAACAGGTCAATACTCAAGCTGTGAGGCTTCCTGTTATTTGTGGCTCTTTGCATGTCTCTCCCAGCACTTCCAGGGCTTTTCCTAATTAGCCCAGCCTCAATCCCTGCAGCAAGCACCAGCATGTGTTTTCCTGGTGTGATTCATGCCTGCCTGCTCTGCAGACGACATGAGGGCTGGAGCTACAGCCCATAATACTGAAGCCAACTGCAAAGCAGGGCAGGTGCCATTAAAGTGTTAGTCAAAAAAGAGGGATGGGATGCTCCTGGCTCCAACATCCCCCTAGGAGGGAATAAAAATGAACAGCCCACAATGGATGACAGATAAAAGCAAGTGAAGGCAAAGAATAATCTAAAGGGAATCGTTTCCTATCTGCTTTCTTTCTTAATCTCCTAAGTTTTGAAGCTGTTCATTCCCAGAGGTGATGGACTCCTGTTGCAGCAATGCAGGAGGTAAAGAGGAGAAGTTCTTCTGCTTGAAACAATTAATTGCTCTTTTCTCTTGCAAGCCAGGGCTTAGGGTGCAAATCAGGGCTCATGGGTGTTTTTTGGGTCAAGTACCAGGCTTTCAGTCTCTCTCAAGCTACAGAAAAGGTTAAACCAGAAAAGGATAAAAGGGAAACAGTCTCTCTTAAGCTACAGAAAAGGTTAAAAGGGAAAACCCCCCTGCACTAATGGAGTGGCATTGTGTTAAGGAGGTGAACTGTCAGAAGCATGAGAAGAGCCCAAAACAGCAGCACCTGTTACCTGTTCCTAGGTCTAATTACCACCCATTACCATGCTCTTTTTGCCTTCTTTTACAAAGAGTTTACACCTGAAGAAGGTGAGGTCAGCAGACGACTCACTCATGTGGATGCTCTGCAATGGGGGATATGGCATGTCCCAAAGCTTCTAAACATTCAAAGGTCTAGTGTTTTAATTGTAAAGCTATTTTGATAATTATTTTACAAGTCTGTGGGAGCTCAGCCCTTCAGCAAGGCTCTCTCTCTCCTAGTTTTGGTGCCCACACAGCAGCCACGTTCCTAAGAATTGCATGGCATTCATGTGTGCATCAGAGTGGGGAAATAAAACATGTTTTAAATCCTATGAAAGTTCAACACCAGCAGTCAACAATTGAGGTAAGCAAGAAATAACAAGCAAGAAAGTCCAAACTAACCCTTGGACCCTGGTAAAAATGCACAGAGGAGCACGTTTTCCTTTGGAGTGCACATGCTATTCCATATTTTCCACAAGTTTTACATTGCTGGAAACACCTACCTGGCTTGGCCAGTCTGCAGGTAGATAAAGATCCTTGATGCTGTCAGCCCAATGCATCAAAACTTGCACTTTTGTATTTACTGGGAGAAAGTTACCTGTAAATAAACATCTTTTGGTCACAATTTTTCCCCCAGCAACATACATTTGTTCAGAGTGAGACCTTAAACAACAATATATTTCCACAAAATTTTTTTACAAAGTTTTCTGCAGCAAAGGTTTTAGTCTTACTAGATGGAGGATTTTGACACTTCTTTTATATAACAATGACAAGATAACAGAAAATGTCTCAACTTCACACAATAAAATACTACAGTAGCTTCACATAAATTAATAATACTATCTCCATGTTTTGCTTAAATTTAAAATTTAACAAAAGAAAACTTAGGTGTGTTGGTTTGGGGTTTTTTTCTGTCGGTTGGAAAACTTAAGTTATCTGTACTTTGAGTGGTTTATATGAAGTGATTCTGTCAAGGCATGGAGACCATGGAGTTCTGCATCCATGGGGGTTTTCCATATTCCAGAAGCAGCCTGGGACCTACCAACTCACAGACACTAAAATTTTACACCTGCTTAGGGCCCTTAGTTAAAAGGGACAGTAAACAAGGCTTATAAATACGTATTTATTTTGATTTTTGGCCCCCTCACCTGCTTCCATCTTTTTGTGCTACTGCTTACTATGTATTTCACCCTGTGGAACTCCTCAACTCATTTAAAACTTGCTTTTCTTCATACATCACAAATATTACTTATTTAC
>VZSJ01001411.1:36054-70200 GCA_013398405.1 Pheucticus melanocephalus
GGACCTTGTGTAGATTTCCTGCCAGTTCCAGCTGCAGCTACAGAGCTGGATTTGCTCTCCTGTGAGGAACCAGCCCAAACCATAAATCTGCAGCCCTCCCAGGTGGGTCACAGGGGAACAGAAGCACTTTGCTGACAGGAGCACGAGGTTTCCATTAGCTTCAGTCCCACGACTCAGAGGTGCCACCTTCCAGCATCTCTGACAACTTTTTCTGAGCTGCAGCAAGACACAAAGGAAAACTGAATATAGAAGTCAAAGGTTTCCTAATAGATGTGAGGTGAACACACTCGAGTGCTTTTTCAAAACAGCAGGACAGGCAAACACAAAAAATGACCTTTTCAGTATATCCCCTATGGATGCCAGATTATTCTTCCCTGCATTTTCCTTATATGCTACAGTCAGACTAGAAGAATAAGGCAAGATGGATTATACAAGAACTTTTTGGCGTTAACTCCTCGTGCCTCTTTGTCTCCAGCATGCAGCAAGCCCAGAGGTAACAGGACACCAGGGGGAGATTAAATAGCCATCAGTCTGAGCAAAGGCACCTAAAACACAAAGGGGTGATGAAACATGGGAAGGGCAGTGCAGATTCACAGTTTGGTGCTTAGGCAACAGAGTGGGGGAGCAGCAGGGGTCAAGCCTCACTCCTTGGTCACTGTTCTCCAAGGATTTCCAGCAAAGGGGCTGCTCTGTGGGGAATCCTGCAGGATCTGTGGGGCAGAATCCTGCAGGATTCCCAGGACACAAAGCCCTGACCCCACAGACCCCATTGTAAGGGGGAGATCTTGCAGACAGTTTTGTCACAGCCAACCCTCTGTGCAAAAGAATTCCACCAACTCCCAGGCAGAAATGACCCAGCTGAAGGGATTCCAGAGAAATAACAGTGGCCAGATATTTTTACATAAAATATCTAGGGGCAAAAATAAAAGTAAAATCAAAGAATGGATTGCCAGAGGTGAGCACTGCCACATCCTCACAGAGGCAAGAGAGCTCAGAGAAGTCATGCAAAATAAATCTCCATCCTGACAGAACAGCAAAGGGCTTCAAAGCAGAACTGGCAACACACAGAGTGGGTACAAAAGGAGCTGAAAAATAAAAGGAAGGTTGAAAGTGGTACAAAAGTTTGAAATTTGAAAAGGCGTGAATGCACTGAACAACGGAACCCTGGAAAAAACAGCTGAATTTAAGTCTCTGAATGATGGGGATGAAGAATTATCTTACAAGGCCCTGTACCACAAACTCAATGAAAAATAAGGTCCCATCTTTGTATTTCCTCAGGATCCCTCTGGGTTTGGAAAATAAAGTTGATCTGTGATAGGTGTGAAAAAAAGAAAGTACAGTCAATTCTCTTAGTCACAACAAAGAGCCATTAGACAGGAGGACCTGCTACACATCATGGTGTCTATTTAGTGTGAGGAACTGTTTGTAGGTTTGGTGGTTTTATTGTGTTGAGTGTGGGTTTTGTTGTTTTGGTTTTTAAGAAGTGACTTTTTAACAAAAAAACCCATAAAACCACATATTTTAATGGCCAAAGGGAAGTAAGTAAATAAATTTAAATAAGGTTCAATAGAGGAATTGAGCTTGATAGATTCCACAAAAAATCGAACTCATGTGATCTTCCTGTGAAAAGGAAAAACTGTTTAATGCCTTTATAGACTTGAGTAAATTAGAAATTTGCTGACTGATGCCTCTCTTGGACCAGCACTTCCCTTCTCTCACCCCTTGCTCACTAATGGCAAAATGTTTAAAACTGTGGTAAACTGAGACACTCTTGAGCAGAGTGTTGTCATTCCTGCAAAATGCAACAATAAATTCGAGTTCTCTTTAAACAAGTCACAACAGAGCCACTAACACAAAGAACAAATCATAAAACCAGTGAGGATAAAACCATCTGCAAATGTCTTTGTGTGCTGCAATGCCTTTCCAAGGGTGATAACATCCACTTAGAGCCGTGTCAAACTGCTGAACACACAGCCCAGACCCAACCTGCCAGGAGCCCAGGGGAAGGCAGATTCCAGCTTGGGTGCTGGACCATTGCTGTGTTTCATTCTGGCTCACATAAACATCAAGCCCTCAAGTAACTGCTTTACCACACACTTAATCTCCACATAAAATAATGAAGGTAACTGTGCAACAGCTACAAACAACGACTTGAACCTGAGGGCAGCTGAGGGCTCAAAAGGTGGGAGAAATCCAAGCAGAACTGATTGGTGACAACACAACTCTTTACAGTTGGAAAGGTCTTTGATATTAGTTTCAGGATTTCAGAACAGTTTGCCCAAAAGCCATGGATGTTTGAACCAGAAGCTGGTGCAGTTCATCCTGGAAAGAACATCTAACAGCATTTACACGATCAGCAGGTGCACACACAGAACAACTTGGCTAAAAACCATAAAGACTCCTAAACACCAGCTAAACATTTTTGTGGGAGTATCAAATTGAAATGTCACCTTGCTTGTCTCCTGCTTTTTTCAAGAGAAAGAAGACTCTAACTACTCCAGCACCATTTTTTTCTCCTCTAGTATGGATCCATCATCATGCACACACTTTTCCCTCCCTCTGTTCCATGATTCCGCTGGGGCTTAAGCATCTGAAATGCTTTTATAAATTCATCTCTAGTCTGAGATGGAGTTGAACTCCAACTATGAACTCATAGTTGTGGAGTTCACTGTTTAGAAATAACCACCAAAATCAATTTTTTAATGACCAAGTTTTTTTTTTGTTTGGTTGTCTTTTTGTTGGGGTTTTTTTTCTTTTGGTAGGTTTGTTGTTTGGGTAGTTTTGTTTGTTTTGGCTTTTTGATTTGTTTTGGGATTTTTTTGTTAGGTTCTTGGGGTTTTTTTGACATCTAATTCATCTTTTTGCTTAGAAGAGTCAATAAAGTGGAAATATCTTTCTTGGAATCATAACTATATTCCCCAAAATAAAATATATTTCAGAGCACCCAAGATGCTTTCCTGTGACACGTGGAAAGTGTTGGGGTACCAAGTACTGGTTTGGAGATGAGAATTCTGAGGGACCTTCTCCTAGTTTGACTATCTCATTCCTACTTTACTTTTTCATTTTTCTCCCTTGTAAGAGGAGAAAACACAATCCCAGCCTCAGGGCTGATGTGATTAGGAGTGTTAATAGGGGTCAGTCTAACTATAAAGGTAAAGCCTGAGTTTATATGGCATGCTGAGGATGTCAGGCATCATTTTACATTCAGGACAAATGCATTCATATCTGCAACCACTAACTAGGACTATCCTGAGCCATTTGCCCCAATGAATATATCACAAATTCATTTCATAATATAAATAATGCCTCGTGCCTTCAAAACAGAGGTGAACCACAATCCATGGCTGAAAAATACATGGTGGAAGTGGTGGGGTTTGGAGGAGAACTCGTTGGTTTGCATTAGGAGATGCATTATTAAATTAGCATCCCTTGCAATTCATTTCAGTCCACTGGGCAGATTTGTAAACCATTTTACTGCATTCGAGACTTAATCTTCACATCTGCTTTGTTGTACACATTAGCTGTGAGATAAAGCATTGGAAGAGTGATTACAGAGAGTTTGTGCCAAAAGCAGGGTCTGCTGCCTGCAGAACCATCAAACCACAAACCATGCCTGCTCCTTTCCCTCTGGAAAGCTCATCCTGCACTCGGTGGTGCAGCTTCCAGATGTCATTGCCATCAGGTCAGCTGTTATTCCCTCCACTCCTCCACCCTGGCCCTGTCTGAATGGTGCTTTTTTTAACATTGTCAGAGGATTTCTTGTGCTTCCAAAGGATGCAGAACAGTTGTTCCCTGAGATGTTCAGTAGCACTGATGCCTTGTCAAGGCTGCCCTAGAGCAGAGGCTGGACAGAGCTAAAGAATAAAGCAGGGATTCATTAAAAGGATCTCCTGCATGGATCCACCTTGGGCAGCACAAGAGCCCAGCCAGGGCTGCACCCAAGATGAACCAAAATGGCCCCAAAATGCACAACCAGGCACGGGGTCTCTCACTGTGATCAGTTCTGCTCCATTTGCATCTTGCAGTTCATTGTCCAGTTCCAGCTTAGGTTATCAAGTCCTATCCTTCTTGTTTTTCTCTTTTCAGTCTATATTGTTTGGGCCTGAAGTTTGGATGGTTGTCCTTGGTCCCCAGCTAGAGAAGGAATTGTTTTCTCTACCTGCTCCAAGAAGAGAGCTTACCAAGCCCTAATATGAAGCTCAGAACTACACACTAAAGCAGCACAGAACCTGAAAAACATAAAAGATAAACCCTGAGGCATCAGTATAGAAACACATGAATCTTCACTCTGTACAACACTGGCCTGGTCACTTCACTCAGTAATGCCAGCTCAGCTGGATTCACAGTGCTTTTCTCTGCAGGTGATGGGATGGGGAGGCTCTTGTGGCAGGGCAGCACAGAAACCCCCTGTGTTCCACTGAGGGAAAGGTCAGCTTCCAGCCTTGCAGGGGCTCCTGAGAGCAGCAGCAAAGTTAGAACAAAACCCTGTGGTTTTTAACAAGAAAGCTCAGTGAAAATGTGCATTTGAGCAGAATTTGGGGTGATCATCCATAAAGAGGATCACACACACAACTACAGCAATCCACACAGATGTGTGCAGCTCCCAGACTTATCCAGTGGTGACATTCCACCTCTCCTCACCCTTCTTTTAACTGGCAATTCCCACTCCCAAAGTGGCACAGCCAAAAAGTTGCTTCAATCCTAAGACTGCACTGAAAAGTCAGGTTTCTATGTACCAGAATAACTTTTTAAACACTTGGGACAGACCCAAGTCAAAGAAGGCTGTTGCCTTATTTACCTCACTCCTGTGGAATTCTGAAGTCTACTGAGGTTATTTTTAGACAAATAATCATTTTTCTATTGTTCAGCATTTTTGCAATCCAAGTGTTCTCTTGTAGTATCCCAACTTCCAAAATCCTAAGTGCCATACTCACAGTGAGATTTCCTGACAAACACAACCATGTAATTTTGTGGTGGCAGTTATTCCAAAGTATTTTAAGGACTAGGAAATGTGGGAAAGACATAAAATAAATAGCATATCACATAATAATAATATGAATCACACAGCACTTTTTTTTTAATGTTAGCAATGTGTAAATGATCCAGTTTAAAGTTTAGCTGAGGCTGCTGCAATCTCTTCATGTTAACTGATCTGGAGTGCCACCAAAAATAACATGCCCTGACTGTAAGTCAAGGTGAGACAACTCATGTAAAGCCTTAGATGTTATTCCTGTCCATGATTCTCCTTTTCTGCTTTTCATCCCCGGCCCTTTTGGATCCTGGGGGTTTGCTCTGGCCAAGGAACAGTTGTCTTTTCCCACCAGCCTGCACTACTTGGGTGGGGGCTGCAATGACCTTGCCCAGTAGCTCTGGGGGTTTGCTCCAAGTGCACCAAAGCTTTCCAAGAGAATATCACCTCACCATGAAGCTGTTTCCAGAATCCTGTAACAGCAGAAGATAAAGGATTCTCACTCAACTTTTCAGCTTCTAAATATGATTTGAAACAAGCTGATTTCATCCCAGAAGCCAAACCATCTCAATTTAGAATATTTTCAGCAATTATACATTCAGTCACTTGTTTTAAACTTAAGCTTGTTAGAAAACAAGGCAACTTAAAATATCAGTATTTGGAGCTGGTGGATGAACAAATACATCAGGAAAATAGGAAATGGTCCTAACACTTGCTTAAAGAACATTTGTCTTTGCACCACAGCTGGAAATACAACACAGAACTGTCATCTCTAATGATAAACAAAGGTTAAAGTCTTGCAAGATGCTCTTGCATAATTTGATTTTGTGAAAGCCCTGTTCTAAGACTCACCTGTTTCCTTCCTTAATGCACAGCACCCAGCACTGCTGGACAGGGATTGATGTCCCCCTGCTCCATCTTCACTGCTTCCCCACATGTGCTTCAGACCAAAACCAAACCCTGGCTCCTGGCAGCCCTTAGAGGTATAATCTTCTGAGCATTTTGAAAATCAGAACACCTACAAAAGATAACTGAGGGACACTTGAATCATGAGGCAAGGAGGTTAAAGAAACCTTCAGCTAATTCACCTCACCGGCATGTCTGATACCAACCATAATATCACTTAATTGATGCTCAAGAAAAAAGTCAGAGATGCTTGAAATAAATAATAGACTTTTTCAAAAGCTTGCCCTGCAAATTTTAGTTAAATATTCAGCCTTAATGTTGGCCTTGTTCATATCCTTGGTCTCCATTACTACAAGGACTAGGCTTTCTTTCACTTAATTACTTGCAAATAGACACTACAAGCTGAAAAAAACCCCATCAGATAGCAAAGGATTAAAAGAAAAATACAATAATTGTCCATTTTATACTCTCTTCCTCTTGTTGCTGTGATAATGTTTTACTGGTAACCTTTTACCAGCAGAGAAATTAAAAAGAGCTTGGGGCAGGATCTCAGCTGTGGAAGAAAGGGAGGGAAATGTCACTCAAAGCAGCAGCTTCTGCATGCTTCAAACTGCTCAGAGACACCCAAAGGGAGTGGAGGAGCTTCCTCTGACACCAAGGAACACAATCCATGCTGGAGGAAGTATGACTGATCCTATTGCTCCTGCAAACACGGGGGAAGCTGAGGAATGGAGCTGGAGCTCAGCAGCAGCCGCAATTTATTTTCTAGCATGGTAATATGTCAGGTGAAGAAGCCAGGCAGACTCTGGTACCTATTACAGGGCCAAATGTCACAGACAAGCTGAGTAACCAGGGTCAGACCAGGCTTTTCTGGAGATAAAGACTCCTCTCCCTCAATTTGTACATAGTGCAAGAGTGGGGTTGATCCAGAGCTGCTCTGGCTGCAAAAACCTCCCATGTCTGTTCTTCCACACCTTTAGTGAGTCCAGCAGACTGCTCCACAAAAATCCCATCACAAAATCCAACTTCTCAGTAAAACACAAGCAAAACTCATCAAGTACTCACAGAATCTGTGACATCTCTTCATTGTTCCTGCCTCCAGTATTAAGACAACTTTTCTCCATACTCTTTACTTTTCTCTGACGAAAACAGAGAGGCCCAGATGAACACTGAATGTCTTTTGCACTGGGAGGTGGAGGGAGAATTTAATTTTTAAGAAAGGATTAAAAAATTACAGAGATATTTTATTTTCTCCTTGAGGTTCCACAGGATATTTGTAGAACAAGATAAAGATACAGGAAAGTAAGCTAAATTTGCTTGGATATTTATTCTAATTAGTGAACATAGTGGGATAAATAGCACATGTAACAAATACCTGAGCATCATAAAAGGGCAAATTTAAAGTATTTAGGAAAAATACCTTAACTATTGACTTTTTAATTTGACCTCATTTTCTGGGTCTATTTCCAACATGAACAGCTCTGAGTCACTTATACAAGGCAGTCATACATTACTAAAGCATCCCTTGTTGTGTTTTTTGCTGTTTTGTCAAACCTAAAGCAAGAAAATCTTTATGTTCCATCTGAGAGCTGCATTTTTACTCTTCCCAGCTGAGCACAATGTCATGGGCACATATTTCTCCAGAACCAAAAGAAGGATCTAGTAACACCTGCAGCTCCTCATGGAGCAAATCAAAACACCAAGAGCACAGATGGAGATGCTTCCCTGTATATCCACAGCACTAAACAAATTCGAGCCTGTTTTGGTTGGCTCAGTGCTCTTGAAATAAAAAGCAGGTCTAAATTCAGATCTCGAGTTACAGACAAGCATTCAAAGATGCTCAGACTGTGACGAAGTTGAATTTTCTTCAGGGAAGGTAAGATGGGAAATAGGGTTTCTGCAAAGAAAGGAAGTCATGAATGCTGAACTGAAGATGTGAGCTGGGGAGAGCAAGAAAGGAACCTTAAACTCAGCACCATGATGGATTGCCAGTCTGGATTGCACACCCAGAGTATCTGAAATTGTGCATAGTATCAGGGACATGGGGAAAACCAAACCAAAGGGCTGGGGGATGATCCCTGCTGCAATCTGAGCATGGAGAAACTGGGAAACAGGCTCCCAGGAGGGTGTGGGGTCAATTTGAGCATTACAAAGAACCTAAGTACTCCAAACTAGTTACTGCAGGCAACTTCCTGGTAAGAATGAACGTCCCACTACATTTTTAGAAGGATTTATCCCTTTGCCAAGTGAGATGCACTCAGATGCAGAAAGGGAACTCAGGTGATCAAACTCCAGCTGTGCAGACTTAGTTAAGCAGACCCCACCTGACAGCAACCAGCTTGCACAGGTTTTTACCTACAGGACAGGGCTCAGCCACCTGCCCTGGGGTGAGGTGAATCACCTTGGGGAGGGAGCTCTCATGGCTCTTTTGCCTGCCAGAGCAGGCTGTATGGGTGGGTGAGATGCAGGATGGAGATGTCTCAAAGCACTTGCACCGTCATGTCCCATTAATCCGAGCACTAATTGGGTGGCACCATCAGAAGCCAGGGTGGGCAGGACCTTTTTGTTTTCCTTTCCAGGGACAGGAGCCAGCCCCCACCCCAGTCAGTGTAGCTGTCAGCTGCAGAAACCCAAATTATAGCTGGCTTAAAATAACCCCCCTCCTCTCAGGAGCTGGTGCAGCATCGTTCCCCACTCAAAAGCTGTTCAGCAGCTTTGGGAAAAGAGCAAGGCCTATTTGCATCAACTCTCAGAATGCAGTTTATATAATGCCTCACCAGCCTTTTTTTGAGAGAAAGGACAGCAGCTGTGGAAGTTCTGGAAGTGTTTTGCAGCATGCACCAGTTTGGGAAGAAGCATAAGGGAAAGCTCCTCTTTCAAGAACTGTCTCCTTCCTTTCTGCCACAGTGACCCTGTCAGCTGAAATCAAATTAGGAAGGTATGAGCCAGATCCCACAGGTGGGGATGTTCAGATCTGAGATGATGACTGGCAGTTGCAGAGCTAAAGTACACCTACAAAATCAGAAAGAAGGTTCATGCAGCAGCATCCATCCATTTGGCTTACTCTGACCCAGGCTGCTCTCTGGGGATATCTTTAATTCGTAATCCTCATAGATTGCAAGGAAAAAAAATAAAAGAGAAACAAAAAGAGAAAAAGAGACAAGGCAATCTTCCCCCAAAGAAGCATAGAAACAACTCAACCCATCACTTTAATCCTTCCTTCACAACTCACTGCAAGTCTGAACTTCTTTGGGGTTTAAATAAAGAAAAAGGAAGAAAAAGAATCAATATGTTTCAGTATATCTGCCTTTTGCTCCTGTCTCCATTCTGTTCTCCACTGAAAGGCGTGGAAGATGTGCCAAAATAACACAAAATTACTGTTCTTCCTCCCATGCTCCCAGCAAGACAGGAAACACCATGGCCTCATGAGAATATTTTTTAAAAAAACAACTGTGGCTGATCCTGCACTGAGCTCCATGGAAACAACAATGGAACTCATTGCTGGACTGCAGCCTAAATCTGGGGTTTAGCTCCATTTTTTTGAGTTTGTTCTCATTTTGTCCAAAACAGCCTACACATCTCTGGTACAACTGTGCTGATCCATCGGCAGCTAAGCTGATCTCTCCAAATTCTTTTTAAAGAAGATACCAAGCAGCCATGAAATGGCAATGACTTTGAGTACTTGGCCCAGTAAACCCACAGGAGGAATGCAGGTAAAACTTTGTTGACTAATGCTGCATTATGTAAAGCCAGGATCAGATAAGTGCTGATATTTTTTCCATGCTTGCCACGATGAATAAAAGCACATAAAGCTTTATTTCCAAATATAAATGAGGTTGGGCTGAACAATTCCTGTAGCTCTTTTAAAAATTAGGCAGTTGAAAAAGAATTGTCAATCAATTTTATAGGGAACAATGAATGCTAAATCTCATTCAAGACTGTTTCTGTACTGGTCTTATTTTCCTAGCATAGAGTGCATTTTGATCCACATATCAGATGGTATCTTTATGCCCTTCTCTTTGAATGATTTCATCTTTTGTGCACAAAGCCACAAGAGAATCCTGAAAGACCTTTTCAATTTGTTGATCTGAAAGAGTGTTTGAATACTGGAGAAGCCCAGCTATTTTATATCCTTGACTTCATTATTTTTACAAAGTACAGCTACATGTGTTCCACTTTAGCCAATAAGGATGCCATTGAAAAGTATAAATATGCCACTCAGTATGCAGGGCTTTTTTCCCTGGCTGCAACGAGATGTTCTGCCAACTAATTCACATTTGCATGACATTGTAATATTTCCATTAGCATGGCTGATAAAAGTTTTGAAGGTCTGGACATTTTGGCAACCTTCAACGTTTTTTTAAGAAACTTCTGCCCTACCTCTTCTTGAGGAAAGGAAACAACAAAAGAGCCAAACTAAAGAACTAAACCAAACCATCCTGACTTAGAAAAACGATGGGTTTGGTTTGAGTTTTATATTTGTTTTAGGTAGGAAAGCAATTCCGTTTTTCTTTAACGTTCTGCTGTTTTAAATGTTTTGAAGAAATTGGCATCACAAGCAAAACAGACATTGAGAAAAGTTGGGCACAAAGCCAGAACTGGTCACACTTGTGAGTCAGTGCAGTCCAGAATTCTCCCATGCACAAAGACATGAGTCAAACACTGAAAGCAGCCAAAGGCCAGAAGGATGAGATAAAGGACAGCAAGGAGATAACTTTGAGCAGTTCCTACTTTATAAATCCTAGGAGCAGCTGGCAGACCTTGTCCAGAGAAACCCAACCTTGGATGAGCAAACAGGGCCCACAAAAAGAAGTCGACTCCCTCAAACAGCAAAAGGCCAAAGCACCAGAAATTCATGCAGCACTGGAAAGGATAAATAAGGAAATAGATATTTCTGATGGAAAGTAAGCAGCTAATCAGGATGCTAAAGCCTCTGCTGCTCTGAGAAACAGGGGACCAAGAAATCACAGGGTGTCACTGCTCTGTTTGCATCCTCAGACTCAGGTGAAGTGCAAGGCCCCTCATCTCACCTGAGATGGGCTCACAAATCCTGGAAGAGGGAAGTTATTTTTTCTTCATTCCATAAATAAAGCCAACTAAAATACAAAGCTTGAATAAATACGCCAAAAAGAATAAATTCAGATCAAGAATACTGGACAAGAACCCAGGAAAAGAACACCAAAACCTCCTTTCTCCTCACTCACAGCTTCAGACCCAGCTGCTGGGGGCAAGGGGAAAGAGCACAACCCCTGAAAACCTCACAAGTTTCCTGTTGTGAGGCAACATTAACCACCTACTCTAATGCACTGAATAACCACAGATTGAGGCATTCCACTTCACCATTAATTAGCTCATCAACATCTTGCAATCAGTAGTGTGCAGCATAAACAATCCCAGCCCTGCTCCACTCAAAGCTAACTTAATTCTGATGAGTATTTTTGTGCATCACTGATTGTAAGTGTGAGCTGCTTTCAGAACTAATAATTGAAGTCTCACTAAGTGATGGAGCTGGAGCATTAATTTTTCTGGAGTGTTTCACAGGGGTAATATTTGTGGCTTCTAGAACCATCACAAAGATGAGGAGTTCAACCTATCCTCTCATAACAGTATTTCTTTCAACATGGTAAGAAATTCATGAAGTATTTTTACTTAAAGTCTGAGCACACAGTGCTGCAGGGCACTCATTGCCTGTCAATTCTTGTGCCCAGCTACTGCCCCATGTAACACAGCAGAGTCTCACAGCAGAGCAACTCAACCAACTCAACCAGACCCTATGTAAGGCAGTATCTTAGAGCCTGAACTCATGTTGCAACTTAAGAATTTTAATGCTCTGAAAGGTCCCTGGCCAGTGGAAGAAAGCTGCTTTTGCTGCTTTTGCTCTTGGTCTGCAAGGCAGACCTTGCCCCCACTGGAACTCCTCAGTTTTCACTGGGATCACCCCAGGGATTACACTGCTGCTGCTGCTGCATTAAATCCTTTCTTAAGGAGCAGGAATAAAGAGGAGCAGACTCCAGCAGATCTCTAATGTGTGGCCACGTAAAAGCTCTGGTAGGAAGCAGTTTAGAGGCCCATGTTCATCCTCCCACTGCAGGGCAGCACCATGCCCCTTTTAATTTGAGTCAATTTAACCTTTGGATTTACCCTTCCTCATGATTTAGCCACTAATTTGTTCACACTGTTCTTATGAATTGAAAACAAGCCTTTGAGGGACCTTTTCAAATGCCTTTACATGTCCATACCATTAACTCAGACCAAGAATAGCTCCAACCTAACTAAACACAGCCTTTAACATCTCCAACAGCAGTGGGTGAGAAAGAGCTACGCCTAATGAGCCTCAGCCCACCAGAACATATGTTTGTCAGTACTGCAGACTGATGCCAGGATTTATTATGTAAATTATTACACAACCATTTCTTGAGTCTCCACTACTAATGACTTGCTGTGAAAATAGATCATAAGCAGGAAAAAAAAAAAAATCAACAAAGAACCACATTATTCATCTCTGAGTGTTTTTACTTCTGCCATCCATTCCCCAGCCAGAGCAATTCTTGAGATAAATCCTTTCAATCCACTGGTGACTGCCAATGAGTTTCTGTGTTTGTGTCAGCAAAGGGGCCTAATAATAGTACAGACAGTGTGGTACACACCGAGAACCAGAAAGGGAAATAAAAGAACCTCTGACTCAGAAGATCATCTCACTTTGTACCCTTTGGTTTCCATAAGGAGCTATGTTTACACAGCTCATTGAAGATCTAAATTTTTTTACATCTGCTGTTGCCATCCATTCATGGCCTGATGTTTCAATGACTGCTGTTAAGAAACCTTCCATTTAAAGGTACAAATTCTGCATCATTTTGAAATTAATTGCCAGAAATAAATGGTTAAAAATGTATGCTCGCAGCAGCATCTTTCCACAGGTGTGTAACACCTGTCATGGAAGTAAAGGCAGGCAACATGAACCATGGAAAAAATGTTTTATGGTGCCTCAGCTCCTTGCTGTGGAGCTCACCCTTTCCCAAAGCACCAGTCAAAATCCCACATAAGTGAGCATTTACAACCAAAACCATCCTTTTCTATTGTTTTGATTTTACATCTGCTCCAAGTCCCACCTGCTTTTTTTCTTAGTTAAAAAAGATTAATTCATCCTGACCTCTGTCAGAAAGAAACACATTTCAAGTTATCAAGCTACCTTTAAAAACATCTATGCTGCAGTCTGAAAAGTGACTGACAGATGAGCAGTTCCCAGTCCTCTGCTAACTAATTTTAGACATTTAACTGCTGTCACCCTAAGCACTCTAGGAAACAGCGAGGCACCTCCTGACAGCAGCTGAGATCACGGTGGGACAGGCTGCTCATTTCTCTCTCTGACTGCAGGGGAGACAGCACAATTATTTTCTTAACTGAAATGCATTAATTATGTACCTGAAGTTATCCAGGCTTATGCAGCCATAGAATTTACAGAGAATCACTGCACCTAAAGCACTTCTGTGGAGAGCTCCTTCTTTCTAAGAGTTTTTAAAACCCCTGTTACATATTTAGGTACTGAATTAACTGGGAGCCGGTGAACATTACTTAATGAAGACCTTTCCCCAAAGCACCTGTGAAAACAGGTGAAAACTCTGCTTTTCACTGTTTTGGGAGTCTGGGCACAGCAACAGAGCACCAAAGGATAACAGGTAGCAGGTGATGGGAGGAGGAACAGCTGGGGAAGAGAGCAAATTGAGTTACCTTGTAGGCATTTCCAGCACCTCCTGGAGAATCCTGCTGGCTTTGTGATTGATGTAATTCACAAAGGCCAAGAAGGCAGCAGCAGCTGTGGATGGCACAGCTGACAGTGCTGCAGAGGGGCACAAGGCAGTGACAGCACACAGAGCCTCCCTCCGTGGGCTGCACCACTTTAACCTTTCATTAAAGCACGCTAAGATAGGGCTGGTGCATTTATCTGCAAGATAAAATCATCCTTTTGGCAAAAAAGAAACTGTTACAGCCCAAACAAAACTTGTTGAAGGTAAACAGAGGCTCAGAGGAGAAAAACAGCACACACATATAAAATTGGCCAGGCTTATTTAAGCCTGCAAAAAGAGAGCTGAGGATTTACCAGAGCAGATCTGATAACATCCCATATGTAATTAGAAAAAGGAAAACAAATACATCCTACTGTATCTAGCAGATCTCCACTGTGTGTTATGGGAAAAAGTGCAATTTCCTCCTCCCTGCTGAAATGGGCCATTTAAACCAATAAAAATACATCAGCTGGGTTTTAATGTGTATTTTCACATTAATAAGAAGCATAACACAAAATACTGAGAGGTGTAGGCAAAAAAAAAATAAGGAAGGAACATCCAGCTCCACACTTCCTACAGCTTCCAGCATGCAAAGAATAAGATGCAAAACCAACCTAATCATGCAGTACCAGCCCATCCTGTGTCATTGAGGACTTAGGAGAAATAATGACTTAGGAAAAAAGTGTTGTCCCATTGGTGTGAATTTCAAATACATCTCCAGGTGATCTGATCCTTAGCTCTAAAATGCCCAGCTTTCCAAATGCCAGACTCTTCCCTTCAGACACAGCTGACAGAAGTTAGTCTTTTGCTTTAATACTAGGATACACTACAAAGCAACGTGCAAGCTAATGTGAAAGGCTTATTTGACAACCTTGGGTCACTGCTGCCAATACTTATTTGTGAAAGTGACAGATAGAGGTTTTCCATGGAGAAAAGCCAATTCTTTACTAAATAATTTGTCACAAAGTGTAACATAATCAATTTTTCTAAGACGCAGCAAAATATGTTGCACTGGGCGTGCTCCTAAATGGGGTGAGTGGTGGAATGGTTATACCCTTCTATTTTAAATTATATTTAATTATGTTCTTTATTCTGGCTGAGCCAAATGTCTGCATTCAGCCATGAAAAATGCTGCATCAGGCTTCCTGATCCTGCAGCTGCAGGTGAATGTGGTTTATAGAAGCTGAGGTAATATTGGAAACTGGTGTCAGCACTTAGCTGGAGAAAAAACAGCACTTCAGGGCAAGGCTGCTCATTGTATTAAATAAAGGCTGGATTTTAAGTAAGTTGTGGTCCATTTTCTTCCTTATAACACATATGATAGCTGGGCCCAGTAAATAAAAAAGCTTTAAACAACCTCTTGCCCAGAGCAGGTTATGTTTCTACAGCAAAAACCAATGACAATATCTAATAATCTCTTCAAGTCTCTAAAATTCTCTGGACCTAATAGTTCCCCCCCATTAAACAGATATGGCATCAGAAAAATCACCAAGATGATGAAAAATATTTCTTCTATCTAACCCTTCTTTCAAGGAAAAAAAAGTCCTTAAAGATTAAAAACCTGATGGATACGTGAGCTTGATGTAAGCCCAGACACATTTTCCCTCGTTACAGAAGACACAAAGCACATGCTGATATGGGACACAGCAGGGCCTTCTGGCTCCTCTTTGTAAATTCGCTCTCTGCTGGAAGTTGGAGGCTTTTTAGCTCCTTGTCGAGGTTTGCGGTGGCCTCTAGTGGTGTCCCTGGGAATGGGACACTTCCCTCTCCCAGCTGCCAGGACATCCCAATGAGATCCCTGATCCCAAACCATCCCTGCTCCAAGCTCTCCCAAACGGGAAAGGTGTGAAAGGGCTGATCAGGAAAGCTCTTCCATAGTTTACACTGTGGGATGACAAATACAGGCTCCTCGAACGTGAAGAAATAATTTCATTTTCTCTCTATCTCTTTGCACCAAACGCAGCAAATCCTCACTTTATAAATCTATAAATCCTCACTTCTTCTAAATCTTTTATCCTGGTGCCTCTAATTACTCCTCTTCCCTAGAGTTCCCCCCAAAGTCTCCAGGTCTTCTGGTCTTTAGCATGTACCTGACTTCACCCTCAGCCCAGGGATAAAGAAATCTGGGGATGCTCTTTCCTGACAGAGACCCAGGTGAACTTCCAAAACCATTGGGACACAGTCTGCAACAATGAGCAATGATAAGGATAGTTTTAGGGTCTGATTTGCTCCCAGGAGAAATGGTTTTGAACTTCGTTCCTTAAGCTGTCTTTTAAACATTCCTCAGGTTCATTTCAGAGGCAGAACACTACCCTCTGCTGAGAGAAACATACACATTTCTCCTCCCACCATGTGAGGAAACATTTCTGCATACACTCTCAGGCCTCAATGATTTCTTTGCCAGATGTCATTTATCATTTCTCTCTTATCTCTCATAAAATCATCCTCATGAAAAGACTTAATCATCCAAACCCTCTGCTGTACCACTTGAAAAATCTTTTAATGGTTTTGCTTTTTCTTTTTCCTCACCTCAGACCTGCAGTAGTGAGAGGCTCTAAAACCAGCAGGAATTCGTAGCAGCCATGGCACTGTTCACTTCAGCCACCACATTATTTAGTGGTGTTGAGATAGTTTATTCCCAAGGCACTTGCTAGCAGAAATCAGGAGCACAGAATGCTTGTTAGAGGTGTTTGAACTGGATGTGCTGGGGGAGAGCCTAATGAAAGGTGAATCTGTCCAAAACACACAGAGCTTTTTTTTTTTTTATAAAACCCTCATTTCTTCAAGGGCTTGCACAGAACTCATTCTGTTCAGCTTTTCAATTCATCTGAAATATAAAACATTGAACAGACAATTTAATAATGAGATGCTGCCTTTCAGCAGCTCAGCTGGGCTCCCAGAAGAGCCAGAAGCCTCCATGGAGGAGCCCAGGGAAGAGCTTTGAAGTGAGGACTTTTGTGGGCTGGGAAACTGAGTCACAGATAGAAGAGCACACAGATAGGATGTGACAAGGTCAGGAATAAACTCCAATTTTCCCAGTTCCTAGGATCCCATCCTAATCCCTGAACACATTCCTCTTCTTGGGAGGGTTATTTCATAATGAACCCTTAAATCCCACCACCATTCTCATCTTCCTCTGGCCAAATGATATCACATGTTGCTTTCATTACTGGTTTGTGCTATCCTTTGGCTCTCCTGCTCCACTCCAGCTCACTTGGCTTGGCCCACAATCTTTTCAAAAGCACGGTGCAAGTATTAATTCTGTTCTATGCAAAGCTTGCCTAAATTTGTGGCAAGGAAAAGGCTGCAGAAGAACTGTATCGTGTGAATCCCAAATGAAACCAGCTGCCTGTGATTTCCATGGCTGTAACTTTAGACCAAATTCTGTGAGCTGGAAAGCCAATCTTTGGCCACCCTCTGACAAAGGGGAAGTTTATAATTATTTTTATTTGCATTTTGCGCTGTTGGCATGGAAATTTGATTGCAAATGTGATCTTCTTGTCATGTCCTCTCGCTCAGCCAATTTTGCTGCTAAGCTATTTACAATGGTATGGAAAATTTGCCTTAATGGGTCATTTCATTGTAGCTGTCACATCTACTAATAAGAACCCAAAATTCAGTGGCATCACCTCCCATAGGTCATTGCAAAGCTCTCCTGCAGCCCTTGCCCTGCTTCCTGGCATGTTGTCATCATATTGCAAAAGTTCCATACCTTCTCAGTGATTTCTCATGGGCAACTCCTCACAGCACTGACTCCTTCACAGCACAGCCAACAAACTCCATCTCTCTTCACAGCACAGCCAACAAACTCCAACTCTCTCCTCACCCACTCTTTTGTGGCACTTGTCTTTTTATTGGACACAGCTGTAGCCTATTAAGGGCAGGCCTGCTCCTAATCTTTGGTGATTAGTGTAGCTGCAGCTCCTCAGGTGTGAGACTACCTTCTGCACTATTTTCTTATATTCTCTCTCTCCATAATTCCTCCTTTTCTTTTAATTACAAAGTTGCAGCATCACTAGAAAAATATGTCCGAGTAAATTGATGTTACAACACATTCACATATCTCACTTAGGACTAACAGTATACAAATGTTCAGGCAACACATCACAGCAAGAACATCAACCTAAGGCTTTTCATAAAGTAATGTTGTGTTTACTATCTTTTGCAGGGCCCTTTGCAAAAGATAGTAAACCCAGTACAACCATCTTTTGTGTAATTTCCATTTAACTTTGGAATGCGTCTGTGCACTGACCTTGATTCATCACCTAAATTTACATTACATATCACCAGAAACTCTTATAGTTACACTTCCAGAATATTGACAATACCAATAGCTGTACAACTTCATAAAGCAACTCATAATAATAAGTTAAAGGCTATATATTAAGATAGTAACAAATCAACAGTTACATAATTTTATCAATAGCTGCTTGGCTATGACCAATCTGGATTTTTAAGCTCTCTCTACAGTTCTCTATCCAAATCACCATGGGATCACGTCGGGCTTACCAACTGTTGTCATCATATTGTAAAAGCTCCATACCTTCTCAGTGATTTCTCATGGGCATCTCCTCACAGCACAGCCAATAAACTCCATCTCTCTTCACAGCACAGCCAAAAAACTCCAACTCTCTCCTCACCCAGCTCACCCACTCTTTTGTAGCACTTGTCTCCTTATGGGACACAGCTGTGGCCTGTTAAGGGCAGGCCTGTTCCTAATCTTTGGTGATTGGTACAGCTGCACCTCCTCAGGTGTGAGATTACCTTCTGCACTATTCTCTTACATTCTATCCCTCCACACTGGCAGGCTGTGAAGACTTCTGCCAAACTCCATGCTACTACAAACCATCCTTGTCTGTAACCACAGTGACTAATCTAAAATTAAATTGGGGCTATTAGGTGTAATATCAGACCAGAGAAGGATATTGGCACCATGGGCTCTCTGAGAGTAGCTGGGGGTCACTATTGTTACAAACTCATCTACAAATATTGTAAGTCTTCCAAAAAGCAGTTCTCTCTCTCAAACAGACTGTTAATGCAGTTAATGTCCCACGAAACATTATGGCCAGAAGTCTGTAAGGTGTAAATTAATAACTTAATTCTCTCTTTGGTTATTAAAGCACATTGTTTTCTCTTGAGCCTTTATGTTAATTAGCTCTCTTTCAGCTGCTACAGAGGAGTGCCTTATTTCACCTCAAGCATCAAAACTTCACCTCAACCTTCAAAACTTCCTTCTCCAAGCTTCTTTATGCTTGTGGGGAGGCAGAGATGAGAAGAAATGGATATTTTCCTCATTTTTTCCCCACCTTACTTCCTACACACTGTTCTTACTCACTTGTGAAATACGAAATCTTTGCCTGCCATTGTCAGCAATCTCATCCTGGCTCTGATTATGATCTGAGCTGTTGTAAAAATTGTTTTTGGAGATCTGTAGGATAAGAAAATCCATTTGATTATCAGATTATTCGATCTCTCTTTGAGGTGTCCCACTGAAATATGAGACCATGCAATTGCATTTTTTCTCCTAACACTGCAGGAAGAAACGGCTGTGGCACTGCACAATCATGTGTTTGTCTTTGTTGAAGGGCTCAGAAACTTTAGTCTAAAGGGCTTCTCAGCCTCAAGTGTGAGGGTTCTGGGCTCCTTCTGCCTGATATCTTGCAAGAAATACACCTGAAAGTAAAATGACAAAAATGATACTACTTCCCAAAGTCAGGCTCTGGCAGTGTGAGGATGAGTACATGAAGACAGCTGCAGCAGAGCCCTACCTCGTGGCTTTAACCAAAATTAAAAGTTCAGCACACAGGAGCTGCATCTCCTAAGGCCTTGAGTACCAAAACCAAGCTGTGATTCACATCTCTCACCTCACTGCAAATGGTCTGTGTCTACAGCTCATCTGATCTTCATGGACTTCTCCTTTTTGTGCTTTTTCACTTCTCACCTTTGCAAAAGCCAGAGTTCAGAGACCCACACAGTTGATGCTCAAAATGACTTCTGCAACCCGGTGAGAGATGAATGGTAACATGAATGAGGCAGCAGATTCGTAGCAGACAGTAATAACAGAGGACATGAGATACCTTGTTCCTCCTTTGGAATACAGTAAAGCATCTGCCACTGATATTATGGGAAATGTGAGTATCCAAAAATAGAAGGTGGTGCAAGCAGGATGATGCCTCAGTGCCAGGTCTGGATTGCTATGGTCCATTCACAGCCAGCACCTTGAGGCTCACAGTAAATCCTGCAATATATTTCCTTCTGAAAGGAATTTATGGGCAGGAAGAAAGCTGTAAAACAAACACATGCACAAATCCTGGTCCTCTTCGAAGGGTAATACATTCAAATCGACTTCCATCCAATTATTTCTTCATTTTCAGAGGGCACAGTGGAATGAAAGTGTTCAGAAGAATGAAAGTAGTGAAGCTTTATCTTAACCCTGCCAGATCTGCATAAGAGAATGTGGTTCATAGCTTAAGGCAAAAACATAGTTATTTGTAGAACCTTTGGCTTCCTGGCTGTATATCCCACGGGCTGTGAGCATCCCACATCCTCATCTGGCTCTGAGTCTCCAGTTCAGCAGATCCCCAGCAGAACATACCAGAGAAAGTGAAAAACTCTCAGTTACCCAGCAATCAAGGCATGCCACAAGCTCACCATCTCCTCTGACAACATAAAAGTGCAGAATAACTGCATTCCCAGAATAACTGTTTTCTTTTAATTTCCAGAAAAATAAATCCAGAAATAAAAACATCTAAGTTGAGAACAACAGCAACAAAACCCAGATGTGAAAATCCTAGATCATATTCTCACAGATTTTGCCTTTCAGAGATAACTCAGAAGAAAGTTCCCAAATCTCCATGGTTCTACAGATTTCATTTTCTTCCATAGCTTTGCCAGAGTTTTAGGGTTTGAATGCCAGCACATGACTCTGGAATATGCTACGTTATGAAAGTCACCCTTGGAGTTCTAAATTAATATATGCACATATTTCTTAGATATATATATATTTACCTAAGTATCAAGCTGATAAATATGCTGATAAACATGTAAACAAGTCCTGGAGAGTATAAATTACAGCAGAGTCAGTAATCATTTCTTTTGCCTATTGCTTTTCAACCCCTTGCTCTTTCTTACATACTCACTGCTTCTAAACGCTTGCTTGTATTATTCTCAGTACTGATGGCTGTTTTACTAGCACTTGCAGACTAAAGCCTCTTACTTGTACATCCTGTGTGCAGCAGACAGAAATGCTCTGTGATTGGCTTTGGAGGTGTCTCTGAGCTCCTGACCTGACCATAATCCAACAGAGCCACGTGGGCTCAGCCAAGCCCCAGCTCAGACAGCCCTTCCCACTGACTCTGTGCCCCATGCAAGGGGCAGGAGCAAAATCCTGGCAGGATTTTGGCAGTTCACAGTACCTAGAATACACATGCTACTGCAGGGTTCACAGATTATTGTTAAGGCAACTTCCCATATGATTCTGCTGTGACTACTTCTGACTACAACATTTTCAATCATTTAAGTTTGCTTACACTTAAAATTAATTTTCTTCATATATATCAATTTTTTTTTAGTCCTGAAAAAAATGATCATAGCAATTCCTTTAGTTAAGCAATCCACACTAAAGTGGCTGAAACAAAGTATTTTTTGTAGAAACTCTGCAATGAATAAACCATTTGAAAACACCTCCCCACCACCATCCCTCTTTCCTGACAACTTTTCACCTGGGATTGTTTCCTACTGTGGAGCCATCTTCACCTTATCCCTTTGGATATGTCAGGTCAGAGCCGAAACAGCCAGGGAGGCTTTTGCAAAGATGAAATAAAGAGAATAGAGGCAGGCACAGAACAGGTAATTGCTGGTGCAATCCAAAAGGCAGAGCTTCAGCAATAAAATGTAAATAAGCCTGAAAATATTTCTGGTCCTTCTGCTTTCCCACTAAACCTTCAGAGCACAGCTAAACCCTCTAAAGTGGCAGTGCTGGGCTTGCACCCACTGTGGGATGCCCAGCCTGAAGCTCCAGCATGCACAGACAGGAATTACCACCACAGCAGATGAAATCCAACCAGATCTTGGTGGACACAGCCATCACAGTTACAATATTTCATAGGGAAAAAAAAAATTCCCAACAGATCTGAAGATTTCACTCCTATGTCTAACCTTAGACACCACTCCTGGATTCTCTTGAAAAGGAGCTTGCTCCTCAGAGCCTGCAATTATGTCTTTTCAGTCTTGCATTTTTATTATTCCCATTTTATCCTTTCAATAAAGTTAATAAATAGTAAAGTTTAATACAATAAAATTTCCCTTCACAGCTTCAGTTAGTGTCTCTTTAGCCAATCTCAATATACAAACTTACTCTAACCAATGCAACAGGAATGGAAGCTTTTATCCTTTCAGTGTGCCCATTTGAACAGCAGAAATTCTAAACCCAGTAAGATTCTTTAGAAAGGTTTGGGAGTTTTTCTGTTTTGGAACAAATACAGGAGGTTTGCTCCACTGTTTTCAGAGTCACTATGACCAGGCTCAACATTTCTGGTCTGTCAGGCTGCAGGAGCTGATCCAGTCACTAAGATAATTTACTCTGTTAATAGACCTAATTTCTAAGCCTTAACTCACCTTTGACACAGCAGATTAAGCGCTAGCAAGTGCCAAGCCGTGTGGGGCTGTGCTTTGCTGCTCCTCACAGCAGAAGCACTTATTTTCACCTTGTACAGCAATCAGAGTGATGATTACAGGAGGAAGCTTCTTATTCTATGGAATTACAGGCTGGGGATCCAGACTGACTCTCTCCACTTTTCTCCACACGAAAAGAAATCGAGTTCAGCTTGGGCTGGGTCACACTGCAAGCACTCAGAGGCAGCATTTGACCAATATTGACCACAATAATTCTTATTCTGCACCCTCTGACCTTGCCCCAGGTATCCCAGCCACAGTAACATCTCAGAAGAGACAAAATATCAGTTTACTAGTTTCATCTAGCAATTTGCTGCAAATCATTTAACACTCTCAAGCTACAGCGAGGCTGAGAGGGTGCAAGGCTTTGAACATTTTACTGCCCTGCATCCAACTCCACGTTGGTCACGATTAAAAAGACTCCTTTAACTTGAAAATAGATATTTATGAATTATATACCACCTCATTAAAATGATAAATAAGATGGACAAAGTAAGCCTCTTTCACAGCTCTTGTCTTGAAGTGAAATAAGCTGGAAAAAGGATGAGGCTCTGGTTGAAACTTCAAAGCACCTGAAGGCCTCCAGTGACTTAATAAGGCCAAGTATTTTATCATTTCCAATTTCTTCCTTTATTATTTTTTCCTACTTCCCTTTGAGCACACAAAATTAATAAGTATTTTTTTATCACAGAGAAATAAAGTAGCACTGCTGAAATCTGCAAGAGCAAGTGGGCATAGAAATGCCTTCTTTTTTTTTTAATAATAAAAGCTTTTTTTAATAAAAGCTTTAATAAAGATGTATGTATAAGCCTTGCAGCTCTTCAATAAGAGCCTGAGCCTGCATGATGCTACAGATCTCAACTTCCCCTGAAGTTGGCAAACTATTTCACAGGAGACAATCTTGTGCTGGTCCCAAGGCAATGAACAATATTGTCTAATATATCTTTTCTATCTTTAACCTCTGGATGAGGCTCTTAATTATATCAGTGGGAGACTATTAGGAACACAGGAGAGTGGATATGTAGATCCCAGCTGGTTTTTTTTGCTAGTGCAAGAGGTGGGGAACACACTCCCAGTCTTTCCCAGTCAGTGCTGGGGGAAGAGAAAGCTCCCAGGGTCCCCATAGACTCAGCCATGCCCTGTGCTGCTGCAAAAATACTTTAATTGCAGGCTCTGGTATGGAAATGTGGCAGCCAAGGCCTTGGTGGCCAACAGGTCTTGCTGCTACCAAAAGTGTTAGGAACCGGGAGCCAGGGATTCGTGAAATCATTTAGGTTGGAAAAGAGCTCTGAGATCACAGAGTCTGATTTACTCCAGCACTAAACCAAGTCCCCAAGCACCACGTGTACATTCCTTTTAAATCCCTCCAGGGCTGGGGACCCCACTCTGTGGCAGTACCAGTTGTGGGTTTCCCTGGCTCTGGATTGAAGGCACTTGAGACAGCAATTCATGTTCAGACTCAGGTGTTTATCATTTCTTATCAGTAAAACACCGTCACTGCTGTGAGCTCAGCAGCTTTTCCCTAGCAAAGCACAAAATGGCCAACAATCTCTTGGTACAAGGTCTTTTAAGACTAAACTATCCAATTAAGAACTCACACCTACATTATTTTCCCTTTTAACCCAATAACTGATCCCACAGAGCTGCAATGCAGACTTTTCTGCCCAATTACAAAATGCCATCCAAACCCATGGAGAAGAAGGAAGAAGCATGAAGAAGAAACCCAGGACAACACCCTGTGCCCTCCATCTTGCTTCCATCCACAACATACTAGAAATCCCAAAACCTAAATTTCTCACCAAGTGATACACCTACACCACTCTCTATAATCTATCTCATACTTTTGTGGATTCCAGTCTATCTTGAAGTCTGGGAAACTTTCTCATGAATGAGGGTCAAAGTCAGTGCTCCCCTGGGGGTCAGGGCACCCCAGAGCAGACAGAGACATATTCCCAGTGCCCTGGGTTTCCACACCACTCCTTGGGGACTGTTCCAGTGCTTGACAACAGTTTCTGTGAGGGAATTTTTCCTAATACCCAACCTAAACCTCCACTGGTGCTATTCCAGGCCATTTCTTCTTGTCCTGTTTCCTTTTACTTGGGAAAAGAAACCAACTCTCAGTTGCAGTAAGCAGTGAATATGTTCTAGGAGGAGTATCTCCAAAATAATTTTGAAGCCAGTCAGTGATATTTATTCAAAGTCAATGAATCAATACTGGTAGCAAGAGATTTGTTTCAAAAGGGAAGACGTGCTAAATTGGAAGCACCAGTTAATAAAATGAACTAGGCTAGTCAACCAGACAGAGAAACCTGGGGATCTGAATGCCTGCCTGCAATTTCTGCAAGTTCACAAAAGGCACATAAACTCATAAATTCACAGCAAGTTCACAAAAGGCTTTATAACACACGCTGCCTGTGAGAGCAAGGAAGATGTGTCCCTCCTCCTCCTCCCAAGCCATCCCCCATGCTCCAGCCTCTCAAAGGGACTCTCAGACCTCACTGGGTCCAGCCACCAGCTCAGGCATGGGTATCCTCAGCACAAGGAGCAGTTCTGCCTTCAGGCCAGAGGAAAAGCTGGAATAAAATTTTGTTTCTCTTGTTTATGGCTTCGACACACTCCGCTCAAAATGGAACTCCAGAAAATTTGACTTACATTAGGGGTTTTTTAGAAACACCTTATTTGTGTTTGTATTCAAAATTGTGCTCAGAGCTGATTTACACTGTAATAAAGAAGTAATATTCCTCTGGCATGTATTGCAGCAACTTAGATATTCCAGTGAGAGCATTGCTTTAATGAAAGCAGAAACAGTAAGAAAAACAGACAAACAAACAATTTTCTCTGCCTGTTGAACTGTGACAACTGTTTTACCTCCTATCAACCTTCATTAACAGGGGGAACAGTTTTATCCAAAGAGTATCTACAATAAAACCTGTAGGCAGTTCCAAGTTTGTGGAGATCAGCACTTTGAATTTAACTGCAGAGGCTTTTTACTACAAAAAAAAATTAAAAAATTAAAAATTGAAAAAATTAAAAGTTGTGTTCTACAAGACACATCCAATTAAGGAAGAAGCAGATCAGTTATTTACCAGAAAACTGATTCTGTTTTAAGGCTAAGTCACACTTAACACCAGTATAAAGAATACAACACACAGATTTACAGGTGTGGGAGGCCAGGTGGAGGTATGGAATAGAAACAGCAACTGTAAGGATGTCTCCTTTCATGAATCACTCTGAGAAGACAGAGTTTTATTGTCTTTTACTGTTCTACTGTCTTATATTGTCATTTTTTTCAGGTTGCAGGAATGCTCAGAGGAGCAGGTTATATGAAATGGAGATGATGAAAATGGATTTGAGTAGCAACCAGCCCAGACAAGTGCTGCTGTGCCACAAACAGCCTCACTTGGGTTCAGGCGTAACCAGAAATCTGCAATTCAGTACTTGAACAGAAGTTAAATATAAGGTATTGCTGTTACAGCCTGGTAAAAACCCTGGAAAAGTTACAGAAAATTTAATTTCTGAGGCTCAGGCATATAACATGTCACAACACATTTCCCTCACTTCCTCCCTTGTGTCTCAGTTTTACCATTGCTACAGATAATCAAATCAGCCAAAGCTGCAGAGTTCTTCAAACTTGGCTTTAATCCTCTCTTTTGGCATCTAACATAGAAACTGAGCAAAATGTGAGCACTTCAGAACACTGGGCAACAGGATAGAAGGCACAAAACCCAAAATGAAACTCTTAATTCTACAATTTAGTGTCACTTTAAAGTCCAAAAGGTAAAATGTACCAGCAAGAAAATGACAACCACTAAAACACAACAGCTGGGAACAGAAACTCTCAAAAATTATATAAATGGCATAAATAAGCAGCCACAGTAATTATGGGCCCTGAAATGTATAGAAAAAATCATTTGTAGGCATGATGCTATAACTTATCTCCTTAAAAGCAATCTGGATGCAAAATAAAACCTAGATCTGTGAGGGATTGCTGAAGAAAAGCAGAGGAAAATAAAGGTCATAATTTGATTGAATTTAACAAAGGTCTTAATCCATTCCAAGCATGCTGCCTCCAAGGGACCTAATTTAGCAAAAAATCTAGATCTGTGTGCAAAGAATCTGGATGCACATCTCATCTGGATGCAAAGAAATCAGGTATTTACATAATCTTTACATGATCATAATCTCATTGCTACAGATTGTACATAACAAAACTCAAGTATACTTAACTACAGGCCTTAGGAATAAAGGGGGGGGAGAGAAATAATTAAACAGAAAAGAAGCTGCCTATGTCTTTCATCTACTGTGAACTATGCAACAATTAAAAGCCTTGTCTAGTGAAATGTTATGAGCACAAAAATCTTACCTACCTTCTGATTTTGGGATTTCCACAGCAAAGCTCACCACCTTGGACATCCACCATACCCAGTGCCTGCACGGGAGGATGTTCTTGTTGGATTTTTGGAGGGGGATTTTTTTTTTTTAAACACACTAAGGCAGCACAGAGTATAGGAAAGTTACAGCTACTTTAGAGGGGAAAAATCAAGAAGAAAAAATACCCAGACAAACCACTGAGTTATCAGTATCCTGATGGTATCAGGTGGACTCACTGTGTCTGATCAAGCCAACTCCCCATATGCTCCAAGAGGGAGTGTGAGAAAGGCCAGGTGAGCCTGCCTGGAGCTATTAAGGCTGATTTGCATCCACTGGGTCCTGCCCCAAATATCTCCAATGTCCCCCCTTTCTCCCCACATTTTGCTTATCTTAAGATAATTGCAAAGGAACAAGCAGTGTATTGCCTTGTCTTCCTGAAATGCAAAATGTGTCCTGTACTCAGCAGTGAAATCCAGGTGTTGTCCTGGATTTCAGGAGTTTGTCCATTCCAGGTGTTGTCCAGGAGCTCAGTTTAGTGTCACATTAGAAAAGAACACATTTTCACTTGTGCTGCATGAAAAAACCCCCATGACACAGTCACTTTTACAGCCCTGGTGACTCACAGCAAAGGATGCATAAATTGAGGTAATCTGGCTGTTCAGAGCCACAGTAACCAAATGAAAGCAAAACTGTGCCCACTGGAGACCCAGGCAAGTGATTTACGTGTAGAAACATTCAGCTTTTCAAATGAATTTAAGCCAAAAAGCAGCTAATTTCTCAGGTGTTGTCAGGAGTGCAGAGAGAAGGAGAACTTGAATGTGCCAGAAAAGAGGAGAGGTCACTGGCTGCTTTGAGCAGAAGGACAAGGCTTTAATTCCTCCAGACCCAATTCTCCAAGCATGGAGCTCTCACAGTCAGGCTCATGGCATGAACCATGTTGTTCATAACAGCTCCCTGCTGTTAGAGTTTTTTAATTTATATGTGTAGAGTACCTGCCCTTAAGAGCTTAAAATGAGAAAGCAGATAATAACAACAGGAAAAAAGAGGGGAACAAAACCCAACAAACAAACAAAAAACCTCAAACTACTGTATGCAGTTCTGGCACTGCTGCTTGAATTAAATCAGGGAAAAAGTGTCACACAAATTTTCATTGTGGGCAGAAAGAGAAGGCTGACTCCATGACCAAAGCATTGATTTGATGCCACACAATATAAACCTTATTTTAACTGTGTTTGTCTACAAAGCTAAAAGAAGCAGCGAGTCCAGAAGCAAATGGGACTTTAGAGGAGATGAATGCAAGCAGCAGGAGAAGGAAAAGGAGAGGAGCTGCTCAGCAGCCCAGGGGGAGAGTGGCCAAGGGCTGCCATGGTAAGAGAGCCATGCAGCTCATGGGAACTGACTGCAAGTGCAGGTAAGAAACAATCTAAAGGTACCTCATCCAGCCAGCTGAAATGCTCTTCATATCTGCTTTGGATGCCCCATTGTGAAATCCTCTACACATAAATTTCCTTTGGCTGGAGAGTCCTTTCCAGTTGTAGCTGTGGCAGCTTTCAAAAAAGCTTCTGAAAAAAAAAAAAAGCACTGAAGCCAAGCATCTCATGGGACATGAAACAACAAGGAAGAGCCACACACAGCTGTGGGACCAGGCACTGTACCCTACACAAAGGTGATCAGATTGCAGTTTGGCATTTAGATGTAATGATCAAGCCCACAAGACAAATAAATGTTCTGTACCTATCCATTAGCAAACCAGACCAATACTTCATTCAGCTCTGGGTGCAGTTTCCTCAGAGCACTCACAGGCTGCACCTCCCACAGAATGCTGTTCCTTAACAGAAATTATAGATAACAAATCATCCTGTTTGCTTTGCTTGTAATCTTCACAGCAGTATGCAATTAAGAGCATGAAGTAAAAGAAAAAATCAACAGGAAAACATGATGCCATCAAACAGAGTGAAAGCAGCCTGGTGTAAGTGGCAAGGAAAAGGTATGTGATGCTAGCCAAACATCCCTGTTCCCAAGGATCATATAAAGTCCATCTTTCCCTCAAAGTAAATTTGAATATTTTTGAGGGGGACTCTCCTGTGTTAAAGGAAAATGTTCTGAGTGGAAACTATAGGCAGAGCTGTATTATCATGGATCTAGAGGTCAAGAAAGACTCTTACTGACTTCAGCTAGTCAAGAATCATTTTCATCTTCCTTATCCACCTACCACACCAATAGTCACCACCTCTGCAAATAGCTGATAGTTGTGAGGGGTAGTACAACAAAGGCTGTCATCTTCAGAAATGAAAATGCACAGATTTTTCTCTACTCTCTGTGGACCTGACTGCAGCCTGTAAATATCTGGATGAGAGAAAAAGGAAATAATCAGATGGTGGCACATATCATGAGTTCTTACAGGAGTGCTGGAGAAACCTGAAATGATTTTCAATAGAGAGATGTTGGCATCAGAGAAACCATTCTGAAGCTGACAATTGTAAGGAAGACTAAATAAATATTACAAAGCTACTTTGTGCCATTGACTCAAAGAAATGTGAATTAGCCAAGAGAGAAGATTTGTGATTTGTAGGATATGGCAAGGATTTAAAAATCCACCAGAAAGATGGGAAAGGAAGAGGAAAAAATAGCAATTTCAAAAGTTTCCTTAAAAATCAAAGCTCTTCCTTTGTGACTATGAGGAGGAGTCAACTAAAAAGGCTATAGAAAGCAGTGGAATTGCAATTGTAATAAGGTATTTACAGCTAAGGTACAGCAGCAGAGTAACAAGCTCAGCTGTGATGGTGTGGTCAGAACTCCAGAATCTCATTAAAAGGGACTCCATGCCCAAAATGACACACCAGTCTCTAACACACCTGACTGTATGGATGTCTTCCAGCATTTATAACAAAACACTTGGAAGCAGTCAGGTATTTTATCTCAGCACATTTTCCTGTCATCTTCTATGGGTCAAATTAGCAATAGGCTTTGTCTGCAATTCAGCAGCATGGGAGAAATGAATTCCACACATAAACCCAACAAATGTGAAATAAAAGAGACAGTATAACAAAGCTTTAATGAATCTGCATCCAGCATTTGGGGACACTAATTATTTATGGAAAAGATAAGAAGCTTCTTCTTGAAGTCAGCAAAATAACATTTGCAACACTCTGATAAAACACGAAGAACCGTGTAATCTTCTTTCAGCCTGCTGGAGTGTAAAAGAGCAACATTCATAAAAGTCATTAGAATTTCAGAAGTGGATTGTTCAGGAGACTTGTAAATGATTTGTTTTTTCCAATTGGTGTAAGATGTTAACAGCAAAATGGAAGTTCTCTAAGTTTCTGTTTCCACCACCAAGCCAGAATCATACAAGGAGAAACATCAGAGAGTTTGTGATGCCAACCTACAGCAGCAGCTCAGGAGACAAATTCTTCTCAGCCTTTCCAGAACACACAGCTGAGACCTCCCATTCAGGTGGATCTTCTGAGTATCAAGGAGATCAGCAAGACATTGAGCAAATATAAATATTCATTTGCAGTAGATATATTGTGCTTATTCCATACCTTTAGATATTCTGGTTTTTGGTATTTTTCCCTGCTGCACAAGAAGTGACCAAGCAAATGGCTTCTCTTTTACACAGCATTTAACTTTGGAATTTCTAAAGTGAAAAGGAGAAAGATGATTGCTCTTTTAATAACAGCAATCTGTTTTTAAGATGTAGGAAATGTTCAAAGCCCAACAGCCATGAACTTCTGTTATTCAGAGAGTACACAAAGTACCTGCACAAGTAATGAGGGTTGCCTTAAAAAGCTCAAGTTTTCTTATTGTTTTTTAAGAAAACATCTCAGTGGGTACAAGTGCTGCTTCTGCTGGGGGAAAAAAATCAATCAGTGTGACACTTAGAAATAAACATGCCAAATGTCCTTAAAGGCATTACAAAGACTTTATCTGCATGAAGTTATAAAATATGTTTCATTCTGGAGAGTTAATCCAGTGTAAAAATTCAGCAAAAATTAAAGCCTGTGTTGTTTTTATGTGAGCTATTTAGTTAGGATAACATCTATAAAGGACTGACTGAAGTGAAAACTACCATCTGCTCTGCATTAGGATCTTACCACCCAGTCTTTCTGAAGTTACTTTTTTCTTTTTTGAAGTCTCTTAGCAAATCCAGTGCCAAAGGATGTTTCTCTCTCCCTGCTCTAATTTGCTTCCTCTCTGTCAAATCTGTCAAGCAGTGAATGGTTGGTACATTTCTGTGCATGTTTTAGTTCAGCTGGTCATGGCAACCGAGCTGACACCTACCCACTTTTGGGCTACTCCCTTTTTGAAAGAGCTGCTGGGGAAAAAAAAAAAATATTTTGCTCCAAAGCTGTCCTCACATCAACTCTGAATTAGCTCTTCCTCCCTCCCTGGCATCAATTGCTCCAAGCCTGTGGCTACAGCTGCCATTGAGAACTCCAGTGGCAGCAGCACCTGCCTTTCCATAAAGTTGTCCCTCACCATCTATAAAAAAATCCCTTCCCTTCACAAACACAAACATTCCCTGTATTTTCAAATGGCAAATTCATTGCAGGAACACCACTGGAAGCACCAGAAACGCTCCAGGTTTTATGAATTATTTCTTGCAATGAGAGATTTGTTGCTAAATTAAGTCCCTTGGAGGCAGAATGCTTGGAATGGATTGCAAATTAAGACCTTTATTTTCCTCTGCCTTTCTTCAGCCATCCCTCACAGATCTAGTTTTTATTTTAGGATTCTTATTTATCCCTGTTCCCTATTCCACTTTTGTTGGATGTCAAATTGCCAAATTCATATGAACCTCTATCAGATTTTTTAGTAAAGTAAGTTTTTAATAGAAAAATGAAAGAATCAAAGACATCAGCGAAAAGGACTAAAATTAATGGGTTTTTTGTTCTCTTAGCAAAGCTCTCTGTCAATTCTCATGCCCTAGGATACATGGAAAATAAAATTAACATTTCTAAAAGTGTCAGCTGATAATACAGAATGTAATAACAATATCTGGAAACAATAAATTGTCCTACATACAGAGACTACTATTACCCAAGGATGCATATAACCCCTCTGGCTTCCCCTTCTTATCACTCTGAGTTTAATAAAATATTAGTTATTGCACTGTCAAAATAATTGCACATTAAACTTCTCCACTCAGGCCAGGCTGGCCTTAAAATTGTGGCCTGGAGCTGTGTCCAGCTGAGGTGTCAGCATCCCAGCACCTCACAGACCAGCTGGCAGCTCCATGCCAGGTCTCTGTGTGGCACCACTCCCCTGCCACCAGCCACCCACACCTGGGGCACAAAGGGAAAAGGAAAAGGGAAAAGGGAAAGGAAAAGCCCTGGCTGCTCAGGGAGGAGATTCTCCCCCATCCACGCACATAAATAAATCTCAAGGCACTGTTTCATCTTCCATCAGGTGTAGCTCTGTCTGGGCCCTACAGAGGCTCTCTCATGCACTCCTGTGTATTTTTAATTAATTACCAAGGAAGCCTGCAGAGTAATTCCCTGATCATGATGCCTCCATCACCTAATGTGCCACAGCCTGCAAAAAGCTCCAGCAGCAATGTTTCCCTTGCCCCTTGCCTGGCCCTGCATGCCCTGGGAGGAAATGAACATTTTTACAGCTGGGAGCCCCCATCTTTCCCATCTATTGTATTTGTGGGGTTCCCAGATGAAGGAAGAAATGATGAATCTGACTCAGAAGGCTAATTTATTATTTTATGATACTATATTATATAAAAGAACACTATGCTAAACTATACCAAAGAATACAGAAAGGATACTTACAGAAGGCTAAAAAGATAATAATGAAAAATTGTGACTCTTTCCAGAGTCCTGACACAGCTTGGCCCTGACTGGCCAATGAGTCAAAACAATTCACATGAAACCAATGAAACAATCACCTGTGGATAAACAATCTCCAAACACATTCCACACGTGAGCACAACACAGGAGAAGCAAATGAGATAAGAATTTGTTTTCCTTTTTCTCTGAGGCTTCTCAGCTTCCCAGGAGAAAAATCCTGGGCGAAGGGATTTTTCAGAAAATGTGACTGCCACACCCACCCTGCTGCACAGAGAACAGGCAGCTCCTCCCACACCTCTCCCTAACTTATTAAAATAGAAATATCACTGTTTTATAACAGACCTGCAGATGGGTACATAACAGGCCCCAAGCCTTTAATCTTTCCTTTGTGGAGGGTAGCACTTCTCTTCCCTACCAAATTACATAATGATGCTGTGTTCTTCCTTGCAGGTCTAAACCTTGCAATTCCTGGAATCAAAGAAGACAACAAGATTATCATCATGATGTTAATGCAGCTGCTGCAATACTGCCCTAACAATATCTTCAAATCAAACAACTTATTTACAACTAATCGTTTGCATCTTAGAAAATTGCACGCTCAGACTTAATTGGAGTTATTAAAAAATCTCCAAACACAAATTACACTATCTAAGCAACTCATTTTGAAACTCCTGACCAAAAGACTTGCACTGGGTAGGAATCAGAGGCAAGAGGAAATTTTCCTACTGTTTTTCAGCAGGATCAAGGCCAAGCTTCAAGGAAGGTTTTATGTTTTCTCCAGTATCACCATCATCTGCAGCCACCGAGAACATGAGGGTCTGTGCTGGGCCTTGGCACAATTTTGCCTCTTGACCTCTCCTTGGTTGATTTTTTTTTTTCCCCCCATCAACCCAAAGATGAGATATAAGCAGGTCAATGCAAAAGAAGTTTTTGTTACAGTCAGAAAACTAATGAGACTTGCTTAAAAAGAACCCCACAAAGAACTTTGAGCAAACACAGAGACCTGAATCTAAGTGCTCATTCATTCCCACACAAAGGCTAACCATGTAAATTCCAACAATCTCCAGCAATGTTGTAACACAGCCCTTTCACAGCTAGAATAAAGACTATAAATTAAAAACAAAACACAAATGAATAGAAATAAACAAACTGAAAAAAAAATAAAATCCTTGTTGTGAAACATGGGAAGTTGGACAAGTTAGACAAGTTTTACCACCACACACTAACAACTTTCTCGCCCCTCCCTTGACAGGTATTTTAAGTTTGAGGGATTATGTCCCTAATAATACTGCTCTAATTGAGTGGTAGTGAAGCATTTGTTTTGATTTGCAGAACAGAATTGCTTTTTTTGAAAGCAGAGAAGCTTTTTCCCAGAAACCCCTACGCTTTAAAAGAAGTTTTTTGGCCTAAACATTGCAGTCACACTTTCTCCCACTGAAGACCTCTGCTAAATCACTGAAAATAAATGAAGTGAAATAATAATAATGTCTCAGCTATTTTATTCTGTTGTTCCAGATACTGCTGAAATAATGAGAAAGTAAAATGTGTAACCAAAGCCATGTAGTTTATCATTTACCTCCACTGTTTCCACAATATGAAAGAAACCACTTAAAGATGCAAGCAAGAATTCCATCAGAAACTG
>VZSJ01001412.1:10975-41013 GCA_013398405.1 Pheucticus melanocephalus
TCCATCCATCCATCCATCCATCCATCCATCCATCCATCCATCCATCCCCCGTGCCAGCACCCCCAGTGGCCCAGCAGGGAGCTCCCTTTGTTCACAGCTGTCACCGCCCCTGTCCCGGCTCCCTCCCTGCGCGGTTTAGGAATCTCTACCCAGCCCTCAGCAGAGCTTCCCTGGGAAAACACACAGCTACCACACAGGAGGATCTGCAGCGTGTCAGACCCAGACAGGTGAGGCTGGAATGGCTCATCCCACACTCCCAGCACAGATAAATTCAGCACTCACTCAGTATTCGAGCAAATCCGAAGTCACAGAGTTTGATGACAGAGTGCTTTGTTATCAGGATGTTCTCTGGCTTCACATCCCGGTGGATGCACTGGAAGAAGAAAAAGAAGCCAGGTTTAGAAGTATTTAACCCTCAGATAAATTCAGCCAGACCCCCTTGCACACTGTGGCAGGCAGTTCTTCCTGCTGGAAGGGTTTCTGAGCAGCAGGACAATGACCTGGCCATAGCCCACCCCTGGGGAGAGACTCTGTGCAGGCTCCCAGCTTCAGCTGCCAGCTCTGCATCCCCTGGGAAGCTCCTGCCCAATGGTTTTGCTCACAAAGCTCAGCACAGGTGAGACACCCCAGAGAGGGAGGATGTGACTCCAGTGAAGGGACACTGAAATTTATGGGACTGGGGTGTCACATCCAAAGAGAGGGTGAGGGAGCTGGGACCACCAAGAAAAGGCTCCAGGTGAAACTGTGGATGTGCATGAAATACCAGATGGGAAGGAGGAGAGGAGACTGAGCCAGGCTGTTCTTGGTAGTGCACTGAAAGGATACAGACCATGGGCACAAACTGAACACTCTCAGGAAATTCCATTTAAACCTAACCAATTTCTTTATCATTTTTCCTGAGGGCATGGCCAGACACCCAAACAGATTGTCCAGAGAGTCTGTGGAGCCTCCAGCCTTGGAGATACTGAAATCCTGACTGGGAAAGTTTCTGGACAGCCTGTTCTAGCTGGGCCACACTGACTGGAAGGGTTTGATGAGAAGATCTCCAGAGTCCCTTTCCAACATCAGCAATTCTGTGATTCGTTGCAGGTGACCTTGTCCTTCACAACAACTGAATTTGGCCTTGGCAAAGAATTTCTGCTGATCAAACTAACAAAACCTTTATTTCTTTTGTTCTACTCAACTCACTGGGGTCTCACTCACGTTGTCCCTCTCCCATCATCACCTCAGAGCAAACCCCTTGGACTTTCCTTGCCAAGCTGGGGTAAATTGTTGTGTTTCCTCCTGAAGACTGAAATGCTGCTTATTAAACACTCATGGAGCTCCAAAAAGGGCAGCTGCACAAAACCTCATTACCTGTGATCTACAGCAGCTCAGGCTGCAGCATCTCATTGTTCCCTCTGCTCTCAAACTCCACTAAATCTTCCAGACTGAGCAGGGGAACAGAAAAAAGACACAAACCAACAAATCTTGGAAGCAGGAGAGACCTGTGGCCAAGTTCCTGTGGCTCAGCTGGATGTAATTCTCTCAGCAAAGACAAAACACCCATTCCAGGGCCATCTCCTGCCCCACTCTTAAATCTCAAATGTTGGCAGATGAACAAAAATAAAAATTAGGGCTAAGTTTGGCTAAAGAGCTTCTCCAAAAGACTCCTTCCCTGCTTCTTAAAATGTTCCCACTGACGTATCTGACATGCACACAACTGATGTCTCCCTCCAGAGAGCAGAGGAGGGAGTAAAAAGGATTTACTGTGTCTGAGTTTTGAAATCTTTTCACTTCACTGGTGCCATGATTCAAGCCCATGCCAGTAAAGTGAGGTACTTTCTGTGAAACCAGCAGCAGTTTGCTCAGGTGCCAGCTGATGAGCTGCTAGGGCAGGCTCCTGAAGGGCAGCAGTGCTGCAGGGCCCAGGGAATCACACAAGGATCATTCCCACTCCTCCTGGAGCCTTGTCTAAGGTCCTTAGAGCAAATCACTCCCTGACAGCCAAGCCAAGGGACTGTGTGACAGGGAAGGCAGCTGGTGTGGCTATACACCAATATTTCAGATGTGTTTCCTGTTCAAAACAGGAGATTCCACCTGACTCCATCCCATGAAAGCTCTGGAATCAGGAAAATGCCAAGAGAACCCCCCTCTCTCCTCCAAGGCCCCGTTCCAGCAATCATTGGTGCAGCTCAGGGGACTCACGTTGTGTTTATGGCAGAAGTTCACAGCCTGCAGGGTCTGCCAGGTTATGCTCTTCACCAGGTACTCTGGCACCCTGTTGGGAAAAACACAGCTTTATTTTGGCCATTAATAGTAAATTCACTATTTCAGGGGAAATGAGTGCTGACATTGTACAGGGATCTCTGAGCAAAACCATCAAGGAAGTCAGGAAACCCTTGCAAAGGCAGCCAGTGCAACAAGAGAAGAGGATTTGTGTCTGGTACCAGTGTCACAGCCAGCAAGGGCTGCCACTGTGACCACACAGCAAAGTGTGTGAGTCCATCTCAGAGCCTGTCCTACAATTCCTGCCAATCCTGAAATGCCAGCAGGAGTTTCTGCCTCAGCACCTCTCAGGGCTGGAGCTGCTGCAGTATCCATGGTACAGATACATGGAATGCTGCCATGGCACTGCTTGTCCAGAGTGGAGAGGTGAAGAATGGGCCCAGAGTATAAAGCTCTGCTTTGGTTTGGATCTCCCTCCTTCCCTCCCACAGCCAGCAAACACTTCCCAGCCCCCTCTCCTTTCTTTCAGTTACTGGGCAACAGTTCTTGAACTTCCTTGGCTGTCTGTAATGATCTTCAACAATCCCAGGAAAGGCAAGAGTGACAATCTTGGCATTTCCCAACTCAAACACAATTTTATTTTACATGTGTAGTGCTGAAAAGCTTCTGTTTCACAATAAATAAAAACACTACCCAAAACTAAACCAAAACAATGCAAGCCTGAGTTTTTCTTTCACACTTGGCTGTCAGTGGTCAGTGACACTCTGTTGACACTGTGAGGAGAGATTCCTCCCAGAAACATCCCAGAATGTTGGGAGTGCTGCTCTGACAGCTTGAAAAGGGGATGGAGTTGGTCAAATGAGCTGGAATCAGCCCATGCCCACCCATCTTAACCTGACCACAAAAGACTTGACCATCTGCCCTAGCAAAGCTGAAAAGCAAAGCATGCAGCCAGCTGTTACATGTTCCTTCACACTGGAGTTGTTCTGATCAACAGGCAGCAAATGGGAAGCATTTCCTTCAGGAGAGTTTGCCATGCCCTCCTCAGGTTCCAGGGAACAGGTTCAAAGTGGGGTGGCAGCTGCTGGGCAGCTCACCAAGCTCTCAGCTTTGTCACATGCTGTCAGCATGCTCCTTTCTCCTGGAGAAAGGGAGTAAATAACAAAACTCTTGTTTACTCAACCCCCTATGCTGCAGGCAAATTCACGGCCCCAGGCCTGTGAAACAATTTATGGACTTCTGCTTTAGCATTTCCCCAGCACCAAGGCACCTGGATAATTAGGGAATGGTATTTACAAGGTGTGGACAGAACAAACCCTGTGTGGAGCCCACACCTGGTGCAAACACCTGTTTGAGGAGGAGTTTTGCAGAGAGCAAAAAAAGCCCCAAAAAACTGCAAATTTTGCAGAGAGGTGCAGGCTCAGCTCTTAGGAATTACTCCTCACTCTGAAGGGCTAAAAGGGTTCAAAAGTGTAGATGTGGCACTTGGCTTTAGTGGTGAACACGGCAGTGCTGCACTAACAGTTGGACTCGATGCTCTCAGAGGGCTTTTCCAACCTAAATGATTCTGCAAGTCCCTGATTCTGTGTTTGGGTGCCCAGTGCCTGCAGAGATGGCAGCAGTGGCAGGAGCAGCTGCTCCCAAGCCCCGGTTCGCTGCTCTCCCCCGGCAGCTGGAACCCTCCGAAGGAGCAGGACACAATGACACAATGACACAACGTGCTCCCAAGCGCCGGTTCGCTCTCCCCTGGCAGCTGGAACCCTCCGAAGGAGCAGGACACAATGACACAATGTGCTCCCAAGCCCCGGCTCGCTCTCCCGCGGCAGCCGGAGCTCTCCCCAGCGCTCGGCTCGGCGCTCCCGTCCCCGCGGTGAGCGGGGCTGTGCGGGAACGCGGCTCCCACGCCGTTCTTGTGCCAAACCACAGCAGCAGAGACAGTCCCGGGCACTGGGCTGCCGAGAAACTGTCGGAACTCAGGACATCCCTGCGGGTGTCCAGAGTTGCCGGGACCCCTGCCAGGGGGCTCAGAGACCCTGGCACACGGCCCAGAACACCTGTGGGTTTGATTATGACCTGCGGGGAAAATTACCGGCTTTGTATAAAGACCTGAAAGCCACAGAAGTTTAAGTAGTGTAATAATAAAATTATCACTAGGTGAAAAAGTAGATTTTGGGGTTTTTAGAATGGGGGTTTTGGGGAAAAGATGAAGGGACTCGGGCATGTCCAGCCTTTCCTCTTCACTACTTCCATCTTCTCCTGTGATGTTGGCACTTACAGGTTGGTATAGAGTAGAAGCTCACTGTCTAACACAGGTGATAGGTATTGGAAAGTCATTGTAAACATTGTACACGTAGTTTGTAGTATAAAGAGATAACACTGCCCTGGGGGGCAGGCAGAGTGCCTGGAACTGTCCTGCTGGACGGACCTCAGCAGGGCAGGAGAAAAATTTTTATAGATAAGACACAATAAACAACTCTGAGACCAAGACCTGAAGAAACTCCGACTCATTCTTTGAACGTGCGGGCCGAAACAGAGACTGTTCACGTGGCTCGGGGCTGCAATAAACTGCAACCTCCCGAGAAGAAACCTGTCCTGTAATTAATGCCATGGCTCTGAAGGCCGGGGCAGCAGCACGGCCAGCCCGCGCTGGGCACTCACTCACTCACCCGCGGGGGTGCCTGTCCAGCTCCTGCAGCACGGTGTGCTCGCAGTACTCCAGCACCAGGTGCAGCCGCCGCTTCCTCCGGAACACCTCCAGCAGCTTCACCAGGTTCGGGTGCTTGAGTTGCTGCAACACACGGGGGGTGGGCTGGTCAGAACTGCACAGGGTGAAGGGGTGGGGGACAGATCTGTCCTGCAGGGTCACAGGTCTTTGAGCTGAACCCTTTCTACAAGCACAGCTCAGCTGCAGTTCAGTGTCTGTGTATTTATTTCAGGAGCTGACCACAATGGGTGGGCAGCAAGCTCTGCCCAGTGCTCCATCTCTCCGTGTCCTCTGGCAGTGGGAAGCCCCAGTGTCCCCCTTGTCCTTGGATATTGGGAAGGGATTCCAGGCTGGGAGGGTGGGGAGCCCTGGCCCAGGGTGCCCAGAGAAGCTGTGGCTGCCTCTGGATCCCTGGGAATGTCCAAGGCCAGGCTGGACAGGGCTTGGAGCAGCCTGGGACAGTGGAAGGTGTCCCTGCCATGGCAGGGAGTGGAATGGGATGAGCTTTGGAATCCCTTCCAACCCAAACCATCCTGGGATTCCATGGTCTCAAGAGTCTGCAAACTCCCACTCCACGTCCCTTGGCTCCTGGCCACAAAAATCCCTTGGTCTGCAAGGTGTTTACTGGGCAGAAAAATGATTTATCAGGCCCATAACTTTCTACTGATGAAACAATCTCACTCCATCTCCGACAAACAGGAGTTGCCCAAGCAAGGAGGTGCCTGAACAAACAAATAAACAAACTGTCACTATTTGCAGAGAAAAAGCTGAAAAGAATCAAGCAGGTCTGCACTTGCTAAAGTCAACAGTGACCAACACAGATCCTGCTGTGCCTGGCTGCAGTGGCTTTGGATCCCTAAGGATGATGCAGCTCCCAGCTGCTTTACAAGGGACTTCTGCCATGATTATTTTCCTTTTCAGATGTTCAATATCATTTAAATCTTCATGTAAATCTAGCATTATTCACTGAAATAATATAGCTACATGTCCTTTGTTTACTTTGGATAGGAGAAAAACTTTGGCTGCTTCTTCCAAAATGTAACTGAAAAATAATTATGCTTTCTCAGAGATAATTGTTTTCCTAGGATAGCAGGTGTACAAATCATGAGCACCCAGGAAAAAGTGAAAAGGGACACTTCCCATTTCTTGGAACACAAAGCTGAGGTTACTGTGTGCCAACACCCAGCAGCAAGTTTGTAACGAAGAAAAGGAATTTTTTTTTTTTTCACACAACACATTCCTAAAGCCTCAGGACACTATGGAGACCAAATGAACACATGAGTTCCAAAGAGATGGGACAGAGTCCCAAAGTCTGCGGATGGATGCAGCAACAGGCACAGCCTTTGCTGCAGATTCCTTGCCCAGGAGCTGGGAGTGTGAAAGGAAACCTTTACCCGATCCTCTCCTCCTTTCTCCTGGGTCTCTCCATGCTGGATAGACCTGGGGTGTGACTCACTGCAGATGCTCCCGTGCTTTTATTTCATGGGGAAAATAAAGCCAGAGGCTGAAGGAGTAACCCACTTCTGAAGGAGTAACCCATTTCTGTGTGAGGATGAGCTCTCACAGAGACGTCAGGAAAGGATCAGCAAGGACAAGGCTCCCTGGTGCTGGTTCTGCTGTCATTTCCATGTGGAATACCTGATCCTGCACAGCCCCTGGCATTCAATCCACAGCTGGATCCTGCACAACCAGGGGCTCAGAAAGGGCGTTAGAAGGAGGAGCTGGGGCAGATTTCTCAAGTGTGGAGCAAGCAGGGAGAGCTGTGTCCCCTGGCTGTCACCCCCCTCATGCTGCCTAGCCTCACTTTTTGCCCGTGTGTTTCATATTGGCTCCAACTGTTCTGGGCAATCTCCCGGGAGCAGAGGGGTCTGTGACACACACCAAGGGCAGAGCTGTGCCCACACCGGCCAGGACATCGCTGGTTGCATGGGGACAGAGCCTGGCTCGCTCCCTCTGTGCAGGGCACACCGTGACTGCGCTGATGCTGCTCCTGCAAAGCCTGGCGGCTGCTCATGGCCGCGCCTCAGCTCCCACCTGCTCCTTCCTGCCCGGGCCAGGATCATCCGGCATCGCCATCCCTGGACAAGAGGGTCGGACATTCCCTGGCAATGGCTTTCTTTCAGAGGAACTGACTGACCTGGGCACTTCATGGTGCTCCTTCACACCCGTCTCTTTGCTTCCCCCCTCACGACACCCCATCACCTCACACATGCCCTCATGCCCCGGCTCTTCATGGCTGCCCTCACACCCCGTCCCCTCACGACGCTCTGTCCCCTCCTCGCTGTCCTCACACCTTGTAGCCTCACGATGTCCCTTCACGGATGTCCTCACACCCTGACCACTCACGACCGCCCCCGGCAGCGCCCTCAGGGCTGGCCGCTCCCCGCCGGGGCTCGCCATGGCGGGCACAGCCCAGCGGGGTCCGTCCCGCCGCGCTCGCCCACCTTGAGCATGCGGATCTCCCTCAGGGCGATCTTCCGGATCACCGGGTCCTCCTCGGACTCCAGGAACTTCTTGATGGCCACAATCTGCCCCGTGTCCTTGTTGCGGCACTTGAACACGACGCCGTAGGAGCCCTCCCCGACCTTGCCCAGCTTCTCGTAGCGCTCCATGGCCGGGCGGCCCCACCGCGCTCCGCCGCCGATTCAGCGCGGAGCCGGAGCTGGAGCCGGGGCGGGCCCCGGGCGGGGGAGCCTCCCCGGCGGGCACGGCCCCAGGAACCGCCCCGGGGACACTGCCAGGGCCGGGGCTGTCCCGGGTGAAGAGAGGGAGTAGCGGGGATCCCCCATGGCCGCTGCCGGGGGGCACACGCTGGCTCCGCGCCTCACGATCCCGCCGGGGTTCGTGCCCCGCAGCCCCGTGTTCATGGATGCACAGAACCACTCATGGACTGGGTCGGAAAGGACCTTAAAGACCTCCCAGCTCCAACCACCCTGCCATGATCACGTTGTTTTTACACCTGCCTTTCCAGAGAATCGCTAGGTTTGACTCCGTTTTCCTGCAGGGTTGGAAGGGGGAACACCCTCCCACAGGCTCTGCCAGCCTGGGGCAGCGCCCGCACTTCCCTCTGGCTCCTGGAGGATCCCCTGGAACATTTTCCCACTGCACGGTTCCAGTGTTTGGGTCTCTGCCGCTGAATGGGCTCCTGCCAGCAGCCAGACCCTTCCTTCGGTCGAGCTTCCCATCCCTGACCATCCTGTTCTCTCTCCTGGTGCACCCAGCTGGGCCCCTGGATCCTCATCCCTCTCCTCATCCCCTGACCAAGGCGGCCTTTTGTGCTGGTAATTGCTTTCAATATTAGATCTGAATATGAGTGTGGGTACCCCACTCCATCTCATGCCTCCTCCCTCCCTTCCCAATCCTTTCCTGAGGTGCTTCCAAACTCAGAACAAAGATCCACTAATTATTTTTTTTCCCAAGCCACATTCACCAGGGATGTGCAGTCCTCACATTTCAGCTGGCAAGACTGACCCCCCCCAGAGTTAACCATCTCCTGCAGAGGAGGAGTATTTATTTATATTTATATATTTTATAGAAATATAAAAATATTTATTTATGAATATAATTTATATTATTTATAAGTATTTATTTGTAAATATAACTGCCAGTAACTGGCACTTGTGTTGTCCAAAGCCACATTCATTACATTATTTTTTCAGCCTCCTTTTCCCTCTATCTCAGCAGATCCCTGAAGGTCTGGGATACAGGCACAGCACCTGAAGCACCTGCAGCAAACAGCGAAAGTGTGAGGACAAGGAGTAAACTGCTCTAGATCCTGAGCTGTGTGTTTTCCTATTCTGAGCAGCCCTTTGGAGCCCACCAGCCCCTGCTCTCTCCCCAGGTACAAGGCAGGAGCCTCTGCTTTTCCAGCCAAACAACTCCTGAGTGGATCCTCGGTGCTCCCAGGTGACTGGGCTGGGATGATGTGTCCCTGTGGGAATAATGTGTCCCTGCTCTGTGATTTCTCTCTCCCTCCTGCGCTGTCCCCAGGAGGTGCTGCTGGCTCCCTGCAGTCTGCAGGACAGGGATCGGCGGCGCCAGGCCCTTCCCACAGCAGCCACAAAACCTGGGGCTGGCTGGATCCTCCCCAGAGCCCTCTGACCAAGGCATTGTTCCCAGAGAGTCACCAGGGCACAGATCAAATAAAGCAGTTTATTTGGCATAGACTGAACTGCAACAGAAATTCCCGTGGAACAAAGCCTGGTTACACAAACTGAACGAGTGCAGTTATGAGTCTCAGTTACACCTAAGGGCTAAACAAGGTAAAAAAAAGCACATTTCAGAGTCTCCCAGTCTGGTCCTTTCCATCCAGAGACACCGTGGCTCCCCTGATGCGTTGTACCTTTCTTCTTTACAGAGATGTCAGCACAATTCCAGCTGTATTTTTCACTTGCAAGGAATTTGGTCAGGAAATCCAGAGATTAATCCACAGACTGCTCTTCCTATGCTGTTTGTACTTCCAAGAGCTCTGGGAGCCTGTTTTAAGGCTTTCAAGTTGGGTACATGACCTCGTGCCAATCCAATAATTAAAATTTTGATAAATGTTGAGCGAGGAAGGAGGGGCTGAGCAAGGTTTTCCTTCATCACCCCTGAGCTTCCCCCCGTTAGGCTTTCTCAAGCCTGGTTTAAATTTCACAGAAACAAAGGTACAAACAATACCAGACTAAATTAAACAGTCAAACACAAATTATACTGATCAGAGTCACTGAGGCTGGCTGGAACACACAAATCTGCTCTGTGGTATGGAACAAAAGTGAGGTTTTACACTAGGAAACAGCATCTTGCAGATCATGCCAAAAAATGCCACTGTCTATGAAACCAGCACTAAGCATTTCACAACATGCCATTAGAAATGCTTCAACAGCTAAAAAAGGTTTGATTAAACAAGGACTTTCCTAAGTTTATTCTTTAGGATCCAGCAAAACATCAGCAATTCGTGTCAAAGAAAAATACTTCCTGCTTGTTATTCCTGCATGACAGTGTCATGGCCTAAGAGTTATTTACTCCAGTTATTCCCCATAAATATTCAGATTTTATTTACAGGTTTCTCTAGTCGTTTAGAGATCTCCTTTAAGTGTTTTCAAAGATGAAGCTGAAATTACCTTCTGTAGTGAATGAGGTAAATTAAAAAGTGTTTGCTCTACAATATCTACACCTGGTGCTTCACTTCACCTTAATTTTTATTTTAAAGACCAGGAGAGGCACCATTTGAGGTTAATCACCAGTCACTGTTACCTGTGGAGAAGTAATTTCAATACCAGAGAACTCTTTTAGAAGACAAAAATCACACGTCCTGCTTTTAATACTGCTGAGCCAATTCCAGCTGACCACCCCTAAAGCACATTTTTCATGCTCTGTGGAGTGATTTATAAATTTCATCTGTACTGATTTATAAATTTCATCTGTACACTTACTGCTTATTAAGCTTTGACACAGTGTCAGAACTGAAAAGCTTGACTTGATTTGGATGTCAAGTCAGCAAGAATTAGTTTTGAATGACAGTGGCTAAAATGCTGAATGTGTGCAGGGCTGTTTTCCCCTCTGGACCTTCCCACCTTGCAGCTGTCCTGAGTAAGGAGATGTCCCTGAGCCATCACGTGGGCCCAGACAATTCCTCCCTGGTAAATTATGGATCAGGGAGCTGGATGCCAACACAGCACCAAAGCACTCCCAGCTCTCACACACCTTTCCTGCTCTGCTCAAATGACCTGGGAATTCCAGCCTCTCATTCCTAGGCAGCAGATCTCAGGAGCTGAACAGGCATTTCATTAAAAAACCCCTTCAATTCCAATGTTTCTGAGCATTGGAATTCTGCACCTGCCTGAGGAGTGTTCACATCAAAGCCAGCAGGGTAATGTGAGGTAGTAAAACCAGATGCTCTCCTGGAGTCAGTCTATATTTAATGGTACCTCAAGAATTTTAATTAATGAGGAAGACAAAAGGAACTGATGTGACTCTTCAATGGAGAAAAGAGAAAGGAAAAAAAAATGCAGGTGACCAAAGAGTGATCAAAGCTTGGATACAGAATATGGTTCTTATCATGTTTATTTATACTCACAGCTGGGGCAGCAGCCATCCCCACAGCAGAGCAGCTGCAATGCTGCTCAGGCTCAGCTGTGGCTCCACGTCCCCTCTGCAACAGCATAAATAAACCACACGTCGTGGGCAGCTGGATACATGATACTTTCATTCATTAAGGATGATGACCTGCTACAATTTCCACTTCATGTCACAAGGCTTATCCCTAATTTATGAAAATAAAGCATATATGTTTTGTACATTTTTATATATATATGTATAAATATATATATAAAAAATACACACTGCCAGGCAACTTCACACACATGCACACGCACACACACATGGATATTGTACACAGCCACCCAGGAGCAACAGGTCTGATATCAATATTCTACCTTGTGTACACACACCCTACGTCTAGGAAGTAAGAAAATCCCTTTTATGGCAATTCTGCAGGCAGAAAAATCAGTACAAAATACTTTGTTGTACAAAACTGCATTTTTTTTTTTACATGATCACCCAACATGGTAACACACCCCTCAGTAATGCACTACATCCCTACAAGGAAAAAGAATAATCAAATCTTTATACAATTGTAAAAAAAAAAAAAAAAAAAAAAAGTAAGCTGCTCTGCAACCTTCCTTTGCTAAAAGTTAGACATTACCCCATCCTAGCAGCAGATTAATAAATAAGGATTAAATAGTCTATTATACAAAGCCATACCCAATGGCAGATTTAAAACCAAAAAGCTTTGCAGATACTTTCACTTCCTACACAAATCTTTGTTTTATTAAGAATAAGACTCAGTATAAAACAGGGCAACAGCCAGCACTAGATCTGTATCTACAGCATAAAAGGAAAACCCAAGGGAAGGGAAATATTTAACAGTTTATGGCACCTTTACTGCAGAACACGTTTCAAGGCTGTGTTTCCCTAGGACTAATGAGTAAAGGGCTCTTTATCTCAGCTTTTATTAAGCAAACTCGACATAACCAACCACACAGTGGCAAGAGACAGAACCAGCTGTTCCCAGCTGCAAAAATGGATTGATTCCCACCCCAAAGCCCAGCACAGCTCGGGTGCCAGACAAGGAGCAGCCAAGTCCTGGTTTGCTGGTGCTCCTGGGTCCCAGTTCCCTCTGCTGCCTGGGCTGGGTGCTGCTCAGTAGCTGTTCTCATGTCCAGCCAGGATGTAGAGGTTGCTGTGAGCTGTGGGGTTTTCTGTGGGTCTGCTCTCCAGCACAACCACTCTGCAATCAAACACAAATGGCATCTACAGTTAGGGGCAAAGAACAGCTCCTGGTGTAATTCCTGAGGAGGAAATTCAGGGGTTTCTACAGATTGGAGATAGAGGTTCTCCCAAATATTTTGGGTGTTTCATTCTTTAACCAGTTCCTTCGTTTTCCAGCATCACGTCTGATAAAAACACTCAAGGACAAGATACAGAGGAAGGGTTGGAACTTTCAAAGGTCTCTTCCAACCCAATCCATTCTGGAATTCCATGATCCCATCATCTGCAGCCCAAATGTTTATTCCTCCTACATCTACTGATAAGCAACCTCAACAATTCTCCTCCCTCCTAAATATTTATCACCTCATGGGTTCACAGGCATCACTGAACCCCATCTCTGCCTTTGTCCTGCTGGATCATGTTCCTGTCTGGACAATGATTCTCCCCCTGTCCTGGCACACTGACCACTGCTGGACCTTGACCATCAGCTGCTGTGGCTGGGCCTTCTCCCTCCCAAATGCTGAGCATTTCTCTGCACCAGTTCCTGTTGTTTTTAGGATTAAACTTGTCTCTGCTTTTTGTTTTCCTCAAGGACTTTCCAAATGAAGTCTCTGTCCCTGATCCTCACCTCTGCACCTGAGCAGTTCCAGAGTGATCCAAGGTAAAAAGGAGATCCACATCTCACTGGAATGGCAGGAAAACTCCTGCTCCATTTGTACAGAGATGGAAAATACAATACAAACCAAAGGGTCTGGCAGTTCCAAGGGCAGATGAGGGAGCAGAGAGAGGATCAGGGATTTGAGAGCTGGAGATGTTCAAGGCTCTGAGCCACCTGGGCTAGTGGAAGGTGGCCCTGCCCAGGGGTGGAACAAGAAGAGCTTTAGGTCCCTTCCAACCCAAACCAGTGTGGGATTCTGTGGCTGAAGTGATTGCTGCACTCATCCCTGTCCATTCCTACATTTATCCCCCTGGCTGGCTGAGAATCCACAAGTGAACATGTCCAACCTGGAGCCTGGGGCAGCTTCTGCTCAGGCTGCAGACCTGGGGACAGCTGCACCTCTCCCCAGCTGTGCAGCTGGAAGGGATCAGCTGGATCTTATGGAAAATGTGTGGATTTGGATCACTGGGACTAAAACCTGAGTTTGTTATTTCCAGACCAGCCAAGGTAATTCCCAGCTCACCAGGATAATCCAAAAGCAGGAGCAGGCTTTTCCAGAAGTGCACTGGGCACCCTGCAAGCCCAGAGCATCTCCCCTCTCTCCCTGACACTTGGTGCCCACAGACAGAGCTGGGCTGGGCTGGAAGCCAGGCCCAGCTGGGAACTAGAAAAGCTGGTTTAAATAAAACAAAAGGTTTCTGTTTCTGCAGGGGCATTACCTGTCTGAGCCCAGCAGGCGGAAAACCCTGGTTTCATCAGATATCTCCTGGGTCACCTGCAGAAAAATGCAGATATTCAGATCCATTTCAGTAGCAAAAGGAAATTTATTGGTCTGAGTTGGAAGAAAGGAAACATTTATATGCAATTTAATGCAAAGTACAGGACTGAAATGGATAAACTGATGTTAAGCATTGTGGAATGTGAGCATTCTCACTTGGGAAGCAGAGATGATGCCTCAGGTTTTAGCTTTTATATTTTCAGAGTCTGTGCTGCTTTAGTGTGAGGGTCTGGGCTTCATATTCAGGGATGGTGAGCTCTGTGCACAGAGCAGGGAGACAAAACAATTCCTGCTCCAGCTGGGCACCAAGGACAAATGATCCAAATCTCAGCCCCAGAGCACAAACACCGTGGGCTGCAGAGAGAAAAACAAGCAGGGTGGGACTGCAGGGGCTAAAGCTGGAATGGGACAATGAAGTGCAAGATGCAAATGGAGCAGAACTGATCCCAGGGACAGACCCCGTGCCCGCTCGTGCATTTTGGGGCCATTTTGGGTCATCTTGGGTGCAGCCCTGGCTGGGCTCTTGTGCTGCCCAAGGTGGATCCATGGAGGAGATGCTTTGAATAAATCCCTGCTTTATTCTGGAACTCCATCCAGCCTCTGCTCTAGGGCAGCCTGCACAAGGCATCAGAGAGAAAAGCCAAAAGATCCAGTGGTAAATGAGGAACAGGAGGAATTAAACTGGAATTCAACTGGAGATCACTTACTTCATCTGACTTGAAGCTCTTGCCCTGCATGCCATGTTTCCAGAAGGCCAGCACGCTGTCCTGAAGGCACACTGCAAAGGAGGGACACATCACACCCCATTTCCTGCATCCCAGTTTTCCCAGAGCCTCTGGAGAACCCCTCAGGAAGTGTAAAAACAAACATTGCCAAGCAAAGCATGTGGGCTGCTGGAAATGACACATCACCTGAATTATTACAGTTACTTCCAAACAGATGAATGATGGAAAATGGGAGTTTTCCATTCAGGGATGGAGAGAGCACAGAGCTGCCAGCTCTGAGTGATTTAATTCTGTCATTCTGAGAGTTTATTACAGCAGAAATTCTTGTTTGACAACTACAATTTTAAAAAAACTCCTGTCCTAGCCTAAAGACAGCAGCTTGAGAATTTGATGCAAATATTACTACCTTGACTATTAAAAAATGAATGTGCTATTACTTGAAATAAACTCTTAACTTTTAGAAGGTTAACACAGATTTATTTATTACTAAACCACTTTTTCCAGCCCAGATTTTGTGCTCATTGCTCTGGAAATGACCAGAAAGCAGTCAGGCTTCCAGGAGTGAGTTCTTAAACCCCTGAGAGACCCCAGAGCAGCAAATCACTCACCCACTGACTCGATGCAGAAATCAAAGCTCAGCTCAGAAGCCAACTTCTTGCTTGACTTCAATTTCCCTTGTAAATTCACTATTTTCACAAATTCTCAAGAGAAAGAGAAAAATCAGCATTAAAACCCACTGCAGGATTTAACTGTAAAATACAAATTTAATCTTTCAGGCACAAAGAAATACCCAAATTTAACATCTACAGCATTTGCTAAAATGAACCCAAGAGCATCTTTGTCTCAAAATAAATACAAAATAAATATTTGTAATGCTTGGGGTGGTTTTACACTGACAAAGTGATGCACACACGAAGAGGGAAAGTGGAATTACAAAAGCCAGAATGAAATCCCACTTATCCAACCTAACTTTATGGAAATATTACAACACAAATTAATAATGTAGGGAGGAAAAAAAAAACCCCAAAAAACTCGTGGTGAAGTTCAAATCAACAAGTGTGGCAACTCAAGTTTTGCACGAGGTGTGGTGAGTTAGCCAAGGGAATTTTGTGTTACTCACTGTCCAGGCAGACCAGGACAGTGTCTCTCTCCAGCTGTGTCACGTGAATGGCATCCAACTGCTGATTGCCTGGGGAAAAAACCAGATTATTTTATATTTTATATCACTATTTTATATTTTATATCACATCAAGAGACCCTGCTAACCCCTCCCAAGCTCTTTTCACTCTGCTATTCTTAGTCTGATTTTGGTTTTTTTTGTTACTCTGATTTTTAGAGGCTCCCAGAATGTTTTGGGAGGAGCACAAAGCTCTCTGTTCAAAGCAGGTATTTAATAGGAAAACACAAGTTTTCCTGGATAAAACACATTTTATGCTACAGTTCAGCACAGCTTCCTCCATAGAGAGGCACCACAATAAACAAAAGGACTTTTTAATCCTAAAAACCCACTCTTTTCCCATAAATCCACATCTGGAAAGATTTTTGTGATGGTAATAAACTAGTTTAAGAGATTTTTTTTCCTAGTTTTTACTAATGAAGTTCTTTCTACAGCTGCTAAAAAGCAATATTTAAAGGTAAAAATGTACATCCAACAAAGGCAAAGGAGAAAAGCAGCTGCAAAATATCAACCAGGTCTTAAAAATAACCCAAATCTTTGCTTTTTAAGAGCCAGCTGAAGATAAGAACCCTCCCCCAAGGGCTGGAGGATGGACAAGAATCCATTTCTGGGAGTTGTTATGCAGGAAAGGAGGGCAAAGAGCAGGATCCCAGGAAAGAGCTTGGAACCAGGAAGGAGAACCCAACCAGCAGGGTCTGACTGATGTTTAAGGGAATTTAGAAAATAAAAGGTTTTTTGTAAGGACAGTTTGTGCTGATGTGGGGCAGGTCAGCACAACGGAGAACCAGGGAATCAGAGAATAACTGGGATTGGAAATTACCTTAAATCCCAGCCAGGTCCATGAGCAGGGACACCTCCCACTGTCCCAGGGTGTCCCAATGTCCAGCCTGGCCTTGGGCACTGCCAGGGATCCAGGGGCAGCCCCAGCTGCTCTGGCAATTCCAGCCCAGCCAGGAATTCCCAATTCCCAATCTCCCATCCATCCCTGCCCTCTGGCACTGGGAGCCATTCCCTGGCTCCTGTCCCTCTGTCCTTGTCCCCACTCCCTCTCCATGTGGGATCAGCTTCCACCTGCTCCAGGCAGAGAAGCTGCCAATGCTCAAGGCTTTCCGAAGCACTCCAAGGAAGGAATTCCCAGCATCCCCAGGCAGCAGAGCAGCCGGAGGAGGGAGCAAGGCCTCACCTGCCCCGATCTCAGTGAACCAGGAGGAGGCAGAGTTCAGGTTGATTGTCTCAAAGTGCACCACCTGGCCGGGCTCCGTGCCCCGGGAGATGGCCACGCACACCATGGGGTACTCCTGCTCGGGGATCACCAGCATCTCAAACACGTGCAGGGGGCTGGGCAGGGGGAAGTCAAAGTGCTGCCAAAACAAAAGAGCAGCTCTGGGTTTGCTTTTACCTTGGAATGACTCTGCAGCAGCATGCAGAGTGGAAATATAGACAGCATATTTATATTGATATCACTATATTTATATTAATTATAGTTATATTAATATGATTCTATTAAATTAATAATATTTATATTATCGTCACTATATTTATATTAATTACATTTATTTAATATGATTCTATTATATTAATTATATTTATATTAATAGAGTAAATCTATTTAATAAAAGCTATTTCATATATTAATTATATATTAATTATATATCATATATAATACTTATATATATTTATAGAGATAATATATATTTTATATAAACATATAAATATAAAGATATAAATACATTTATTTATAAAAAGTTTTAATATTTAATAAAATATATAGAATATACTATTAGTATAATTATATTTTCATTAACTATATTTTTATTAATAAAATATATAATAAATCTATTTAATAAAACATACTTAAGAAATTTATTATATATTATATAACATATACATTATATATATAATGTATATATGATATATAGTATATGATAAATTTCTTAAATATATTTTAAAATATATTTTAGATATAATTTTTATATATCATATTTTGTTTTGGATATATTATATTATATTATATTAATGATATTATATCATATATATAATCTATTATAATAATATATATAATAATATAATATATAATATATAATAATATGTATAATAATCTAGATATAATCTATTATATATTATAATATAGATATAGATTATCTATTACATATAATAGATAATATATTACATACTATATATATTTATTTATAAATCCATTTATTTTTATGTAATAAAATACATAAATAGAAAATATATTTATGTTAATATTATATTAATATTATATAATTAAATATACAGAGCGTAAAGAATATACTTTGTATATAAATATCTATAAATATTTATATTTATAAATATTATTGTATACCAGTCTATTATTGTGTATTGTACTTTACTGTATTATTGCATATTACTGTATATTTATAAAATGTAGATTTCTACCCTGTATACAGAGTATACATATTGTGTATTGTATATATATTGTGTATTGTATATTACTGTATTATTGTGTATTATTACTGTATATTTATCAATTGTATATTGTATAAATATACAGAATTTTCCCTGCTTTTGAAGCTGGGCAGAGGTGGACTGTGGTGTACTACTGCCAGTGCTGGGCTTGCTCCAGCACTGAAATAACTTTTATAGTACTTAAATTACTTCAGTCACAAGATTTTCTGAGTCAAAATGTGGCCAGCCAGATTTTCAAGTGCTCACAACCCACAAATGGCACCAGACTGGGGTGTACTTTCCACCCCAAACTCTGCAAATGTTATTTCACCCACTGCATAATAATTCAGCTCCACCAGCAGTGACTGCTTACCTTTATTAACATGAATTTCTGCATTGGCTCATACCACTGGAGCAGGACAATTCCAGACTGCAATGCACCACACAGGTACTTGTGGCCTGTGTAGGGATTTCGTACTACAAAGAATAAAACAACCAGAAAACAGTAATTTTAAAGCTCTGCAAGTTCAATTCATACTTGAAAAAAACCAAAAAACAACAAACCAAAAAACCAACCCTACAGCTACCTTTACACATGAGTTAAGACACAGCATTATAAAATCATCTCATGGCAGGACTAGGCTTGGAAGGGACCTTAAAGCCCATCCTGTTCCATCAGTTTCCCACTTGTTGCCTTCTGGCTTCCCATTCCAACACCTCCAGTGATTAACATTGTGCCACATTCCAGATAAACTCAATTACTGCTTTAATTAACAACCAGCTGCATTCCTGGAGTCCCAGTTCAGAGTGGGCAGAAAAGCTGCAGTGCCCCTCCCTGGGCTTGGAATACATTCCCAGGCAGAGAAGGTAGGAAACCCCTGGGGGGCTCTGACAGCCCATGAAATACAAGAGCCAGGGCTTGGGGGTGGGTTTTTAAAGTCAGCTGGACACAGGAGCAGCCTGATTGCAGGAATTATTTGTAAATGTGGCTGCTGGGGGCCCTTTAGATGAGCTGAACAGGATCTCCAAGCATGCAGCTTTATACTGATATTTATAATATTAATATTTATATCAATACTGTAATATTTATATATTAATATACAATATACATGGTATAATTTTATATTTATATTTAATAATTCTATTTACAATATTTTTGTTTATATTTTAGGGGTGCAAAGGCACAATCTGCAGATGTGGCACTTGGGGACATGGGTTAATGCCGGGCTGGGGGAATGGATGGATGATCTCAGAGGGCTTTTCCAGCCTAATAATTCCAGGATTCTGATTTCACACAGCACCAGGGAAAGGAAAGGACAAATCCACAACTTCCCAAGCCTTAACTCATTCTGTACCCTTCAAACTGCACTTATGGCTCTGCCCTCCCCAGGCTGCCAGAATTTTTATTCCTACTGGTGGAAAATATTCACATTTTCCTCACTAAGGGCTGGACCTGGGTCACACCTTGAGCCAGGTGACAAAGCAGAAATGCTGTTTGTGGGTGTGCCAGGGCTCTGGGAAGGATTTAATCCCAAAATCCCATCACTCCCTGCCCTCTGGCAGTGGGAATCCCCCTTGGCCTGGCACTCCCTCCCTTGCCAACAATTTCTCTCCATTTTCCCTGTAGCTCTTCAGGCACTGAAATGCCCCAATTAGGTCACTCTGGAACACCTCCAGGCTGAACCACCCCAATTCCCTCAGCCTTTTTTCTGAACAAAGAACTCTATATTTTATTAACAAGAAATGAGTTTCAGACATGCCATGTCAAAGGGTAGGGGAACAAATGGCAAAGCTGGATTTGTCTGCTCACCTATACAGCATTTGTGGCATCCTTTTGTGTCAGGGATCTTGGTTGTTAAGGCAAATTTCCTGGAATAATAATCACCAAAAATGCATCAGTAACAGATGATGGAGCCCTTCACACACCAACACAATTCATGGCTATTTTCACTTATTAATAATTGTCTATAAGTGAAAGGTTTGTACCTTGGTAATATTTTGTCAGGAAATCTGTGGGTTTGAATATGAGCAGCTAATCCTGTTTTTTTGGCTTGTTCAAACAATGCTATTAAATTATGGGAGTAGAGCTGGAATGTTTTCCCTGCAAGAGAGAAAAGCACAGTTGAAATCTCAGCTATTCCTCCACCACAGAACTGTTCAGGAAAATGCAAATATGGAAAAATTACCTTCTGCAAACAGGTGTCAGGTAGGTCAAGTCCAGATATGAAGAAAAACAAACCAAGATAAAAATAATAATGAATAGAGAAAAGATCAGAGCTCATTTAATTACAGTTAATTTTATGCAAACATTTTTAAAGACTGTAATTACAAAACAACAATAAATTATAGGAAATAAATAATATATAGTATATAAAAATATATTGTATATACTATCATATAGTATATAAATACAGATATACTATATATATTTATACTATATAAAGATTATTTATATTTATATACTATTATATATTTATATTTATATACAATTATATAGTATAGAAATAAATATACTTTTATACTATTATATATTATTTAGTATATGTATATAAATATACTATTACATAGAATAAAAACAAATAATATGTTTATATTATAAATTATAACATATTTATATATTATATTATAATTTATAATAAAATATATAAATATATAATAATTTTTATAGAGTAAATTTATATATTAATTTATATATTTAATTTATAATATAAATTAAATATATAAATAATGTATTTATATTCTAAATTATATTTTAAAATATTTAAGATGTTTTCTTATCTATAAACCAAGACAAGTGTTATATAAATCCTGCCTGTTTAAAGGCACAGTCCCACCATCAGCCTGCATGGCACAGTGCCTCATTCCTGTCTGGAATGTTCTATTCCAGCACAACTGACTGCCCAGGAATCAGGAAAACTCCTGCATCAGCAGTACCTGAAAGCCACTTTGTTCTCCTCCAAAGGGACACAGGTTTTGTTTTAGAACCACACAATCCCAGAGTGGTCTGGGTTGGAAGGGACCCTAAACCCAGCCAGTGCCACCCCTGCCATGGCAGGGACACCTCCCACTGTCCCAGGGTGCCCCAATGTCCAGCACAGCTGCTCTGGCAATTCCAGCCCAGCCAGGAATTCCCAATTCCCAATCTCCCATCCATCCCTGCCCTGTGGCACTGGGAGCCATTCCCTGGCTCCTGTCCCTCCATCCCTTGTCCCCAGTCCCTCTCCAGCTCTCCTGGAGCCCCCTTAGGCACTGCAAAGGGCTCTGAGCTCTCCCTGGAGCCTTCTCCCCTCCACACTGACCCCACACATTGCATTCAGTCATGATTTAAGTGTTCCTGTTCATTTATAGCTGTAATCATTTCCCCTGCACTGACACTCACCTGACAGGGACATCAGGGTGTTGTTGATAACGTACAGCCAGGTGCACTTTCGAGGGAATAACTGGAAAAACAGAAAAGAATTCCATTAATAGAAACCTACAGGAGTTTTTAACTGGGATTTTCTTTGCTTGTTCCACCTCCATCAGTATTCCTGCAGGGATCCACAATGGAGAAAATCCCATCTTCCTGTTTATTCCCTGGTTTAGACTCTTAGCCCTGCACAGACAGACCATGGAATATTGGAATAAGTGTCCAAGGCCAGGCTGGACAGGCTTGGAGCAGCCTGGGACAGAGGAAGGTGTCCCTGCCATGATGGCAGGGGTGGCACTGGATGGGATTTAAGTCCCCTTTCATCCCAAACCATTCCATGATTCTACAACACTTTGTCCCATGTGCCACTGTCACGTGCAAAGTAAGAAAACAGGTGTAGGAGAAAGTGTGGAAAGCAAAGATCCAACTGGTTGGACACAAACCCTGAGTATCTCCCAGCAATTTTCTGTTTAACAGAATAGCTTTGGGTTTATTCAGTGTTTCCACTGAAAAACTACAAATGGAATAAAAAAGATCCTCCTGGCACTGGGAGATGTTCACCTTGGACAGACAGGAAGCACTCTGGAAGATGCAACCAGAATTAAAAGGTGGAGAAACACTTCAGAATGTGCATTTGGAAGGCAGAAATCAGCAAATGGATAAAAGGAAATGTGGGAACAGTGGTGTGGCAGAAACCTGTGGGGTTTCAGATGGTCCCACCTGACCTTTGCTAGCTGGGAATGCTCTCAGGGAAAAGGAAATTTTGTCTGAAGTGCACTGAATGTTCTCCCATCCCACCACTGGCACAGCCAACCCTTCACTGGGACATAAAAAAGCATGTGGAAAAGCCCAGAGAAGACTGTCAGGTGAAGTAATTTAGGAAAACACACAAGGAATGAGATTCCAAGAACATCCTGACTCTGAAACACCAGATTTAAGACCATGATTGCAGGAAATGGCTTTGGAAAGGGTTAGAAAGCCCAGGAAAAGCTTCAGCTGAATGAAATGATTGAGGGCTTTGCATCCAAGGAGCTGCAATGTGCCATCTAGTGGAGATGGGATGGAGGGAGAGGGGCAGGGAATTGTTCTCCAAGGAGATGGAAGATTTGACAAGCAGCAACTAAAAAATACAGGTAGGTCAGGGAACAAATAATTTTCAGGTTTTCCTTATTGGCTTTGATGGGAATCATTTAAGCCCCAGAGCCTGGTATCCACCTTCTCCTCCAGTGCCAAATTCATTCTCTATAACATCCCCAAATCTGTGCTGTGTGTTCAGCCCTCCAGAACTCACCTGTTCCATGGTTGCTTCGTGAAGTTCATTCAGATTCAGAGTGTAGATCCCTTCTTCTGTGCCAAAGATGATGTACTGATCTGAAAAATCAGTGGAAAAGAATTATTTCCTTCCCATTTTGGGGAGTTTCAAATGTAAACCTAAAATAACTTTACAAAATGTTTTCTTTCCCAAGCCCATCACGAAACCTAACATAACTTCACCTTTAGTATCTGGATGTATCCATGAAGTTGCACAATTAATCTTCAAAGGACAACCATCAAAGACTTTGGAAAAAACAGGCTCCCATCTGAAAGACACCAAAACTGAAACCTGAAACAAATTTAGAGTGTGAAGAGCTGATTTCCTGGACATTCACACACAGCTGAACACACACTGCATTTCACACCTTTTAACTGGAATTCATGGACATTCAAATATGCAGAGAGGGCTCAAAATGGTATCAATGACTTTAGGCACCCAGAGGGTAAGAACAATCACCCTAGAGGGATTTAAAATCCATGTGGATGTGGCACCTGGGGACATGGCTCAGTGGTGGCTTTGGCAGTGCTGGGGAATGGTTGGACTCAGTGATCTTAGGGAGCTTTTCCAATCTGAATTATTCTGTATTATATTAATATAATACAGAATAATTTAGATAGATTCAGTATTATTTATTGGATATAAAAAGCCTATGAATACTGAGTGCACATGGAGGGAAAACAGGCAAAACCCAGCCATCACTACAACCTTTTCCCATTTCTGTGCCTCAGCAGGGGCTGCCACTGGAGATCACAACTCAGGGAGCCAGGGAAGCCTCCAAACCTTCACATCCAGACTGAACAGTGACAGGAAGGTTTTAAAAAATGGAAACAAATATTATGGATTCAGCACTGCAAAAGCAACTGGCTGTGAGATGCAGAAAAGCCCCCCAAGTGAGGTGGTGCCTTATCCCACCCCAGAGAGAGGAGGTTTCCATAACCCCCAGTGCTCATGGATTTCTTACCAGCACCTTCGGAGTCGGAGGCAAACCATTGATTGCTGGTTTCTGTGGGAAAAAAGAAAGAAAAAAAGAAAGAAAGATCATAAAACCCCTCCTGTGCACTGATCAGCTCGAGGACATGACAGTGGCAGCAGCCCCAGAGTCCCAACACCTACAGGGAAATCTCTCTTCTCCTTTTTCCGTGGCAGCTGAGGGATTTGTCCAGGTCCTTCTGCGTTCTCCTCGATGTGTTTCAGCATCCCATTCCCATTGCCTGAAAAGGAGCCCAGACAAGGTTTGCAGCTCACTGGACACAGTGAAATAGAAAATATCTTCTCTCCTGTGCTGGAGTGGAGGAGTGAGCTCTGACATTGCATAGCCACACCTCAGGGAGCTGAACCCTTCCCAGCACTGAGCAGCACATTTCCCATTATCCAAACAGTCACTGGGACAAATCCCACTGAGAACAAAGCTGTGGCAAGGTCCTGCCCACACATTCATTGTTTTCCTCCTGTGGCAAGGTCCTCCCCACACATTCATTGTTTTCCTCCTGCTCCTGCAGGCAACTCAGTCATGGCACTGATGGCTGAGTGTCCTTGTTTTGGGAAGAACATTCCCACCATGGCTCTAATAAGAACCACACATGGAAAAAGGAAAACTTCACCTCATTATCAGTTTTTTTGAAAATATTATCTACAGGGAACAGCTGGCTCTGGAGCAATTCCTTTTCCAAGGTGCCAGGCAGCCCTGGGGCAGCTGAGGCACTCACCCAGGTCGCTGTATCTGGCTGTGAGCAGTCCAGGGCTGCTGATGCTGCTGGTCATCCCCACGGGGCAGGAATCTGCCTGGGGGCCACAAGCTGGGATGCTCTGTCTCCTGTGGGCTGCTGGGGCTCTGCTCTGGGACTCTGGGTAGTGTTTTATTGTCTGGCATCTGTTGTCATCAGGGAGGTTCTCCTCGGGGTAATTGTTCATCCTCGGCTGCAAGGAACCAAAGAGAGGAAATGTGAGGAACTGGGAATGGCACCTGGGAAGAACAATCACAGACAAGTTGAATTTCACACTGCTGCTACATAAAAATGTAACAGCCTTTGAAATGTGTGTGTGATTTTGGGCACCACAATGTAAGAAAGATAAAAAGTTCCCTGCTGAGCAGGGACAGGACCCAGGGAATACCTGGAGCTGTGCCAGGGCAGATTTGGGTTGGATTTCAGGAAAGGTTCTTCCCCCAGAGGGTGCTGGCACTGCCCAGGCTCCCCAGGGAATGGGCACAGCCCCAGAGCTCCAGGAGCTGCCAGGGATGCCCAGGGTGGGATTTTTGGAGGTCTGGGCAGGGGCAGGAGCTGCCCTGGCTGATCCCTGTGGGTCCCTCCCAGCCCAGGAGATCTGTGGTTCCATGAAAATAAAACATCTGACAGCAGAATCATTTCAGAGCTTCCTCTCTGATGGAGTATCAGAGGCAGAATGCAGAACAAGAGGCCATCCCAGCCTGGCTGAATCCCTCAAATCCCACATTTCTCACCTTGGGAGGCAGTGGGGGTGGCCCAGCTCGCTTTAGTGTTGATCTGCAATGACAAGAGCAGCAGTTGTGTGAGTTAAAGCAGAGCCAGAACTCCTTGAGGGCTGGAAATAAGATGAACCAGAGGCACAGAAAAGGCAGAGCAGAGCTTTGCACACACAGGGTTAAACTAGAAATGCAAGAGCAGGACAGAAGCTCATTAATCTCGTTAGAAGTGCTGGTTTTTAATGAACTCCTGTTCTTTCATAAATACCAATGTTAAAGAGCAATCTGTGGGGAAGGATATTTAAAGTCTGTAAATCAATTCAGGAACTGGATCTCAGGCTGGAGGGACTTTGGAGAAGGGCCTGGAGTGCCAGGACAAGGGGGAATGGTTTTAAGCTGGAAAAGGTGGATTTAGGTGAGATATGGGGAAGAAAATCTTCCCTGTGAGGGTGGTGGGGCCCTGGCACTGGGTGCCCAGAAAATCCCTGGCAGTGCCCAAGGCCAGGCTGGACAGGGCTTGGAGCACCCTGGGATGGTGGAAGGTGTCCCTGCCCATGGCAGGGATGGAACAAGTGATTTTTAATGTCCCTTCCAACCAAACCATTCTGGGATTCGGGGATTCCAGTTTGCAGCCTTGCTTTGGGATCAGACAAACTCTGGGACCCCTGAGCTGTGCAGGATCACCCTGTCCCAGCCAGGCCTTGCTCATGATGGATTCATCACCATAAAATCTGCTTTTAGGTGTCAGGCACTTGCACAGGGGCCAAGATAACTCAGGAAGGAGAGCAGGGGAGGAAGCAGAGCTTTGGGATTTCTCCTGAGGATCAGGGAAGGAGCCAAGAGAGCAGCCAGCCCTCACTGGGTGAGGGGCAAAGCCTCCTGCAGCATTTGAGGGAAGAGGATTTGGAGCAGAGCAAGTGTACAGGAAGGAGATGCACTCACTCTTCAACATCTTCACTCCCATCTCCAAATTTTGTGAGCAGTCCCCTAAGGCAGAATGTTTATAAAATTAAGAGCTCAGCTCTGAGGTCAACACGTGCAACTCAACCCCTCCCTGATGTCACTGAATTTCACAACAAGCATCTCCCAGACCTTTCCAAAACAAATAATAATTCTCTGCACTAAATTCCACTCTCTAAGGTCCTTTCCTTCTTCTTACCCCCTAAAAATCACTGGATTCTCTTCCACACCATCAGCTTTCACTTCCCTACCTGGCATTTCAAATATTGTTGAAATGTTTAACAACAGTACAATATAAAAAGAGAAAAAAGGAACAGAGGAAGTTACTGGGAGACAAATGGAGAAAAGCCTTTAAAGGGAAGTTTCCTTATTTATACATATACACAAAAGACCCAGACTGTTTCCCACTACAGTGAGAATTTTTGTTTTAAAGCCACTCCAGGGACAAAAAAAAAAAAAAAAAAAAACAAAATTTTTCCCAAAAAAAAAAAAATTTTTTTTTAAAAACACCTCCAGGAAAAAAAAAAAAAAAAAAAAAAAAAAGAGAAATTGTGACTAGAGGATCAAAGCAGCACTGAAAATATAACCTTGAAGAAAAAAAAAACCCTGATAAAATTTTGCAAAATGGCAATTTTCAAGCTGTGTCTTTAAAGGGCAATGACCAGGAAAACCCAGCCAAATTTGGATTAATGTGAAATATCTCTGCAAGTCACTTCTGAGGGAAAGCAGCAGACAACTGCCAACAGGAATTACTAAAAAGTTTAAAGGAGAAAAAGTCTTTTTTTTGGAAAGGTTCTTATTGCCCAGAGAAGCTGTGGCTGCCCCTGGATCCCTGGCAGTGCCCAAGGCCAGGCTGGACAGGGCTTGGAGCACCTGGGACAGTGGAAGGTGTCCCTGCCATGGCAGGGGGTGGAATTAAATTGGTTTTAAGGTCCCTTCCAACCCAAACCATTCTGGAATTCTATGAAAACCATCAGTAAAAAAACACCTTCATAATGCAGGACATTTTTACTAAAATAATTTTAAAATGGAAGGAGCCAGTTCAGTCACCAGGTACTCATTCTGCTGTTCCCCTTTCCAGTCAAATAATTCCTCAGTCAAAGATATCCCTCAGAATCCACTCTGATAAAAGCCAAAGGGGAGGAAAAGCAAGGACCCCCCAGCACACATCCTCTGTGCACATCCCAGGGATTACTCACAACTGCTGGGACACTGGAGTTATGCATTTCCTGTTTATCTTTCCAGCTCCAAGTGGTTTCCAAGCGAGCAGCACGGATCCCCCATCCAGGCCTGCTGTCCCTGCCCTCCTTCCCAATGAATCTGCACCTATTTATTGATTTACAGCCCAGGGAATGTTTGCTGCAGCTTTAGCACAGCCACAGGAACAGGATCAAATCCCTGAGTCCCTGTGCCAGGAGGAGCTTCCCTGCTCCTGGACCCCACAGATTCCAGCTGGCTGCAGAAAATGCAGCAAGGCTTCAATCCACAGCTCAGCAGGGTCACACAAACAAACCAGGGCACAGGGGAGAGCCAGAGCCCCCCAGAGTTCAGCCCCAGAGCCCCCAAACTCCTGCTCCAACGAGGCTGGGAGCAGGAAAACCAGGATGCTGAAAAAGGCTGAAATGCTGGCAATGTCCCCCAGCTTTCCAGGGCTGTAATGTCAGCTGACAGCTTATGCAAGACTTTTATCTGCAGCAAAAAAAGCCAGAGAAATTCACTGTCTGCTGCTGAGTTCCAAATAAAGATGGGAAACAGGCTCTTTGAGCTGAGCAATGGTTTGAGCCCAGATATCATCTCTGTCTGCATCTGAACCTCCACACCCCTGACTGCAAATCCTTTAAGGGCAGAATTCACTCTTTAGCAGCAAAAGGAAGGTGCACACCTAAAACAATTCAGTCCTAACGTGGAGAGAGTTGTGCTCCTGTGCCTCAGGCCTGCTTTAACCCAGGGAAAGCAGCTACAAACAAATCTTCCCCTGAAACATTTCATCCCAAACCCCTCCATGGCTGGGTTAGAAATTCCCCCAGAGCAGGAGGAGTGGTGCAGTGTTACTGAGCTTGGTAAAAGTCAACATTCACAACTGGTTTCTCCTTCCCTTTCTCGAGTTCAGGCCTTGTCACAGGATGTCACAACCACAGGCACAGCTCAGAAGAGAAGTGTGAGGCCAGAGCAGGATCCTGAACCCAGCTCTCTGCAGGAAATTCACTGTGGCTGTGTTATGTCACTGTCCTGGCTGTGCATTTACACTTTACTTCCCACCTACAAACTTAAAACAAGCTACTGGTGGTGATTAAAAGAGATTAAAAGTCACTCTGCAAGAGAACTGACCAAGCACCTGCAGAAGGAGGGCTGCACACTGGGTAACATCTCCTTAATTTATCAATATTAAAGTGGGTCAGGGCTTATGAGTTGATTTTTTTTAACATATCTCATTTTTCTTTCAGTTTCATAATAAGTCACAGAAATAAAAGCTGGTTTTATTTGTACTTACTTGTTGCTTCCATCAACAAAAGGATTCCAATGTGAAGCAAAGTCACTGCCAGCTGCCACAACCTGAAGATGCAGAAATGGTCATTTTATTTCCCCCCTGTCCAATTAAATTATCTTAAATTACCTTATCCACCACATACAAAGAGGCCTGAGGGATTCCCCAGCCCTGCAGCACAATCCACAAGCAGAAAAATCAAATTCCAAAGAGAAATAACATCTTTCAGTCTATACATTTATATGTTATTTTTAAAAGCAGCACTTGGAAATGTGCAATATCCAGATCAAGCAGCTATAAGTAACAGTAAAACAAAAATTGACAGTGAAAAATCCAGTAAGGTTCCCTTAGGGAACCTAAAAAATGTTTTTCCAGCAAGCTGCTAAGGGTTGAACTACAAAATATTGAAAATAATGTGATTTTAATAAATAAAACTTATTTTATTTATACCAAATTTGTCCTTACCATTTCATCCCGAGCTTCTGTTTCTTTCCGTAGAGGGGGCTCAAACTGCAGCTTATCAACTAAAAATACAAGAATTTCATAATTAATACACACAATCTTGCACTGGGATCCTTTCAGTGCTCACTACAGTGAAAAGCAGGCAGGAAGAGATGTAAATCTTGTGTCCACAACTCTGAATTTGCCTCTCAAAGGAGCAGCACTTCACTATCAGCCTCACTGTCTGAGTGCTTGAATTTGCAAATATGAAACCCACAAGAAAGGCCAAAAGCAAATACCAAGTCACAGAAATGTAACTATTTAACCACTTGTCACTGTGAAATGCATGTGAAAGAGGAGAAAAAGGCTCTTCAAGAGCAAATTTCCCAGAGTGTGATGGAGCTGCCACTACTGGTGCTACCAAAGGTTTTTAATCAAACCTGCAGATAAAACCATTTCTACCCTCAGCATTTTAGCTTAGATCCATCAGAGTAAATAAACTAAATAGTAAAAGTAAATAAATAAACTAAGCAACTAAGTAAATAAACTACTATCAGAGCAGTTTATTAATATTAATGTTAATTTTCATTTTGAATAATTATTGTCGAAGATTCACATGCTGCTTCTCCAGGGTTAGCTTCCCAAATGGAAAGAGATTTTTGGGAAATGACCCCAGAGGCAAATCACCCCCCAGAAAGGGGAAAGCAGAGCAGAACTCACAGTTGATCTCTGATGCTGTCCTCTCTGCTCGGATGTTCCTGTTGGTGGAGCGGATGGTGTGGCGGATGACGGAGTGAGGCTGCAGGGATGGCAGCACAGGTGAGGGAAAAACCAACAAGAACAGGAGCAGCTGCTGTTTCAGCTCCAATTTTAGATTCCCAAAGCAAACCAGGCATTTAAAGTGCCAGTTTTAACAAAAGGCAGAGAATAAAAAAGATGTTCTCACCTCAAAATCGTCATCGTCCACTTCGCCGTAGTGCGTGTGGTTCTCAGGGTTGTTCACTTTGTCCAACAGCTCAACTGCTAAAGACCTGGAGAGACCAGGCTGCCCCACAAA
>VZSJ01001413.1:0-25350 GCA_013398405.1 Pheucticus melanocephalus
TTTTTTTTTTCAATTGTGCTTCATTTGATCCCATCTCTTTTTCTGTGCCTTTGTAAGCCTTTGTTTTCGTTTTCCAAGATTGCATTTCAATTCCCAAAAAATAATTTCTCTTTACGAAAATGAGATTTCATTTCGGTAAGGGTCAGTAAATCTTGCATTTTCACTGGGGATCATGTGTGCAAGGCTGTAGAATCTTCCTACTGGGCATGGCACAGGGACCGTGTTTGCCCATAGCAGGGGAGATCATCTGCGGGTCGTCTGCCATATGTTGTTTTTCAGGGCTGAAGCTCATAATCTGTTTTCTTTTCAGGAGGTGCTGGTGGGTGGCGGTGGCTGTCTGGATAGCCCCATGGTGTAACCAAGTCTGTGCTGCCTCTTTGCGATGTTGCAGTACAGCCTGATCTGTGGTGCGAGAAACAACTGCTCACTTTGAACATTTTAAAAGTTTTATTAAACCTTTAAAGAATACAACAAAGGACCGTATAAGGAAAAATGTTCAGCACCAGGCACTACCCTCATGCCTACCACGTGGCCAGTTCCTCCTCAAGATGGATCCTCAGTCTTTTATACCCCTGGGGGTTGCATCAGCCAACCGTGGCCCCTCCCAAAGTCTGTCATTCAGGTCTTCTTTGCCATTTATTAGTGGAGGCTGCTTTCTTATAACTAGTTTGGAGGTCAGGTGTTACTATGCCTCACCCTCTAAGCACCCCCAAGCTTTTGCATTCCCACCTGCCCCCTGCAAGGGGCACACGTGCATCCCTCTTTGTACCTGTCCAACACAGCCCAGGCTGTCTGATGGCAACAATACAGGGGGGAAAGGGAACTATGGGGGGAACAGAGGACATCTAAACTACAATATCATAACCATACATCACTAAAGGTTTTCCTAAAATTCACACAATAATTATCTTTTAATTGTGAGAGCCAATCATTTCATTATCTATCTACAGCAGTGGTTAGCATTAATCCAGTTATAAAGAAGAAATCCAGCCCAGTTCCATAAACCAGCCTCTGGGCTGACTGACAGAGGTTTCAACCAATAACAACTCTCCTAAAATACAGGCATTTGCCTATAAAAGCTGCTCAGGAGCAATAAAATATAGGAAAAGCAGGACAACCCCGACAAAGGGGAGAGAATCATGCATTCATTGATACCAGAAGGTGTCACTGTCATATCTTCTGAGAAATCTCTTCCCTAGGATTTTTTTTCTCCTGGGAAGCTGAGAAGCCTCAGAAAAGAATGAAAACAATAATTATCTGATTGCTTTGGAATGTGGTCTGGAGATTGTTTACGAACAGGTGGATGTTTGATTGGTTCCATGTGAGTTGTTTTAACTTAATGACCAATCACAGCCAGCTGTGTCAGACTTTTTTCATTATCATTCTTGTTAAACCTAATATATCCCTTCCCTTTCTTTAGAATAGTTTTTCTTTAGAATAGTTTTAGTATAGCATTCTATAATAGAATAGAATAATAAATTAGCCTTCTGAGAACATGGAGTCAGATTCTGATCTCTCACCTCATCCTGGGGACCCTCACAAACACCACAAGAATGCTAATTAATTACTTTATTATACTATATTATTCTCTATTATATTACACTACATTACATTACATTTAAACTGAATCTGCACAAAGCACCCAACTCAACTGCCCAGAATCTCATGATTGTCAGCTGACAGTCCTGACACACACACACACACTTGGCCCTGATAGGCCAAGGAAACAAAACACCATCACTTTGGGTAAACAATCTCCATATTGCATTCTACTTTGGCACAACACAGGAGCAGTGAATGAGATAAGAATTGTTTTGATCATTCTTTTCTCTGCTACTGTCACTGTCATATTTTCTGAAAAATCTCTTTGCCAGGATTTCTCTCCTGGGAAGTTGAGAAGCCTCAGAGGAAAAGGAAAACAATGTTATCTCATTTGCTTCTCCTGTGTTTTGCTGCTTTGGAATGTGGTTGGAGATTTTTTTATCCAACAGGTGGTTGTTTGATTGTTTTCATGTGAATTGTTTTAACTTAATGACCAATCACAGTCCAGCTGTGTTGGACCCTGAGGAGAGAGTCACGAGTTTTGCATTAGCATCTTGTTAAGCCTTCTGTCTGTATCCTTTCTCTATTCTTTAGTATCGTTTAGTACTCCTTAATATAATATAAGATCATAAAACAATAAATTAGCCTTCTAAGAACATGGAGTCAGATTCATAATTTCTTTCCTGTCATGGAGGACCCTGAAAATACCACAAGCTTCCCTCATTGCTTCTCTCAGGTTCAGAGAAAGTGAATCCCACAATAAAACAGTGATGAACAACAGGGGTCTGGCCTCTGTTGAGTCTCAGACATAAGAACAGCACGGAATCATGTGGTGACATAGATAAGAGCTATGATAAGAACTAATAGATAGATAAGGCTAACATAGATAAGAACTAATAAACATCTGAGTCCAAACAAGAAATATTGTCTTGAGATTTAATCCTGACCTTGGCAGAAAAGAAGCAAAGAATCCATCAAGCTGGACCACAGGGTGCTGAGAGGAAGAGAGATCCAGCAGGCCTGGCTTTGCCTCTTGTCCATGGCCTTGCTCACACCTCATGGACAGAGGAGTGACCAGGCTCAGCCCATGAAGTTGGGGAGATGAAGTGGATAAATTTTCCCCCCCAGGCTCTGCTTTCTGCAGTGCACAATGAGAGCCTTAAAGTGCAGCTCATTTGTAAGCAACACCTCAGTCTCATTGGGTGCAATTTCAAAAATGCTTTGGGGTTAATTTTTCCTCTTCTTCTTCTGCCCTGCTATTCATCAGTGGCTACCAGACAATGAACCAGTCTTTTTAAATTTTTTTTTCATTTGCCTTCCTGATCCTTTCCTTTCAACCATTAAGCTTTTTTATTTCTTTGTGTTTTTTTTTTTTTTTTGAGAGGGAGAGGGGAAATGCTTCTTTTCATGAGTTGTACTTCATGAGACTAGTCAGTTCATATGTGTCTTTTTTTAGTTGCCATGTCAAGTGTAACTCCCATAATTCCAGTAATATCCTTTAGGCTGGAAGCTCAAGCAGGATGTGCATCTGAATGGGCAGTTTTAGCCCTGTCTGCTTCACCTGTGCCAGTCTTTCAGCTGCCCCTGTATCTGATTTTGAAGTTTGATCTGATTTGATTCTGAGCCCTCAGCAGTTTCTCCTCCACCCAATGGCATCTCCCAAATACCCTCTCTGTCCCCTAGCAGCCCCTCTCTGAAATGCTACATTGGCCTTGCAGGGACTGAGGTAAGAGAAGAAAGAGTTCTTCCTGACAGTTAAAGTTCTTTGGTTTTTTCCTCCTCTTTTTTGTGGAGTTTAGTAGCTGTTTGCTCTGCTGGTGAAGAACAGTGTAAATACCAGAGCAACATGTCCCCTGTAAGAAAGCTGTGGGTGAGCCTCTCCTTGCCCTGGGGCTGCTTGCTCTTGCTTTGGCAGCATCTTTGGGAGCTGAATGTACAGCTGGTCTGGCACTACTGAAGCCTGTTACTGCAAAAATTGATCTTTTTGGTCCTAAAGCACTTATTCTCAGGAACTTTACTGGCTGTATGTGTGAGAAACAGGGCAGTAAAAGTTGCTGGGCAAACTAGGCTTTAACCATCATCTCTGCAGATTCAAGGATTACTTATAGTCCTTGCCTTCATGGCCTGGTGCACACAGCAGAGCTCGATAGAGCCCAGATAAATTATGATGGATATAGCTGTACAATAATGGGCTGCTTGCATCTCTGCCAATGTCATAGATCAAATTTGGTTCAGCCTTTGCGTGTTTTGACTAAACTGAGATCCTGAAATTGCATCTGCTAATTGTGACTTAAATACTTGAACTCAGTGGAAGCTTGGTGGCCGACTGTGAATAATTGTCATATATTAGTGCCACTTGTGTTATGGACTATGAAGTTTGTTTCAACAAAATGCCAGCAAAAGTTAAACATATTTAAAGACAGGAATGGTAAAAGGGTCTGGGCAGAAGACCAAGCTTGAGACTGGCATTTTTTTTCCCTTACTCTGCTGCTGAGTAACTGTAATAAATTTCCTAACTTTTTTTTCTTTGTTCATCTACACCCAGCTCAGGAAAGAGGATGTCCCTTCAAACCCATCTGTGTGGTGCCTGGAGAAATGGGGCTGTGAATCCTGCAGTGTGTCTGCGTGTTCCTGGAGTCAAGTCATGGCAATTCACAAGCATGTCTGAAATGTGCTCCTGTTTCAGAGCACACAGAGACTGAGGTGGGAGGAAAAACAGCTGAGGAAGGTCATGGATGAAACTGGGGGCCAAGAAAGATGGGACAGGCCACTGCCTGAAGCACTAGTGGAAAAAGAAAGACACAGGCACAGAGGGACCTGTCCTAGGCAGGGACAACTCTCCTATCAGTTTCTCTGGGTCTGGATTGAAGGCACTTGAGACAGTAGTTTCATGTTTGTGTTATCTTATATATTAAAACAATTCTATTATCATTATAGTGTGCTGTCTTTTATACATCAAGAGTTCTATTATCATTATGGTGCAAGGGTTCCATATCCTCAGAGTTTCATACCTCCTCGATGATTCTTGCAGACAGCTCCTCTAAGCACTGACTGTTCTTGGTGCTTGCAGCAGCCATCTGATTCCTCTGACTTCTCCAGTTCCCACCAATCCACCCTTTTATGCCACTTGTTCTCATTGGCTACAGGTGTTGCCTGTTATCATCTGGCCTGCTCCTAATCTTTAGTAATAGGGTCCAGCTGCAACTCATTGGAGGATAAGATTACATTCCACATTACCTTCATTTACCCACACTGTGTCCCCCTACAATTCCCCCTTTTTCTTTTAACCACAGAGTTGCAGCATTACTGGAAGTACATATTCAAATAAATTAACATTATGACATATTTATACATTTCATTTAGAACTAAGAGATATACAGGTGTTCAAACAGGATATTACAGCACAGATATATATATATATTTCTAAATGTTAGTTCAGTTCTATAGCTTTTCCCAGTTTACAAAGCACTTATCTTTAAGGTCTTTTACATTCATATTTACCAAACACCAATAGCTATAATTGATACATTTTGCCAATAGTGGGGTACTCAAATCTGGCTTCCCCAAATACACAGGGTTATATGGTCAAATCTCGTGGTCAAATCCAGCTTCCCTGAATCCACAGGGTTATATGGTTTAGTTCTGAATCCACAGGGCAATATGGTTTAATCCTGAATCCATGGGGCAATAGAGTTTAGTCCCGAATCCATGGGGTTATATGGTTTAGTCCCAAATCACGCCAGTCATATAGTTTGGTATTTAAATCCATGGGTCCCAAATTACATTGGGGTCACCATTTGTTGTCTTATATATTACAACAGTTCTATTATCATTATAGTGTGCTGTCTTATACATCAAGAGTTCCATTATCATTACGGTGCAAGGATTCCATATCCTCAGAGTTACATACCTCCTTGATGTTTCTCACAGGCAGCTCCTCTCAGCACCGACTGTTCTTGGTCCTTACAGCAGCCATCTGACTCCTCCAGTTCCCGCCAATCCACTCTTTTATACCACTTGTTCTCATTGGCTACAGGTGTTGCCTGTTGTCACCCAGCCTACTCCTAATCTTTAATAACAAGGTCCAGCTGTAACTCATTGGGGGATAAGATTACATTCTACATTACCTTCATTTACCCATACTGCGTCCTCCTACATGTTTGGACTCAGGTGGTTATTATTTCTTATCAGTAAAACAGTCTCACAACCATGAGTTCTGCAGCCTTTCATTAGCAAGGCACAAAATGGCTATCTCTTGTTACAAGGGCTTTTAAGACTAAAGTATCTAATGTGTCTAAGAACTGACACCTAGATTATTTTCCCTTTTAACCCAATAACTGATCCCTGGAAGCCTACAATGCAGACTTTTCTGCCGAATTACTAAATATCACCCAAACCCATGAAGAAAGAAAAAGAAGGTAAAGAAGAACAACCTGCCTCTGCCCTAAAGCCTCCTCTTGCTTCATGTTTATTTCTATTTTCTAAAACCCAAACTCTAAGTTTTCCCCCCTGTGATATTACACACTTCTAACCAACTCCACACCTGTAATCCCAGTGCTATCAATCAATTTTGGAAACCTTCTTCACAGCCTCAGGTCAAATGCTGCGTTCTCTTGTTGGTCTGTGCCTTTAAGCACAGAAAGTTTAAAATTCTCAGCATCCAGGATTCCAACGCTCTCCCAAGTGCTGAAGCAGTGACCAGTGCTTTCCTTGTGTCTGAAAACATAAGGACACCTGGCAGTGTCATGGTGAGCTCAGTGCAGCCTTTTGGGGGGCCCAGACTCTGTCCATGGCTTCTCTCTGATACCTAATTTGGGTTGCCCAGTCTGACCTGCTGGCAGCCAGACAATAATCAGAGCCCATTCCTGCTGCTTTTTAATGTATTAAACTCAAAATCACTTCCTTGGGACCCTGTGTCTCATTCTTTCAAGAGTTTTTCTTTTCTTGGCATTGAGACCACCTACTCCAGGGGTTTGCTCCCCTGTGCTCCACTTCAGTTCCCTGCTGTGTCATGGGATGGATCAGGTTAAACATAACCCAAGTTCCCTGGTGTCTTTAGGTGGAAAGGAGGCTTAATTACCTTTTTTAATTAAGAAGAGAACATTTGAAGAACTCATTGTTTTTTTACCAAATTTTGAGGCTGCCTGTAGACACCAGACCTCTTTAAAGACATCTCTCAGCATAATTTTTTAAAAGAGATTACTTCTAGCTGATATCACTTATTTTATCTAGTGCTTAAAACAACAGGGACCAGTATGGGAGATGGCTTGACCCTGGTTAATGTTCTGTGCTGTGTTTTTTGATTGTGCTGAGCTGGGGGATTACAGATACTGACTTTGTCCAACTGAGAGCGAGATGGCTCTGGCTGTGGCATGGATTGAGGAGATATGATCAGAGAAATCTCCCTGGAGGGTACAGAGACTTTACAGGAGAGAGCAGGTGCTGCCTGAGGTGTCCCAAATGCCCAAATTAGACAGAAGGACATGGAGTTCCACAGGTGCTGTGTGGTTTGTGCCCACTGCAGGAGGTTCTCTCATGTCCCAGTGCATCCCAGATAGCCCAAGGTGCCAATCTGTGTCGTTAAATTGTGCCTTTGTGTCTCTTCATCTTTTGTACCCCAGATGGAGGGGTCTGCATTTTGCTTCACCTTTAGCAGTCTGGTAAGGTGATAGACCCACCAAAATCTGTGCCCAGTGCTCTCAAAACCAGCTTCTGTTTCATCACAGCCAAGTCCTCTCTCCCCTACCAGGGCAGCTTTGAGAGGCTTTCAAGGCACTTGAGACAGGCTCTCTTGCTGTGTGCCCTTTTGAAGAAGGACACAAATTCCTAATTTGAGTGCAATCTCATCCTTTTGCTGCTGAGCAGAAAGCCATTAAGGATGTCAGAGACATATTTTAGCTGTAGGAAGTCCTTAGCACGAGATCCTAGAGAGTTTGACCACTTAAGCAATTCCTAAAAGCCTCTATATTTCTATTGTTATTGTATCTTTCCTCAGTTATTTTCACAGAATATTTTTAGGAGGAAATTGGCAATTAATTACAATAACAATGATGATGATGATTAGCTGTAATAAGAATAGCGATAGAGCAGAGCTCACCACCCACATAAAACGCCACCAAACCTAGATGAATGAAATCACTACAGGAAATATATGAGTATTAAATTCATAAAGCAATTTCCTCCAGTGTTGTTACCACATCTTCTGGTGTAATCCAAGAAAATAGGTGAAAATAGGTGTTCATGTGGGAGCTGTAAATATTCATCTGCACAAGGAGATTTCAGTCCCTTGCCTCCTGCTATTGGTTTTTCCATTGCCAGGAATTTTGTTGTTTTATTCCCTCCAAGCTGAGTCTGAGAAGGCACCAGGTGCACAACAGCAAAGTCAGAGATGGCGCTGGCTGAAATTAAATTCACCCCTGTTGAATCCTGATGAAGGTTTCTTATCTCCAGAGCCACTCCTGCAGAGAAATGTTTTTATAATCTATTTGGCCATTATGAGGGGTAAAAAGGGCTCATGGGCCTGTTTCATCCTGGAGTAAAGGATGTGGACATGTGCAGTGCCCTGCACAAGGTGCCCCAGATCCTCCTGACTGGCTCTGAGCTCCTGAGTTAATGCAAACAGCATTATGTTCCCTAAAGGAGCTTTATAGTTAGAAAGAGTTATATGGTAATAAGAGTTATATAGATGCAATACACCTGGGGTGCATAAAAATGCTCAAATTGCAACCCTTTCAAAGAAGTTATCATCCTTGGAAGTGGCTATAAACATGTGTGAGCAGAGCTGAGGGCTGAAAGGGGAAAAAAAAGTCAGCTGAAGTTATCTATTCCCACTTTTCCAGCCCCTTCCTGTGAAATTCAAAGTTATATCAAGCCTATTGAAATAATTCAGAGCCCTGTATGATGGAGCAGAACCATCTTATGGGGAACCATAATCCTAAGAAGCCATAACCATACAAATAACCACCCTCACTCTCCAAATAAATGACCACAAGATAAAAAAAAGAAGAAAAATCTATAAATGCAGCTCTACACACAACAATATTTCATTTTTCTTTTAAGAAACATGTCAGGAACCCTACTGATGTTGCTTTAATTCATTTTATTATACATCTATTTATTTTCTACCCCTCTGAGGAAAATAAAGTCAAAGAACATGTACCTGTACTTTTATGTTAAAAGAGTTGGTTTCCATTCCACTTCTGCTTTCACTCTGCAATCTGTTCTTTTGAAAAGCAAAGTAGATTAAAATACTTGTTTTATTTGAAATTTTCCTGCTGGGAAAGAATTTAAAGGTGACAGCCAAAAAAGATTTCATTGTAGAATGTAAATTCCTTTTGACAAAAACCTGTTTTCCAGCAGAAAAAACCCATACATAATCCAGTCACCCTCACTTCACGTAGCAGTGGAGCCATGTAATCTTTCATATGAAGTGAATTTCAGAGAGGAATTTTCTCAGCCATTCTGGAAGAATCAAGATGGCAAGGCCTCCACAAAACCCCAAGGCAAGATTTTAATGGAAAACATCAGATAAGTATGAACATTTTCCTCTTTTAACATCCAGGTGCATACAAACCTCACTGATCTGCACAAGCAAACTAGAAAATCTCCCTTCCGAAGGGCACAGTGATGGTAGTTGGGAAAAGAGAGTTATTTTTTCCCAGTGTAACTCAAATGAGTCATTTCAACTTAGGTTTGAGTAAAAAAAAAAAAAAAAACTGAAACAATTTATCAAAATTATCTCCCTTCGAGTTGGGTTTTTTATCATACTTAAACCACATTCAAGGCACATGATGTTGATGAGCTCCCCTGGTGTCTGACTTCCTGCTTTTCCTCATGTTTCTTAACCCAATGACACAAATGACAGATGGTTTCCAAATTCATATGGACCTGTGGGAGGTATTTTTACCAAGAAACCAGAGGCAGGGCAGCTGTAGATATAAAGTGCTTGCAAAACTGGTTGCATGTATATTAATGTTAATTATTATGAATCAATTTTGTACAAACAGTAATAAAAGGTTAAGAAATAAAGTGAGTGCTGTTCTTTTTTTTAAGAAGCAAGTCATTTCCACTTCATTCATGAAGTTAAAGACTTGTTTGCCAAGCTGATATCTTTGAAACACACAAAACCATTTCAGGGGAGCTGTGCTTACACAGCAACAAAGTAGGCAGAATTTGAGCTACCTGTTTTTATTGCTGAAATCAAAGTCTCTTTCAACACACTCAGAAGCCTGGCAGGCTGGGTGGAAGATGAATGACAGCCATGGGGAACTGCTCCAGAGTGTTGTTCTTAACAACCCTTTTACCTCTAAACCAGCCAGAGCAACATCCATGAATTAACTGCTTGTGCTGCCACTCAGCAGTAAATCTGGGCTACCATATCCCACTGATTTAGCATAACTACAGTTGCATTTGTGGCACAAAAACCTTGAGTTACAGCATCATTTTTAACCTTGCTCATTGATTTCTAACTATGCCAAGCTGAAAGTGGTTGTCTTGTGAACAGACTAAGAATTGTAGATGTCAAATAGTTTCTGAGATAAAAACTTGTTCCCAGCTTAACCAATGAATACATCTCAAGGCTTTTTACCCTTCTGCCTAATCAAGAGGAGCCCAAATAACATTTGTTGAAGGTAAGTAATTTGTGCATCTCCATCCATACTGATCACCTAAGCTTGCTTCTCCTGTAACTCCTGATGAAACTCCTCAAAGGAAAGCAGGAAACTCACCAACCTTTAGATGTATTTTAATACATCAGAGTTGAAATTTAGCCCCTGCTTTGCTTTTGGAAGGAGATAGAAGGCACAGAGCAGGAAAAATATGTGTGCAATCCTCTGACACACAAAGGAGCAGTCCTGGTGCTGCAGGAGCACTGAGAGCAGTGTGGGGCTGTGAGATGCTGCTCAAACTGTACAGCTCTCAGCACACCAGTGGGAACACTTCAGTGGGATTTGTCTGGGCCAAAACAAGTTGGATGTCTGTAAAATCAAAGTGGGATTATCCCAGGAAAGGTCCTAGGTATTCCCAAAATTTACCCAACCGCGCTTTCTGAGCCTAAGAGCTTTCACCTGATCTTCTCAGGGCTCTTGGTGGGAGACTGAGGGGGGATTGTTTTTTATGGTTTTGGGGAGCAGGCCCTTGCTCTCTTTTTGCTGCTTGTAACCAGCCCACTTTCCTTCTCAGAAGCAGCAGTAATGATGGCTCTGGGGTGGCAGTGTCACCTATTAAAGCTGCCACTTGGCGGTTTTTAATACTTCAAAACTTGTAAACTCCCTCTTTGGGCACTGAGTGCTTTGTGCATTAGTCAGGAGCACTGTCACAGATCTATCCAGAACATAAATGAAGTTGCCTGGATGGGGGCAAGGCAAACTGCTCTTCCTTGCAGTTATGTGCCTTTCTATCTCAGGAGATTAAATTGGTTTGCAGAAGTGCCTTTTGGCACTTTGGAAAAATCCATCCTGCTGGCTCTTACCTGGAGAGGGTTACTGAGCTGGTACTGAGTGGGGCTTGAAGATATAAATGATGGCAAGGTCTCCTTGCAGTGGCCAAGGCTTATCAGTGATATTTTTGCCCGATGTCCAGGAGGAATGATGAGGAGGACTCTGTCTTATCAGAAAGCTAATTAATTACTTTATTATACTATATTATTCTATATTATATTACATTACATATATACTGAATCTGCCAAGCACTCAACTCCACTGCCCAGAATCTCGTGACTGTCAGCCCACAGTCCCAACACACACCTGGATTCCATTGGTCAGTGAATCAAAACACTCACAGCAGAATCCAATTACCAATTCCCTTCAGGTGAACAATCTTCCACCATGAATTCCACTTGTGAAAAACACAGGAGCAGAAAATGAGATAAGAATTGTTTTTTCTTTCTCTGAGGTTCAGAGAATGTGAATCCCAGAAATGTTCTTGGGAAGTTGTGCCTTGCTTTTCTCTGTGAAGAGAAATGCGGCTACAAAGGCTCAACATCTCACCCAGTGCTGGTGCTGGCCCTGTGATACAAAGGACAAGAAAAAAGAGATTTCAATTCACTGAATGACCAGGTTGGAAGAGACTTTCAAGGTCATCAAGTCCAACCCAGACCCAACACCTCAACTAAACCGTGGCACCCAGTGCCACATCCAGGCTTTTTTAAACACACCCAGGAATTGTGACTCCACCACCTCCCCAGGCAGACAATTCCAGTACTTTATCACCCTTTATGTAAAAACATTTTCCTAATATCCAACCTAAATTTCCCTTGACACAGCTTAACCAAGAGCTTATTTGCTCCTGGTCGTGCTCTGCTCTGTCTCAGCAGACTGGGAACCAGAACCTCCCCTGCCAGAAGGTCTCAACAGGAAAGTCACCTGTGCCATGAGCTTTCTGAGCTCAGCTACAGGGCCAGCCTTGGCCTTTCCTCCCTTCTGCATCTGCTGCCAGGGCTTCTCAGCAGTGTCCCTGCAGCTCCATTCCAGCTGCAGCAGCTCCATCCAAGGGGCAGTGATGCCTTGGAGGGGCTATCTAGAACAGAGGTTGGACAGGGCTAGAAAATAAAGCAGGAATTTGTTGAAAAGCCTTCAAAGGATACACCTTGGGCAGTGCAGGAACCTGGAAGAGGCTACACCCAGGATGGATCACAGTCATGAGTTTTTCAGACAGATATAAGTTTGGTCTATTTACATATCAAGGGTTAATTGTCCAATTACAGCTTCAGGTAATGGAGTCACATCCCCTCAGTTTGCTCCCCCCAATTCACTTTTGTTTATACGTTTTGGGCCTGAGGCTGAGATGGTGACCTTGGTTCCCATCTGGAAAAGGATTGTTTTGTCTGACCAAACTGTGAAGGGAATTTGCTAACACTTTATGTGAAGTTCAGAGTTTTACACTAATGCAGTACAGGATCTGAAAAATATAAAAGCTAAAACTGAAGGCATCAGTTGTATAATGCAACTGATCCTTGAAGGCATCCTGTATAGCAGGAACAAGGTACCTGGGAAGAAGGAAGACATATCTCACATCTCTGGATAGGGAAAGCTTCCAAGGGGGAAGGTTGAACTCCTTTCCCCTTCCCCACTGCTTTTTGAGCTGTGAGAAGGACCCACCTTGCAATGAATTCAACCTGACAAAGAGGCAAAAGGTCCCAGCCTCCTGTTTCTGTAATGCAGAGCAAACATAAAAAATGATGGGCAGGGAAATGTGAAGGGAAAATTCCTGGTTTATGTCTGCTTGTATGCAAGTTTCTTTTTCCACTTCTAAACTGCACCTGATATATTTTTATTGGACCAAGATGTAAAACCTGAATTCGATTGCAGCCATGATTTCTGACCCACTAAGTGTTACTGAGAATTACCTCTTGAGGCAGAGTAACTATTTAATACTGTGCATCCCTTGTGTTCAGTCATGACAGCTGCCCACAGGGTTTAACATTTCTAAATTGAGTGATTATGTATTGGTAATTGCACTCTCTAGACAGACCTGGGGAACAGACATATGGTTAGAAGAATGGCTCCATTTTTTTCTCCTTCCTTTTTCCTTGGCTGCTCACTGCTAACGACAGCACTTCAGCTGTTCCCAGGCTCTGAAAAATGTAAAATCTGAAGGAGTCAGAAAAAAAATTCACAAACAGCAGCTTCCCTTGGCAGAAATACTGTTACCCCTGTCACTTCAAGGTGCTTTTATGTCACACAGCCAAGCTGAGTAGAGAAGTCCACACACTGAGGTCTAAAATCAAACTCAGCTTTTTTTTCTTCACTGGCTCTACTAGATTGGTGCTCTGTTATCTGGACACGCCTCATTTCCAGTACCAATCTGTGCAGGGAGAAATGTGTATGACTTGATCTTTGCACCTTAGTTCTACTTGCTGAGCCTTGCCTCTTCATCTTGCAAGCAGGAGTTAGAAACAGCCTTTACACCCTGAGGAGTCCCACTGTGTTTATAATAACTCTGATTTCAGCATGGCAGAAATATGGATCTCAGAATGTGAACTAGGGCAGCGTGGCTCCTGTGGCTGCTGGCCACAGTAAAGAGTGGTGGCAAAAGCTGTTGTATGAAAGGATATACAATAATATATATATATTCAATATATATATACACATATAGAATATATATGTATTCAATATATATATTTTTTATATATATATAAAATATATATAATATATAATTATAATACATATAATGTGTAAATATGTACCTAGTATATATAGAATATATATATTAAATATATAGTCAATATAATATATAATATATATTATATAATACATGAATTATACATAATAAATATATATTTTTATATAAATATTCAATATATATTTTCAATATACATATATTCAACATTCAATATATATATTCAATACATATATAATAATATAATATATTCAATAATATAGCTTCTAAATATACATGGAAAATTCCAGACAGGTCCCATAGACTTACCCAAGACTTCAGCTACAAGAGAATTTGCAAATTCCCTGCTAATTATCAGTGCTCAAGTACTTTTCAGTGGCTGTGGTGATACTACTTTGAGATCTAAATACTTTCAAGGCCTAACTTCATGCACAGAAAATCTGGAACTAATAGGCATATGGGTCCATGAAGTCAGTGTCTAAAGCTTTGTCCCCATTGAAGCTGTAGTAACTTCACAGCTACAGCTCAAGCAGTAAATTTGTGGGAATTTAATTATCTTCAGCACCTGCAAAGGCAAAGCTGTAACCTCACAGCTACAGCTCAAGCAGTATTTTGGGGCATCACCAACCCAAAATCGTTCCGATTTTGGCAAGTCCCTTGAAGTTTAAATCACCTTCTGAAGTTGTCCCTGGAGTGATGCAGTGAGGGATGAAGGAATGCCAGGAGGGCTGGATAAGGATGTTGCAGTCAGTACTGCAGCAAGGGAAAGTTTTTCTCCCAAATGCAGCTTGGCTGGAGATATACAAAGCATCAGAGCCTGAGTGAAGGTCTGTGAGCTGCTGGCTGTCATTGGGGTCTTGGAAAGCTGCATGCTGCTCTCCAACAAGGAATTCTCGGAAGGAACCAGCAAGGAGCTCTCAGAACTTTGGGCCTGTAAGCCAAAGCTTAGATTCAAGCACAGGATTTGATCTGAGACCTTGGAAAATGTTCCAAACTTAGGTGCTAGAAGTGAGAACGTGGATTTATAGTTTAAAGCAGAGACACGTTAAGTTAAATAAAGGAAAGCTTATTTAACTTTGGAGTTAAATAGAGTTAAATAGTTTAGTTTAGAGTTTTAGAGTTTAAGATATAGAAAAAATAAAGGTAGTTACAAAGGTAAACAAACAGTTTAGAATGCAGTACTGTAGGTTTGTGTGTCATAACATGATTGGCTAAGAAAGCTTACACTGTAGCACGAGTCCATAAGATGAAATGTTTAAGGATAAAAACCATAAATATCCTTGTTGGCAGTGTTTGGTGGTCAATAAATCCTTAAAAAATCTTGTAACTAGGGGTCTTGTGACCTTCTGAACCATGGGGTAACGATGTGAGCCAAACTCACCCTTCCTACCTATGTAGAAGATAAGAAAATAAACCTCATAATCTAAAATCTCAGAGGTCCCCTCTCTAACTCATTCAATATTCCTTCAAAAATCCCTGTGTTTGTGCTCTAAAGGGATCTTAACAGTGTGAAAATCCACTCTGTGGAACCTCTTAAACCCTCACTGCAGTGGCCTTTCCCTGCCCTCCATGACACATGGTCTTTATTCCTTTATTTCTCCAAGGTGACCTTTGAGACAGGGAGCTGCTTCCACAGGACCAGTGAAGAGGTGGCTGTTCAGTGCTGTACTTCTGAATTTCAGCACGACAGTGTTTGGCATGCAGATACAAATTAAAGGATGAGAAACAGGTGTTTGGATGGGGAAAAGGCTTTTAATTATGAGGAATATTCTTGCTGCCTGGTTGTTCTGTGGTTAAATGGGTCTCTCATCATGCTCCTGAGCTCTGTAAATAAACAACACCCAAACATTCAATATTAATTAGAAATGTTACATAGGCATATGCTAATATTGAAGCACCATGACATGATCACTGATTGCACAGCTGGAAGTGATGGTGAATTTTTAAGAAACACCATCCCAGCTAGAATTGTCTGTGGGGAAAAAAAAACCAAAACAAACAAACAAGGAAACATCACCACACCCAAAAACTCAAAACCAAACAAAAACTTGAGGTGGCAAATTTCCATGGACAGAAACTGATCTGCAGAAATTGGTCAGCAAACAGTTCTTGGCCTGATGACAGAGTGTGTGCCCAACAAGTGAGCTCTGTGTCCTAAAGCAGATGTCTCCAGATGTTGCTGTTTCTGTCTGTGCCCCCCCTCCCCTGACAGGGGAACAGAGAGCTGTGGAGCTTCTGACACCACCAGAGGTGGCTGTGAGCTGCTGCACCTGAGCCCTCTGCTCACAGCCATCCCCAAGGGTCACCCCCTGTGCCCCAGAGCATTGTCCAAGCACCCCTTGAGCTCTGCCAGGCTGGTGCTGTGACCACTGCCCTGGGGAGCCTGGTCAGTGCCCAGCCACCCTCTGGGGAAGAACCTTTTCCTGATATCCCACACAAACCTCCCCTGACACAACTTCAGGCCATTCCCTCAGTCCTGTCACTGTCACCACAGAGAAGGGATCAGTGACCTCACCCTTTGTGCAGAGACTTCTTGGCTTTGAGCTGCCTGGGTCTCCCCTGGGTGTTTCCAACCTTTTTCCTTCTAACTTTTTGTACACCACTCATATCTTAGCCTTGAGACATCTTCTACTATGATGAGAAGGAAAACATCATCCCTGTTTTAAGATTTGTGAGGATTCAAAACCTCTGGTGGAAGGAAGGGAGAAATGTGTGGACATATATCTCTAGAATTCATCCTCCAACTGAAATTCAGCCATTAGTCAAAAGCCCAAAAATATTCTGAGAGCTGAAGTCAGAATCATTAGTAAATGCTTAATGGTTTACCTTTTAATCACTCTAATATGGACTTTGTTCCAAAGAGCTTTGCTGAAGTGGCTGAAGCCTGCACAGATGGGTGAGGAGCAGAATCAGACAGCAGTGGGTCACAGCCCACGTGTGAGGAGAAGCAGCAGCTCCTGAATTATGGGGACTCACAGAAGGACTTGAGTAATCACACTGTGGGACTGAGCTAAAGGGTTTCATTGGGAGTGGGAAGGGATTCCAACCTTCCAGGATTCTCACCAGGGCAAATGGCTGCTACAGCCTGAGTTTTCCCTTAAACAGAAGGTTATTAGAAGGGCAATTATTATGGCAGGCTGATTCCTTGGCCCTTTGCAGGGTGGTCTGCTGAGGGCTGGCATCTTGTTTTTCCCCTTACAGATGGACTTTCAAGCATGTGAACCTGAGGCTCAGGCAGCTGAGGGTGGCAGAGCTGGCACAGAAAAATCTGAATTTCTTCTCAGCCAGTGCAACCACAAGGCACAACCCATAGAGCATCAGCAGTGAGCCTGAGCAGCCTGGTTTATGTCGTGGCTTGTCCCTGGATTAGGTGGGTTGATGACTTTTTTATGGTGTCATCTTAGTGTGTGTTTGACTGCTGTAATCTGGCAGTGTGGACCTGATTCAGCCTCTCTGTCTCTGCCTCTAAAGCAAACACTTTTATGCTGCCTGAGACTCCTTCCAATTCCTCCCCTCACCACATCGTTCTCCTCCTTGGCAGCCCTGTACAAGCTGAGGACTGAGGGGAAGCAAAAACCTATCTAGCAATGACAAATAAATGAACAGCACACACGAAAGCAGCTTGCCTTGAAACTTAAATTGGTTGCTGCTAACTTTCTTCTGGTTTTGGCAGGGAAACAGATTATTTCCAGTGCCCCAGCCTTAGGAGCTTGGCTGCTTTTCAGTATCCGACTAGGGCTGGGAATTTAATTGTCTTCAGCACCTGCAAAGGCAAAGCTAATAAGTTACTGAAGTTTCAAGGCAAAGTTAGATGCTCTTTAGTTTGTTAATTGAATATTTAGCCTGACTTCCTAAGGAGGCAAAGCTTGCTGGCTGTTTGTGTATGTCTTGCCATTAAATTTTAAACCCAAAATTGAGTAGGAATGATACCCAAAAGGCATAAGAAGTGTCCAGTTAGAGATGAGAACTCTTTCCTAGTCCCCAGAATAGGAGAGAAAAGGCAGCATGAGGGTTTTGAGAATTCCTGGCCAAATCCACACAGAATTACACTGCCTGAGGGTCCAATCCTCAGGAGAGCCTGACTTTGCATCGTGTCTGTTTGCATTTTAAGAATTTTCATGAACCATTTCAGTTGCAGGCTAAATGATTTTCATCCTTGTCATGGCAAATATCTCATGTGCGGGCTGAGGGGTCAGATCATCTTCTTCCTGTTCATTCAATTAAAAGAAATATTTTTGCCTGCCTTTTTTTTTTTTTGCATGCATCAGGCAAAGCAAAGAAGAAGATATCTTGTGAGACAATCATATCTTGTGAGACAAAGAGATAGTTATGTAGAGGAATGGCTCTAGAACCAATGGCACACCTACCTGCAATTTTTCCTACCTCTTGCAACAACAACAAAAAATTATCCTAAAATGGTAAATATTGAGCTAAGAAGAAATCAATTCCCACAAGTAATAAATGCCAGACACTCAGCTCACCAGGGCCTTTACAGTTTGTTTCTATTCCCATTGTTATATGCAAGGTGTTGGGCTGTTCTGCAGGAATCAAGATGAAAGAGTTGGATGGAATGAGAGTTGATTACAGCCAGTTCAAGACATTTAGAAGAAAAATCCTCACAAGTTCTTCTGAGCAGGGTCACACAAAGTGCAGTGGGTTCAGTTGCTTTTATTCTTGTCAACAAGGTCCTGAATCAACAAAGAATTATGCATGCACCTGGCTTTGCAAGCAGAATAAATTTCCACTGCCTGTGCATTTAAAGCTCATTAGCCTTCAAGGGGACTCTGCCCAGAGCTTTGAGTTAATCTCATGTCACTGAAGATCTTCAGAAATGGGTCTAAGGGTGGCTGCAGCAGCGAGTTGTGCTGAAAGTCCATCTCCTTCAACTCCTTCTGCAGAATCTGTGCTTCTTTGAGCAACATTAGAGGAGGAGAGGTGCATGTATTTCACCTTCTGGCATGGCTGTTCAGTCCATCCAGAGTTATCTTTCTCTTTGAAGTAAAGAGATGCCAGCAAAATGCTTCATTTGGAATAGATTCTGGGTCTGTGGTAGGAGGTGAAGCAATAAGAAGGACAGTCATTGAGGTTTTATGGGTGTGAAAAGCAGAAACATCTAAAGAGCTGCTCAAGGTACGGAACCAGCAAGTTGCCTTGGTCTCTGTGTATGATCCATCCCAGAGTAGGTGGGAGCAATGACTGCAGAGGCACTTAGCAGTCAAATGATTTTGATACATTGATTTAATGCTCTGCATTATCAGTCCAAGCCTTGCAGCTAGACTAGGCTCAGCCCTGGGGTTTATTTTTCACTCCTCCCATCCCTGTCAAAAGCCTGTGGGTGACTCTCAAGGGACAGGAGAGTTTGGTGACATTTGGTTCAGGTAGTAAAAATGGAGAAGCAATTCCAGCATTAACTTCAGAAATATCCAGAAATTAACCACAGAAATATCCATTTACATGGAACTGCTCTGACTGGGTCGTTTTCAGGTGAGAGGAGGCTGATGGGGAATGCTCTGCAGGTCCCAACACAGAGGAGATGTGAGAGTGAGCTCTTCTTTCCCCTGAGAAGGAGCAGTGATCCCACATTTCTCTTTCCTTTGGCTTACCCTCATGTGAGGGTACAGGCAGCAGAGCTTCCAACCTGTGCCAGGCACTGAGGAAAAGAAGGAAGAGACCTGGGATAAATGAGTCTGTGTGCCTTCCTGTGGACAAATTAAATCAAATAAATATATGAGGGTGTGATCCAAAACTGCCAATTGCCAGTTGTCCTTAAATTACCATCACTTTATTGTTTTCTGAACTAGAGCTGTTTTTTGATAGTTGATGTGATGAGCTTCCTGTCCAGTGCTGAATCAGAAGGACTGAACTGACAGATCATCCACTTTGCAAACACATTTTGCATGTATTGATGTTTGTGGCTCCATGAACCTCCCAGTAAAATCTGCTGCAGAAAGTCCTTGGCCTTAATTTCTGCACAGAGCAAATTCTGCTTCAGTGTAGATTTAAGGAAAAACCCTGAAAGTTCAGGTAGAATCCAGATATGCCTTCTAAATAAATCCACTTATCACGAGCAGACAAGCCACCACTTCCTTTTGATTGTAGCAATTAATAACTCCCACCCTTTGTGAGTTTAGGATTAATGTCAGGATTAACACCAAACACCAGCTCTCCCCTACAGAGCTCAGAAATTGCAATACTGCATTGTAATTAGGCTGTGTGAGCAGCAGAGGGTAGTGTATTCCACAGAAAAACTTCCATCTGGATACCAGAAGCTATTTGGGAGTGTTTTTCAGAAAAGCAGATTGTTAAGAAGTGTTTAAAGTGAGAGCAGGACAGCCCCTCTCTGCTGCAGTCCTGCGTGGAAAGGCTGCAGTGTGTGACCCTTGGCTGCTGCATTGTTTAAAGATGATTTAAAACTGATTTTTTTTATATTTATTTAAAAGCGATATTTATTTGGGTGCAGGAGGTTTGTCTGTGGTGATATGCTTCAAACTTCTGCTCTGCACTGAGGTCTGATGCTGGATTTGAAGTTTGATTTCCAGGTGTCCAGGCAAAGGTTTTGCAGGATTGCATCTGAGCTGTGCCCCCTTCCCACTGGGGAGAGGCTGGAACTGCCCTGTGCTCCTCTCACACAATTTAATTTGGAGCCCACTCAGAGTCACCAGGGCTGGAGAGCTCACACAAAATCACAGAATCATTAAAGCTGGACAAGACCTCTAACATTAGCCCAGCACCACAGTGTTCACCGCTAGACCATGACTCCAAATGCCACAGTTAAACAACTTTTGAACCCTTCCAGGGATGGTGATTCCAACCACTGCCCTGGGCAGCCTGTTCCTGTGCCTGACAGCCCTTTCAGTAGAAGAAATTTTTCTTATATTCAATCTAAACCTCCTCTGGAGCAACCTGGGGCCATTTCCTCTCATCCTGTCACTTACCTGGGAAGACAAACTGACCCCCACTGGCTACAGCCTCCTGTCAGGGGCTTGCAGAGAGCAATATGGTTCACTTTGAGTCTCTTTTCCTCCAGTTTCTTCAGCTGCTCCTTGTCGGAACCCAGGAAACTCCTCTGGCTGCCCTGGAAGGCTCCAGCCCCTGCCCAGGGGGCTCAGAGACCTTGGCACAGAGCCCAAGATCCCTTTGACTTGCCTTTGATTTAGCCCTTGGAAAAAGCTATTACCAACCTTATATGAAGAATTACAAGCCATAAAATTTTAAATAGATTGATACTGAATTTATCACAGGGTGAAAAGTAGATTTTAGGGTTTTTAGAATGGGGGTTCAGGGAGCAAGATGGAGGAATCTGGGTGTGTCCAGCCTTTCTCCTTCTTCTTCTTGGCCTCCATCTTCTGTTCTGATGTTGGCACTTTTAGATTGGTTTAGAGTAGAAGGTCACTGTCTAACATAGGTGATAGGTATTGGAAAGTAACTGTAAACATTGTATATGTAGTTTTTAGTATAAAAAGATAACACCCACCCCAGGCCAGTCAGAGTCCCTCTGACTGTCTTGCTGAGTGAGAACAGGAGAAAGAATTTTATAGATAAGAAACAATGAACAACCTTGAAACAGAGAACTGAAGAGCTCTGACTCCTTCTTCAAGTGCCAGGCTGGGAAAAGAGACTTTCTAATGTATCTTGGGGTCACTCTGACCAGCTAGAGAACCCGAGAGGTCCTCATCAGACTTGTGTTTCAGACCCTTGAAAATCCATCTGTAAAGGGAAAAACCAAGATGCCAGCTCTCAGCAGACCACCCTGCAAAGGGCCAAGGAATCAGCCTGCCTCTGTTCCCTTCTCTGGACATGAAAAAATCCACTGTAAATGTAGTTTTAAAATGTCCTGCCCTATGGGGGTTCAGCAAACACCTCCCTGGGTGTAGTCTGGGTTAAATACTGTGAGGATTATCAATATACCATCCTCTTTCCTCCTGCCATCTACTCAGGGGACTTGCTCTGCCTCTGAAGAGCAAACCTGTGCCTTCCCAAGCTGCTCGTGCTTTTCCAAGAGTATTTGAAGAATTAAAGTGGTGTGTGAGCCTCCTTGTGCTGCTGTTTCACCTCTCCACCTCTCAAGGCTCAGGATGAATTGTAGCAGCCACAGTGAAGAACATCTCACCTCATCATCTCAGTGCCTCTGCAAAGGAGAGCTCCAAACACGTCCTCAGTGACTGCAAAATTTCTCTGCCTTTCTTGTGACTTAAGAGAGGGAAAATTTGGTAACTGGTGCTGAGGGAAGCTGCTAGAGAACAGCTGTGCTCTTTGAGATAATACACTTATATTGGCACATTAATATTTACAGATATATGTGAGAGTTTTACTTTTGCTTTTTTTTTTTTTTTTGCAAGGAAGTCCTTGTATAACAAACACTAAATGGAGTGCAGCAAGAGCAGAGAGGATTTTTTTAGGGTTGCTGGGAAGGACTGTCATCACCTGCTTTCTCTCTTTCATTGATGCATCACAGTAAATATCGCACTGGGAGACATCCCTAGGCAGAATGGTCTTTCTTGCATCTCCTTTTGTATGAACAAAGACAATGAAGAAGCTGTTCTTGACCTTTCTGGTTTCCTCTGGAAAATCTGAATGCTAATTTAAAAATTCCAGAAAAAAAAGATCTTAGAAATTACCTCCATCCCCCTTACACAGAGACAGCTTGGATATGGACAAAATGGCATTTTACAGCACTGTTTAATTGGAAAACCCTTGCCAATTTCTGCTGGCAGTGACAATGGAAAGGAAGTCAAAAGGAAAAGGAAGTCAAAAGAATAGTGATGTTAAGGTGGATGTGGAAGATGGGATGTACAAGCACTGGAGCCCTTCCTGGGCAGCCACCTGTGCCTGGATGGGTTGTGCTCTGTTAGAACCATGGTTCTCCCTGCTGCTGACTTCCTCCCTGACACAGAAATGCAAAATAACGTGATCTTTTTGTCTTAATAAAGTGGATTTGTCTCTCCCATTTCCTAATGAGGTTCCTGAACTCCTGCCAAGATGCTCATAGCAAGAAATGTTATGAAGCCCATTTCCTAAATGGTTTGGGGTTTAATTTGGTCCTTATGGCCCTGGATAATTTAAGGACTTTTGATCTGCTTAATCACAGTTATTTGTTTTATGGTCTGAGGCCTTTGGGTCTTGCAACAGTCATTCATCCATTTCTTGTGCTAAAATGCTACTTTCTGTCCTTAATAATCATCTTGGTGATAAAGGTGATTTACAACTTTGCTTTTCCCTGTTCAGAGGGGGATATGACAGCTACAATCCCTCAGGTGTACTGCACCCTCCATCAAGCAAACCATTAATTCTAGCACAGCAAAGGTGTCAACCTGACTGGTTTGGAGGTCCTGAAACATGTGTATCTCCCCTTAGACAAATGAAGTCAATTAAATCTCCCATTAAGATCTCCTACTTCCACAGATGGTCTTTCTTTTTCTCATATGATAATCATATTAAAATTGCATGCAGAGCCATTTGTACATTTTAGCATTAACGTTTGCTGCTCCAAATCAGCTGGGGGGAAGAGGGAATTGTCACAGTTTTCATCAGCCTCTTCTGCTGTCATTGTAATCCTTCCAAAGGGAGCCACTGCAGCCCCAGCAATCAGCAGCTAAAATTTGTTTGCATGGGCAGGTGAGAAAAGTAAAACAGCAATCCAGGACTTTCCTGGGACTCCACTGTAAAATGGAAATATGGTTTCTGAGAAGTTATTTCTGATGGAAATGAACAGGGCCAGGGGATGCCCTGCCCAGCTGGCTCTGCTCAGATTCTGATGAGCCAATACTTTCAGCAATTGAGAAAAGCAAATCTGAGCCTTGGAATTCTGTACTGCCCTCAAATCTGGGACTGGCCAGCGCTGAGTGCCCTCAATTTTCAGTTGTTATGATGGCAGCACTGGCAGTGTTGGAGAACACAGCAGAATGAGGTTGGGATTGGTATCATGTGTCAAGTTGTCTGTAATGAAAACCAGCACCTCATACCCTCCTCACAGAGAGGGTGAAGCTCTGTCTTTAAGAGGGTTTTTTTTTTCTCTCGGCTTTAATCTCCAGCTGGGACTTGACTTAGTGGAAGCTGTTTCTAATTGCCAGTTTAAATATATTAATGGCCAATTTTCCAGCAATTTTTCTTTTTGTCAGTGTTTTCCTTCAGTTTCAGGGGGCTTTTCTCTGTCTCTTGTTACAGTCAAGAGGAATTAGGTTCCCTCAACTCTCTTTGCCAGGCAGGGGAAGCCTCATTTCAGAAGAATCATTCTTCATCCCCATCTCATCCTGTCACCAGTTTTTCCACCACATTTCCCATTTTAACCTCACCCTCTTCTAGATATAGAATAATCTGATTCCTTTCTGAAATGGCCTTTCTATATCTTTACCTGTGCCTGGAAATACATAGATGCCCACCTTGAGTTAAGACAGGTCTTACCAAAGGGCTGACAGGTGGATTTTGGGGTAGGGAATAGTTCAGCTGGCTTCAGCTCTGTGTAGTAGCTGTGCCTCCCTCTCAGGTTTCCTGAACAAATAAAGTTCATTGTGGAAGGACCTGTCTATTTTGTTGGCCATGAGGAACTGGGGTTTCATCCTTGTACATGCAAGGTCATCCATGGACTCCTGAACTTGGCAGTTTGGGAAGAGGTAGAACAAATTCAGCTCTCTCACCCACAGTTCTCAGTGATTTCATTACCTAAGAAGACATTCCATCTGTGGTACATCATATACATCATTTCTAGTGGCTTTCTAGGAGAGGAATGCCCTGGATTTACAGCTCAGGGACAGAATCTTCATCAAAACTTAATAAAGATTTAGTTTTAATTCTCATTTATTTTACTTTACAACTTTTGCAGACAATGAGCTCTACTGCTTTAATGAAACATTTCTTATTATAAACCTGTCAAGTCTGCTACAAAAAGAACACTGATTATTTTTTCAGTGCGTGCCAAGGGGATTTAATTAATTTTTTGTGATCACCTACTTATAGTTTATGCCACAGCTTCCAAAGCAGCTAGACTGAAGGGAATTCCCTTTGCATTGGCCCATTTGCAGCAAGAAGGGCTACACAGTAAGAACACATTGGTGGCAACATCAACATCTCCTTTTGGTGCTGGGTGCTCAATAACTTTTGTTTGTGAGCTACTATTAAGTAAGGGACTAGAAACAAAGAAAGTCAGATCTTGTACTATTCCATTTTACCCTCGGGTAGTTTCACAGCTCTGAGTCACTCTCCTCATTTGTGAAAGGAGAACATCATGAAATTCAGGAAAGTGCTAAAATTGATATGTATAAACCCAAGCAATATGGAGACAACACTTCAGCCCCTTCTGAAGGGGCTCCCACTAAATCCTGTGAAACAAATGTGGTGAAATTTAACACAAAACAAGCACACATGACTGTGCAGCACTTTGGGACAGAGAAGGAAGAGGAGTTCAGAGGGCTGAGCATGGTACCTATTTTCTGTATGCAATGAACAGGGAAATGATGCAGCTGGAAATGGTGTCCATAAACACCCATCAGGCTGACAAGTCATGAGAAACGTCCAAGTCCCATCTGAGCCCACAAACATCTCCCTGACCTTGGTATCCACCTGCAGTTGCTTTGGCTCCCTCTTTTTAGTGAGATTTTCTGGACAAAACCATACCTCTCATCTTTTATTTTCAAACCACAGAAAACTGGCCATTTTTTCATTTAAAAAACCAGCAAGTATCAGTGATAGCTGCCG
>VZSJ01001413.1:30350-42469 GCA_013398405.1 Pheucticus melanocephalus
CTGCTTGGGCAACTGCTGCCCAGCTTGTTTCACATATCTTGGAGCAGGTCAGCACTGAAGATCCCCTCATGATTCAGGACCAGAAGTTCCCACAGGTGAAGAACACATACAACAAAGGCAGGGAACAAAAAATCAGCCTCCATCTCCCATCAGGCTTTAAACCCAATGCCCCAAAATATCCAGGATCTGTTTAAACTGGGATTTCTTGTGGAACAGCAGAACAGCTCCTAGCTAACCTATCTGACTGTCAGTTGGATAAGAGTGAAATTATGCTTTGCTTGTGTCACTTGCCTCCCTTAAACAAGCCTGAAAGAGACCAAAAAATGCAAGTTCTGTTTGTTTATTCAGGTTCTAAGGATTCTTATAGCTCATTAGCAGGACATAATAACTTAGAGGAACAAGATTTATTATGGCTCACTCGGGGCTTTCCAGCTTCTGTGTGACTTGTTTTATCAAAATCTCAAACTTCTCCTACACCAACTTCTCTGACACATTTTTCGTGAAGTAGAGCCAAAAAGGAAGAAATGGTTTTGTAGAAATCATAATCAAGAAAGTCAGGAAAAGAAATGAAAGCAGGCTGTGCAGGATTTATACTCACTCGTTCCTCTGAGTGTCTCCCAAGTAATCTGGGAGGAATTCTGTTTCAAGTATTATGAATGTGCTGTGATGAATAAAGTTGCAATTTGAACATTATCAGTGCAAACTGGGGGTGGATTCAGAGATCACCCACAGGCTGCTGAATGGGAGAAAGGGATCTGCTTAAAATTCTGCTCTGTTTTCTGCATGACTCAACCCAAGATTGAGATGGTAGGTGTTTGAATACCTGCACACCTTTTATTTTATAGATAATGTAATTATATTCTCACTTTAACTCACCTATAAAAAGAGCTCAAATTTGCAATAAAAATATCTTTACCCCTTTTCTGCTGATCGTTGCTTAGCAAAGTATTTCACACAAGAGGTTTGTTATCTTTAATAGCACTAAAATTACTTTAAGCAATTACCTGCATAATTTTAAACTCTACAGAGGTTATTAAAATATTCTCATGGCAACTATAAAGAAATATGAAAATAAGTAAAGACTAAATTGCACTTTGTCCCAAAAAGTCATTTGCCTTAAAGCATGTTTGGTCCTTAATTTCTAAATAGGCATCTTTGTTTCCTGAATTGAATATTCTCCTCCATGTTTGACCTTTCACATTCCAGCTCTGAAGGTGGATCTTTTCTTTACAATAACCATTTCAATTTCAGAACAAACAGAGACAACCAAACATATTTGGCAAAATACCTGCATGGCCAAGCTAACAATGACATCCCAGAAATGAACCTGAGCTTTGAAAATCTACTCTTATATATGAGGAACCAGAATTTAACTATTTAAGACTCAATCTCATATCCTACATGTGGCTTTGATTACTTTTATTTCTCTTTAGGCAGAAACTTATAGCACCCAGTGGCATAGGCCAGCTGAGGAAGAAATTTCCACTACTGGGGTTTAATAAGCATGGGTCTGGTTTCACACCAGGAAAGGGGGAATTGTACAAGAATTTGTGGAATTATCAGGAAAATCTTGTTGCTTTACATGCTAGAAAATGATGCAGAGTAGTGAGAGTCTCTTTGCTGCCTGTGGTGCATCCTCTTTACTGGTCCTCCTTTGATTTCCATCTCCCACATCGACAACGTGGAGCTGAAAGAGTGGCTTTTTATAGAATAATGATGTTGAAGGAAATTAGCATGGTTCTAATTAGGGGATGAAAAGAGCAATTAATTTGGAGAGTTTTGACTTCTGTGCCAGAGACTTCACCCCAGCAGACCTCCTGGAGTGGGGCAGGAACATTTCAAAGCACAATGCTACAGCATGGCACGAGTGTCAGTGAACATGAAAGCAAAATTAATTGAGAGAATAGAAAATCTAGAGCAATTATGTTACAATTTCATTTATTTTTACATGCTCTGTTGAGATAGCAGATTTGTAATATCCACTGCAATTCAGAATCCCATTTTTTCCCCCAGTTGTTATTAAACCAAGTGGTTTCTTATACTATTTTTTTCTCCATTGAAGAGCCCAGTCCCAGAAAACCTGGAGACAGGTTTCTCCCAAGTTCCTGCAGAGTCCAGGGTGAGGAGGCAGCTTGGTCATGACGTGGTGCTTTCCACCTGGTAAGCTGAGACTTGAAATCAATTACAATCACAGTGGAAGGGCTGCAAGCTGCTGACTCAAGCAGCCCTTTTCTGGCAGCTTTGCACTCAGTGCTTCCTGGTCTCCCACCTCCACAGATAAAAAGCTGGAATCAGAGATCAAAACTTCCTCAAGCTGTTAAGCTTCTGACATCTGCAATGCCAAGAGTTCAGAGATGATGTCAAAATCATTATCTGCAGCTGAACCAGAAACATTTCTTTTTGTTAGCAGTCACACAGGCAAGTCCTTGTTCTATTATTTTCATGTGGTTTCACAGGGTTCGAGGCCAGAAGGGGTGATTAGATAATTTAATTTGTCCTGCTGGGAATTGCAAGTCACTTCTTCCTTCTTGGATTCTCACAGGTGACTTTGAAAACTCAAGCATTCATCTCCACAGACAACCAAACCTCTGGGAAATAGGAGAAATGGACATGACCTCAGTAACAGGCTCCTCTGGTGGCAAGGAGCTAACTCATAATGCTGTGTGTGACCAGAGAAGTCCTAATTCTTTGTCTTGGTGCTCCAGAGAAAGCCAAACTCCAAGTGAACAGCTCTGAAAACCCAGGATAGAACAGCTGAGGGCAGGGTTGTTCCTCAGGCACCCATCTGGCAAAGCTTTTGGGTGAGCTGTGATCCCTGAGCTCGTTGGTGGCTGGAGAAGACAGGAAAGCCTGAGTGCACTGAAATGAGCCCAGCTCAGACTGCCCAGAGCTGACTTTGAGGGCTGCCAGCTCCAAAGATCTCCTTCCTGAACTTGGTGACACCGCCTGGCCCTGTTAATGTCTCTGCAGGAAACAACAACTCTGCTTCTAAGCTGAATTACTCAACGGAGGCTTTTCACCAGCTCCAAGTTTCATTTCACCTCTCCAAGCTAAAATCAATAGAATAAAGGTGAGGTTCAGTCAGGTGCCCAACAATTAAGCAAGTTTTAGGGTGCCCCACTTGCCCTGCAGAAGAGTCAAGGTCTCCTGTGGGTCCTGTGTAGTATCTGCCAGGTCTGAGATACCCCAAAGCATCCTGGAGACCTGTTTCAGGTAATTAATAAGACAACTGTATCCTCCTCTAAGCTTCACACTGTAAGACCCACATTACAGGTGGATCATGTGTAAATGGTGTGAGTTCTCCACTTTTATAAACTATTATATAAAGTATTCTAAATTACTATTGTTTTTATTAAAAACTATTATTTTTATAATATAAATGATTTTATCTATATAAACTATTCTATAAATTAATATATTTTATATAATTTATAAATGGTATAAATAGAAAATTATAAATTTTATTAATTATAGTAGAAATATATTTTAATAAATAAATTAGAAATATGTTAATATAATAGAAATAAAATATAAATTATATTATAAACATATAAATTATAGCATAAATATATATTATAATAAATAAATCGAATAGAGATATGATAATAGAATTGAAATATAATATAGATTATATTATAAATATATAAATTATATTAATTTTTACAATATGAATTTACTAGTATTATATGAACTAGTACTAATAAACTGTATTAGTTTTCATAACTAATTACAGCTAATATGAATCTAGTGCTTTTTTTTTTTTTAATATAGCACATTAATCAGAGATTTAAGTGCAGGCATAAAGGATTCAATGAATTAAATCCTGAGACTAATTAGTCTCCATTCCAAAATTCAGATAAGACTCATATGTGGACTTGTGGGTCTAATGTATGTCTAACAAAGTTGGCATTATTCACTTTTCAGATAACAAAATTTATATATTAAAAAGGAAAAAAAAAGATGGCATCAGGTACATACAGATTTTCTAGTGTGGCTGTAATAGTGAGGAATACTTCAGTTTTTTTCAGAGGAAAAAAGTAATTCCTGCTGTAGGCTTGGAAATCATCAGTGGAGAAGAAAGAAGTCCTGGTTGCATTTGTTGATCTTAAGATGTTTATGGACCTTCAAGAAAACAGTGAGAAAACTGGATGTGAACATATCTCACAGAAGGAATTTCCAGCAGAATCAGGAAATTATGTAGTGCTATAAAATCTCATTTAGAATGATAACATACAATTCTAGTCACCCATTTTCAAGAAGGATTAACTAAAATTGAAGTAGGAAATGGAGAACACAGTTTAAAAAAAAAAGGTAATAGCTTTGCTTATTTAACCTAGAAAACTGCAGTTTAAGGGGAATAAGTGTATATTGACATAATGATATAAAAGAGACTTTGCAACTACATCAGAAGCTTTGGCAGAGAAGTTTTAAACACCTGACAGCAGTGCAGAAAGCTTGGAAAGGATGGTGGCTGCATTTTCACCTGATATTTGAAGGGAGTTAAGCTCCAGAAGGTTGTAGCTCTGCAGTGACTTTTCAACAGGGACAACAGAAGAGAAGCCTGAGCTGCAGCACACAGTTGTGCAAAATACATGGAGGAGGGACAGGCTGAGTTAAGAAATTTCTGTTCATTTCATGTCTTACCTTGAAAAGTATAACTTTTTGGCCCTGATCAAACTAACTTATGATTTTTTTTTTTTTTTAGTTTGTTTGGCTTTTTTTTTATATATATTTCCATTGCACAACACATATAGGTCAGAACTGATTTGATCTTTTCTATTTATGTTCTTGTAGTTGATGACAATTGATGTTCTTTCACTTGGGTTTCAAAGGCATGAACCTCATGATCAATTTATGTCTTGCCACAATTCACCTCAGGATATGATATATATCTGGCATCCAGTTCCTGGGTAACAGATCTTTAGGACAGCTTAATGACTGATGCAGCTGTGCAAGTGGTGGTGATGAAAAGAAAATCCATATTTCACTTTTCACTCAAAATAGGGGACATTCCATCAGTAATTCCGAGGGAGGACAAAAGCAGAGATGTGAAAGATTTTGGCCTCTGCTAATTTTTCTAGCTGTCAATAGAAATAGTTTATGTGGGCTCCCGGATTTACTCAAAGACAGGGTGCAGATGGCCTATTTGTCATTAAAAGAGCATTTTAATGCAAGCTTGACCAGGTCTGAGATGTTATCATTTCAAAACACTGCAAAATGTCACTGACCTTTCTTTACAGAAGTTTGATGATCAGAGATAAAGTGAAGATGAGAGTGGCAGATCTGAGGTGAGGGAAACTGGGAAAGTCAGAGAAAGCACTTTGAGCCCATTGGCCCCAAATCACCAAATTTTATGCAGGTCTGGCTTCAAGCTCAGCAACAAGACCCACAGACATACACAAAACAAATCACCTGCCTAAGCTGGCCCATTTTTAATCTCAGTCTGGGATGAGACCCAAAAAGAATAAAGACAGTAAATTGCCCAGAAAGAAAAGCAATATGTACAAAAGTTGCTGTTATTTACTGACATTAAGAAATGTCAGCAGAGAGTTCAGGGCTGGGCAGTGCTCAGATCACTGGCCCCTCTGAGTCACTCAGACTGTGCTCAGGAAGTGATGGTCAAGCTGAACTCAAAAAAAGGCAGAGAAATTCATTATTTTAATCATTGCTTGCAAACCCATAATTTATTAAATTCTGGAACATAAATCTTGCCAGATTTGTAGGAAGGAGGACAGGGAATAACATTAGAAGTCCACTAGAGATGTAACTTGTCTCAGTATGCAAGTAGGGAACATCTAGCCTCCCATTAGATGTGAATTTGCAGTTAAATGCAGTTAAATTCAGTTAAATGCTCAATGAGGCTTTACTTTGGACTCATCCAGCTCTTTTCTGTCCATGCCTGGTTCCATGTAGCAGTGCAGAAGAGAACAGGGAGATACAAGTGAGGGAAGAGCCTGCCTGGAGGTGCTTTTTCAGTGTGGTGTAAGGAGGGGACAGTGACAAAGGAGATACCCCAGGCAAACAGCCCTGACTGAGAATGGCAGTAAAAAATATGAATCTGTGACTTGCTTTGAAGCAGGGAGCTGTTTCCCCTGTCCTTCAGGCAACAAAATTCAGGGTAGGTGTGTTCTGGTGCAGATCAGAAACAAAATGGTGCCTCAGGTGGAAAATGGTGTGAACTTGGGGAGGAGCTGAAGTAAATAAATTTCTTTTTACCTGCCTTGCTGGGCACATTGCTCTGAGAGCTGGAGCCACACCTGGTCTCTCAGGTGCTGTTAATGGTCCCAAAGTGACCATGGGGGAGCAGGATAAAGCAAATTAACCTGCCTGTTACCAGTAAGCCCACCACAATTAGTACCTGTGTGGAGCTTTGGTTGGCCAAAAGTTGATGTTTCCCTGCAGTCCAGCACCCTGGGCAGGTAATTGGACATTGATGCCTTTTCTTTGAACTGTTTGCTGCAGCACTGGAGGATTTTGTCAGACATTTTATCTTTTATGTATCATTCACAGGGTTTTGGCAGCTCTCCAAAACACAGCAATGCTCTTTGAAATGATTTCTGATTTTTTGGTAGTTTGGTTGTTTTTAGAGAGCATCCTCTCTGCTGGACTTGGATTAGAACAGTTCTTCCTTTAGGGTGCTTACAGGTGAATTTCAAGGGGCAGAAATGGAAGGAGAGGAGTGAGTTGTACCTGAATTAATGAGAAAAAGTAAAGGGCAATGTTATAATTTTCCTGTTTCTAACATAACAGCAGCCTAGTCAGGCCAGTGATCTATGCCCAGGAGGGAAACCATTTCATTGGCAAAGAGACCTGGCAGGGGGAAGAAAAAGGCAGGTGAATTGTTCTCATGTAAAAAGCTCATTCTGCAAAGGAGAAAGAAAGCAGGGAAGCTCTTGTTGTTCACTGGCAAAAAGAGCCCAAAAGCTAAATTTTTTATTAAACTCTTGCACTAAAAGGTCTGTGGGCTCCTTCATCTTCCCAGGAGAAACCTCTCCACAGGATAAGCCCATGGCTGCTCCCAGCTGGGGCAGGGGATGTTTTGTGGCTCTGAGCTTGCAGGGAAGCTCAGTCCCACAGATGATTCAGTCTGCAGATGCTGAGGCACTTTCATTTCAGGAATCACTATGAAATGAGGTTTTATATTGCAGCATTGAAATACTCTGGGAAAATCTATTAGGGCAGCTGCAGGATGGGGTCAGCAGGCAGCACAGCAAGGAGCCCAGGGGACTCTAATTTACACAAACTCTCTACCACCTGCAAACACACCAGGGGTGGCATTTAAATGGTCTCTTCACTCTAGCTGTGCTACCAAAACAAGTAATTTGTGGATGACACTAAACTAGGAGGAGAGTCTGATGTGACAAATGATAGAGTGGCTGCCCAGAGGGGACCCAGATTAATCTGAAGAAAGGGCTAAATTAAACTCTGTGAGGTTTGGCAAAGGGAAGCACAAAACTCCATTCTTGAGGTGGAGAAACCAGCTGGGAGTGACTGCCTGAAGAGCAGCCCCATTGGAGAGGAGCTGTAAGGTGGGGAGGCTCTGGGACAGGTTGTTTGTTCATGGCTGCCCCATCCCTGGAAACATTCAAGGCTGGCTTGGATGGGGCTTGGAGCGACCTGGGCTAGTGGAAGGTGTCCCTGTCCATGGCAGGGGGGTGGAAATAAGTGGTCTTTAGTGTCTAACCCAAACCATTCAGTGAGCTGAGGGTGACAGGAGGTGCCAGGTAAGACAGCATTTATAAAAGGATTTCTGTGATGGGTCAAATCTTGCACCCAGCAGGAGGAATTCATTCCCCATGGCTGGCACTGCTGAGGAGGGCACTGCACTGGTGGGGAGGGACATGGAGAAGATCAAATGAAGGGCCACCATCCATCCAGGCTGTGCTGGGAGGGAGCAGGGCTGTTGAACATGATGAAGAAACCAGAAGAGTGATCCATAATTTTATCCATAAGGGGTTGCACTACCACTTTTTTTTTTTTAAATTTATTTAAACCGAGGCCCAGAGCTTTTTTCTTTCTTTTTGTTTCCTTATTTTTCTGAGGATTGATTGACTGGGAGAGCTGATGGCTTGAAGCAAGGCTGCAGGGCATTGAGGCAGCTGGCCATCAGTCTCACAGGAAAAGCCCAAGAGTGAGGCTGTTACTGCAGCTGGAAGAGCATGTTCTAGTGGGTACTGAGTTAAGGGATTTGTTGTCATTTTTTATTTCCTTTGCTGTGAAATAATTTCTGAGAAAAAAGGAAGAAGAATCAAAACAATTTCTCCAAGGTGGCAGGCAGCAGAGCAGGGAGGTGGAAATGCCTCAAATGGTTAATATCAGGGATGGATGAAAGTGATTTGACAAGGATTTCAGGAGTTTTCTGCACTCTCACTGCAAGAGATCATCTAATATGAATGATGCCTGAGCAAAATTTTTAAAGGCTGGACAAATGTAGCCATTAGCAACTTCAACCAACCTTGAAAACTTATTTGCAGGAATTTATCTCAGGTTTCATGCATTTATTTGTAAGCAGATTTTCCTTGTTTCATTTTTTAAAAAAATATTTTGCTCATCATGAAAAATTATTCAGTGATGTTTTCTGTGAGAATGTTTTCTGACATGCACAGACATTTACTGCAAAAGTGACTTTTGAGATTTGTTCTCCTGAATTTGCTATTTATGATTTGCTTTTCTTTTCCTTGAGCATTCCTGCCTATGGGTATGAACCCAGGAGGAAATCTGCAGAGTAGGAGATCTGCAGAGTATCACTAACTGGCTTTGTGAGATCCATCTAGGGAATTTTTGCTTTTCATTTTGTTTGAGGAGATTTGGCAAGTTGAAAAAGTAGAAGGTTTAGATGACGAGAAATAAACAAGGTGATTATAGCCCCTGTTGTCCCTGCCTGGTACAAGGTTTATGTGCTGGGTCTGGGGTGACATGGCCACGTTCTCTTTTCCTGTCCTCCTGCCCTCCGTCCCTCATTGTTGGGACAGGGTTACATCTGGGTTTGTAAGAAACATTTACAGAGGAGTAATAGGAGAAGTCAATATCTCTCCAACCTCCCATAAATTACAGTGATGCTTTATGGAGTGTGCTGGATGCTGTGTTTTGTTGGATTATCCTGGACTTGCTCCTGAGCTGGCTCATGCAAAGCTGGGCTCATATTGGCTTTCCAGGGAGTGGACTTCAGTCTGAAAGGAGGATGCAGATTTCCAGGGGCAAAGAACATGGAAGCTGGATCCTGAAACTAACTGACACCAAAGGAAATGTAGAGATTTGGGTTTGGCGCTGGGAACCCCAGCACAGCAGGTGTTTGGTCCATGGTTGTATCAGCTGGTGCTGCAGCCCAGTGGGTGTTTCTTTCCAACCACGTGTGCTGCAAGAGAAATCACTCAGGTTTTAGTGAGATGCTTCATTGGAAAGCTGGAAAGCCCTTCCCAGCTTGGTGTGATGTGGTGTTCACAGAAAAGGGACTCAGGGTGAGCAGGAGGGGTTACCAGATACACCAAATGGATTTCAAACCAGGTTTGTAATTAAACCCCTGTCTACAACAATAATTTCCCCTTCCACCTCAGCAAATTTGGTCTGAACAGGATTTCTGGTTGTTTTTTAAAAATTTTTCTCTGTTTCTGTCAGTCTGGACACTCCTGTGTAGCTTTCTTTCCTGTTGAGGCTTTTCACCATCCACAGGTGTGTGGTGTTTTCTCTTCTTCCCCCTTTGTTTTGCAGCACCAGGTGCTCTCTCCTTGAGTCAGTCCTACCTTGATGAACTAGTGAGAAAATGCAATCTGACAAAGACTTGGCCCCTATTATTTCTTGCCTAGCGATATTTCCCTGACAGAAGTGAATGATTTGTAATTTTTTAAAAAAATCTACACATTTGTCTGAAGTCTTCTGAGCTATCTGCAGTCCCCTTGCAGCTGTCTCAAAGCAAACCTTTGCATTGCCCATGAAGTTTCATTTTTAGTACTGAGATAAACTTCAAGAAAACTAAACTTTCCTCTTTCTTTCTCTCCTTTTAATTCCCCTGGACAGACAAAGCTTCAGAAAATGATCTCATCCTGCTTTGTCGTTTTGCCAATATCTTGTGCAAGATGAACGTCCCAATAGGTACAAAGTATTTGCTGTAACAAGTCAGTGTGTTTGTTTATCCACTTCCCAGAAGAATATGAAACCTTTTGAAATGCACATCCTTTTTAGTACTTCAATATAAGAGTCAAGAATAGAGTTCCTGTCACTCTGGCCAGAATGAGGGAAGGGTGGAAACAGGACAGCAACTCAGCCTCTCATGGAAAACCTCATATCCTGTGTTATGGGAGTCACTTTAAATGGATCAGAGCAAAAATGTGCAAAAAAATGGCACATCTGTGAACATTTAATGAGCACAACTGTGGGACTTTACCAGTATTCAATGTAATTCCCTTTGTAGTTTATATTCACAGGCAATAAGAGGCCCATAGCCTGATCCACTTCAGCTGCTCTCCTTTCTATTTGCTTCTCAAATTGTTCTGCAAAACCTCAAGCTGGACTCTCTTTTCTCTAATGAGCTAAAATTGTGCTAAAATAGAAATTCCACCTGCTGTTGCCCAAGATGTGGATTTTTACTTTGGTAACAGGACGTGACAATAAAAATAAAAATAAACTATAAACACATACAGGCATATCCTCAAATTTAACACCTTGGTTCTACTCAAATTATTCTGTTTAGTTTTGCTTAGGTTTTTAGTTTTTTTGTTTATAAGTTTGTTTTTCTTTTGAAAGAAGGAGGTCTGTGGGCAGATTTTGAACAGACTTGTGTTTCTGCTTGTAGAGGAATCTGGACATGTTGTTTTGGGCATGTTTTCTTTCCAGCATGGACCTTGTCTGACTGCTTCATGTATCTGTCTGTGTTATGGATGTTATGTATTTTATTTGTCCTAGAAAATCCCTGCTTTGAAAAAAAGAAAGTAAGATGCTATAAGCATGGATAGAGCTAGCACCAAAATTCAAGTGTTTTCCATTCTTTTTGCAACCCTCTGGTAGCAGAGCTCCTCTCCACAAAGGCAACACTTCACCCTACTAGACACTCTCTTTAATATCCCTGAATAAATCTTTTTAGTGACAGCAGAATAATACCCAGCTTATGTTGAAGGACTCCCATTTTCACTCTCCTTGCTCTTCAAGTGTTTTTTAGACAGCCTTGAATGACAAAGACTGGGAAGCAAATAGGAGAGGTCAGGACAGCATGTTTCTGTCAGCTGAAGGAGCTGAGGTTTTGTTCAAAACCCTCCCTTCTCCTCTGTGTTAGCAATTTGAATTATTGCAGCTGAGTGCTGAGCAGAGGTTTGGGTGATCCTTGTGGATTGAGAAGAGGGGGTGAAGCACATTGGCGTGTGAATGATGCACGTGTGGGGGTCATGTATGCACTGCCTGCTCCTACAGACACGCTCTGCTTTTGCTGATGAAAAATCCCTCCACTGGCTAAAAAGGACCTGAAGTTGATGGCTCCACTTTCTCTGTCCAAAATTGCCCTGTTGTGTCACGTTATAAAATGTCATGTGAAAGACAGACATGGAGAAGTACCCTCCATGCAGGCCCAGGGTAATAAATTAACAAGCTATAAACAGCAAAATAACCATGCCCTGTGCCTCTGAGACTGGAAGCCTGGCTCTTCACATCCAAACCCACCAGCCTGGAGCTCTTGAGCTAATGGTAAATCTCTCTGACATGTCGCAGCATCAGGTCTCCTCTCCTTGCTTACCAGCCACAGCACACTCCAGGCAAACATCACAGCTAGAAACCAGGAGCCCTCATAAAGTTTCAGAGGTGGAATAAACCCAGCTGCCTGGATGTGAGGACACTCACCCTGCTGAAATATGGCTTGGGAGACCATTGACAGTGGCAGAGTCTCAGCTTCAGCTGCCTGCTGTGGGAAGGGAGCTCGTGCACCCCACAGGCTCTGGGGAGCAGAGAGGCACGAGAGGCTACGAGGGGCCCAGGGGACTGGAGAGACATCAGTGAGCTGACAGGGTACCTCTAAATACATCAGTGAGCTGACAAGGTACCTCTAAATACTCTAAATACATCAGTGAGCTGACAGGGTACCTCTAAATACTCTAAATACATCAGTGAGCTGACAGGGTACCTCTAAATACTCTAAA
>VZSJ01001413.1:42479-65031 GCA_013398405.1 Pheucticus melanocephalus
CACAGCAGTGAGCTGACAGGGTCTCAGAGTCTCTGTGGTCAGGATGACCCCAAGATGTGTTAGAGAGTCTCTTTTCCCAGCCTGGAAGCTGAAGAAGGAGTCAGGATTCTTCTGTTCTGGTTTTCAGGATTGTTTATTTTCTCTGATCTATAACATTCTTTGACCCACTGAGGTCTGTCCAGCAGGTTGGGTTGAGGCACACTGACCACCTTCAGGGTGGTGTTATCTTTTTATACTAAAAACTACATGTATATTATTTACAATAATTTTCCAATACCTATCACCTATGTTAGACAGTGTGTTTCTACTTTAAACCAGTCCAAAAGTGCCAACATCGCTCAGAAGATGGAGGCCAGGAAGAAGAAAGAAGGACAAGGCATGCCCAAATTCCTCCATCTTGGGACCCCAAACCCCCATTCTAAAAACCCCAAAATTCTACTTTTCACCCTGTGACAAACTAACTATCATTCTACCTCAACTTTTGTGGCTTGTAAATCCTCATATAAGGTTGGTAATTTTTTCCATGGGTCAAAATCAAAGGCCCAGGGGTCTTGGGCTCTGTGCCAAGGTCTCTGAGCCCCCTGGCAGGGGCTCGAGTCCTCCAGGGCAGCCAGAGGAATTTCCTGGGTTCTGACAACATTGTACCTCCAAATACTGCCAGGAAGGGCGATGCACCCCCAGGGAATGGCACACTTCCCAGGGCATGGGGTGGCACTCACATCTAAAGCAGCCTGGACTCGATCCTGTTACAGTGGTCAGATTAAACCAGCTGGAGCCCTGCCATGATGCATCAGGACAATTTTCTGTGCTTCAGAAGATCATTTGATCACTCTTCTCACAGAGTCTTTACTCTTTGCTGCTCTGTGCCTACTTCAGCCATCAGCTGGAGCAATTGGTTTGTGTTGGCTCAGTAAACAGGAATCTGAATAAGGAAAGAGCTCTAATTCTGGTTGTTACTGATCCATTAAGATGAATTTTAAAATTATCTTTCTTAACTCTCCTCTCACTAAAATTAGTGCAAATTGAAATGCATTTCATGTCATCTCTCTGTATAGGTGCGCAAAGGAGGCACTAAAACTTCAGTTTTTCTCAAAGGCTGGTGGCTGAGGTTTGGACATTCTCTGGCAAATGTGAAATTTTTCAGTCAAGGCATTTGCAGAAGCAAATGGGGCAGCCAGATTCAAAGAGGCAGCGCTGGTTTGATCCCAGACAGGCAGAGCCACTGAACCTTATTTAATCTTAACTATTCCTGAAACTGCAGCTGTGTTTACTCTCACAGAGGAGAGCAGGTGGCATCAGACCCCCGTGCCCCAGTCAAGAGTTGAGATGAGGCAGCTTTGATGCCCAGAGTGCTGGAAACCCCAGCCTGGCCTCTGGGAATTCATCTTTTGGATCTTAGATCAGAAGGATGCTACTTCACTTGACAAGATCAAAAGCAAAGTTTAGGTTGGTGATCAGCTGGTCATTTCCTTCCTCTCCCTCCCTGTGTGAGGCAGGGGTGGTGATCAGGGCATTAGTAAAATAAACATTTCTCTTTCTTTAACACCTTCCAGCAAGGGCCCCTCAAAGCTGCTGAATTTATTCAGAAAGTTCAACGCCTCTCCTTGAACAGCTGAAATGTTTGACACAGCCTTGTGTGCTGGGAAAGGTCATTTCTGAGGCCACGAGTGCAAAGCCTCAGATGTTTGAACCCTCTCATCTCCATCTGCAAAGAACTTGTTCTTTGATTTCCTTTTCCCTACTTTGCTCTGGCATTGTTGTCAGGAGACTCTGCAAATGTCAAAACCATTATCAGTCACAGGCAAGCAGCTCTTAATTGAACTTTTATTCTCCTGTCTAACTTGCTGCACTCCAAAGAAAAGGCTACATTGCTAGCATGGAAATGGCTTTTGGAAATCACTGACTGCTGAAAGTAAATTATCTAAAATTGAGATATTTGTGTATATGTATTTATTACTACTCAAACTTTTCTTTGATTTTTATATATACATGTACAAATAAACATGCAGAGTTTTTTATGTTCATACTATCACTGTGTGTTTACATACATATATAATAATAAATTATATCTCCAAGTGTTTGAATACACCTTTCCCCTTGCAACTTCTCTCAGGCATATAGCATCTCCTAGCTCACAAAATATACTCTTGCCTTGTGACCAGAGCCCACAGAAATAAATAAAAATATATGAGGAGAAAGTGTGAAATAACAGCCCTGTTTGCTGCCTTGTGCTGTCTCCATCCTTCTTTTTTATCCTTTGTTCACAATGTTTCCCTTCTCCATTTATGTTGATCGAGGCATGACAGGCAGACCTGATATTCAGCTGCCTAAGTCCATAAATGTCTCTTTGGATGATGCTGTGCTCCAAACAAAGTTCTGGGCAATTGGAACAAATATCCCGAGTCCATTATTAGTCCTCCTGCTTTATTAGGACATTTTTCCCCCTTTATGTCCCCCAAAATGGTTAGCTAAGCTCTTGTCACATCTGCTTTGGCTTCAGCAGTCTACTGGATTCTACTGGATGGCAAATGCTGTTTCTGCCACTAATCCCCCAAAGGGCTCTGAGCCATTAGAGCCTCTTCTGATTTATTTCTTCCATGCAATCTGACTCACTGTCCAGGCTCTGTTCTTCTGTATTTTGTCCCTCATTCCACAGGAATTCAAAATGTCTTACAAAGAAATAACCTAATCCTGACCATTTAGGAACTGAGCTCTGAACCCAAGGGTTTTTTCTTTTTTTTTTTTTTGCCTTTTTGAACCTGCCTTTATCTTTCACACAATGTAACCTGTGCTGAGCTCATTTTTAATAGTATGCAATACCTTCACAACCAAGCAGAAAAAACTTGTGAAATACATTTCATTTTAGTCCTACTCATACTGAGTTTATGTCTGTAAAAAGTCTGGTTTGGGGTTCCTGTGGTGGTGTTCTCAGGGGTCCCAGGACAAGGGAAGAGATGAGAATCTTGACTCCATGTTTCAGAAGGCTGATTTATTATTTTATGACATATATATTATATTAAAAGAAAATGATATACTAAAAATATACTAAAAGAATAGAAGAAAGGATTTCATCACAAGGCTTGCAAGGAAAGGAAAAGAATGGAATGATAAAAGCTCGTGACTCTGAGAGAGTCCAAGCCAGCTGACTGTGATTGGCCATTAATTAGAAACAACCAACATGGACCAATCAAAGATGCACCTGTTGCATTCCACAGCAGCAGATAATTATTGTTTTTCTTTTCCTCTGAGGCTTCTTAGCTTCTCAGGAGAAAAATCCTGGCAAAGGGATTTTTCAGGAAATATCATGGCTACAGGGTTCCCACCTTCAGTCAGTCTCTGGTTTGTATTTTATTTGTATTGAGCAGAGATATTTGCAGTTTCCAGAAACAGGACTCCTTTGCATGAGCCTAGAGCACTTCCAGTTCAGATCCTATGGATGTACATCTGAATGTGTAGCAAAACATTGGCTGAAGTTCTGCTGCTAATCAGTTTTAGGAATAAAAGGAAAACCTCTGAGACTTTCTGCCAGAGAAGTGCTGGAACCACCACCCCTGGAAATGTTATAAATGTGCAGATCTGGCACTTGGGGACGTGGTTTAGTGGTGAACAGAGTGGTGCTGGCTAATGGTTGGACTTGATGGTCTTAGAGGTCTTTTCCAACCTTAATGCTTCTGTGCGAAGACAAAGATGCCTTTGATGTCCCACAAAAACTGTTTTTTTTTCACGTGTTTGCAGCAAGGTTGTTGTGAAAGGAGTCAGAAATTTCCCTTCCCTGTTAGATTCTCCATGGTGCTTTAGAAGTCCCAGCAGAGTTTACTACGCCTGTTGCTGGTGCAAAATCATTGTGGCTTTCCTCAGCTGGCTTTCCCCTCTCTGTGGAATGTCGGAACCCAGGAAATTCCTCTGGCTGCCCTGGAGGGCTCGAGCCCCCGCCCAGGGGGCTCAGAGACCTTGGCACAGAGCCCAAGACAAGGTTTGCCTTTGATTTAGCCCTTGGAAAAAACAATTGCCAATGAAGAATTACAAGCCACAAAAGTTTAAGTAGAATGATAGTGAATTTATCACAGGGTGAAAAATAGATTTTTTGGGGTTTTTAGAATGGAGGTTCAGGGGGCAAGATGGAGGAATCTGGGTGTGTCCAGCCTTTCTCCTTCTCCTTGGCCTCCATCTTCTGCTGTGATGCTGGCACTTTTAGATTGGTTTAGAGTAGAAGTTCACTGTCTAACATAGGTGATAGGTATTGGGAAGTGATTGCAATTATTGTACATGTAGTTTTTAGTATAAAAAGATAACACTGCCCTGGGGGCAGTCAGTGTGCCTCTGTCTGACCTGCTGAGCAGACCTCAGCAGGTCAGAAGAAAGAATTTTATAGATGAGAAACAATGAACAACCTTGAGAATGAGAACTGAAGAGCTCTGACTCCTTCTTCAACCACTGGGCTGGGAAAAGAGACTTTCTAACATATCTCGGGGTCACTCTGACCAACAGAGATTCTGAGAGTGGAAAACCCCAAATTCTGTAGCAAAGTGCCGGAAAACCCTTCCAGATGTGACTCCTAGTACTTTGCATCCCAGTGTTCCTCACTTTGTCAGTCCTGCTCTAGACACAGCCTAATCTGACCCACCCATGGAGGCACAGACTGGTTGGGGTTCAAAGGGACCTTTCAGGACCATCTGGTCCAACCTCCTGCTGGGAACAGGGACACCTTCAGCTACATCAGGTTGCCCAGAGAGGTGATGAACACCCCATCCATGGAAACATCAGATGTGAGGTTGGATGGGGCTCTGAGCCTGAGGTGTTTTACCACCCTTATTGTCGGCAGCTTCTCCCTTATGTGCAGTCTTAATCTATCTTTTATTAGCTTAAAACCATAACCCCCATCCCTATCTCTATATGCCCCACTAAAAGTCAGTCCCCATCTTTCTTTCAGCTCCCTTTAAGTACTGAAAGGCCACATCTGATGGTTCTTCAGCTTTCCCCCTCTCCTCAGCTGACACAGCAGGGAGGCACTAACAAACAGCCAAGCAAAGGGAAGGGGCAGGTAGATGGTGCTGAGCTGTGACAGCTCCGCTGGCAGCACCAAGAAGCTGCTTTTATTGTTCCCCACCCCGTTACATGACTCAAGAGGCACAAAAGGACACGAATTTTTGGATTTTTTTTCACCTATACTACCCACAAACAATAATTAAAATCTTGACGTGCGCTTTAATTAGGCTCCCTGCCTCTAATCAGGTTGCAGTTCACAGAGTTTTTTGTCTCCCATTGATACCCTGGATAGGGAAGAGGCAGGGGTGAATATAAAGTATGTCTCATTTCTGTGTAAGAGCTCTGTAACTTACACAGATTTCTTTTTTTTTCCTCTTTGATATCTTCACTAAAATATCTTTTCATCACTTGATGGCAGTAGAGCTATAATGTAAATTTATAGATACTGATGCTGCATGGATGCATCAAAGGAAAAAAACCACCCCATATTCAAAGAAAAAAAACCACCTCATATTTATGTTTGTCTATGTCTTTTTCTAAGGGTCTGTTTTGCATTAAAAGTTTGAAAATATATAAGGCGTAGGAAAGCTTTGTATTTTCAGCAGGGATTAATGCAGAGGATATTTCATTCATTCACAGTCGTCATAAATAACAGTTGGTGCAACCAAACATCCCCTAAATTCCTTCAGCTGTAACTCCAAACTCGGCAAAAATAAAATCAACTTTTTCTTTCATTTTTAACTTCCATGCACTTAATTTGCTTTCTGTTCTTTGTGCTGCAGTAAAGGCAGCAGCTCTGGTAATTATCAGCCTGTGAGGTTTCACACTACTGGCAGTGCTAGTGCTTCCTCTTTTACACTCAAAATATACACATTAAATGCAACAATACTGATATCAAGGTACTCCCAGCTCTCATTACCTGAAACTCAGATAAGTCCCTGACAAATAATAACACTTTGCTATGCAACTAACAAATACTGATGCCTCTTTGTATCAGTGTTGCTACAACCCAGATGAAAATAATCTTCCTAAAATCGAGGCTGTCCCCATGTCACCCTTTCTGTCTCCCCCTGGGAGGTGCAGCATGCTGTGCCTTTACTCCTGACACAACAAAAACCTGGCTCCCTTCCCCAGAGACAAACCTGCAGCCCACCAGCTTGTGTTTAATGCTGCACTGGCTATGCAGCAGTGTGAACTACTTGCTAACTAAACTGTGAACTAAAAATAAGAGCTGTTTGCCTTGCTTGTCTTCTTTCCCCAAGTGACTGGCATGTGTTAGTGGCTCCATTACCTGTGGCAATGAATCCAGAGGCTGTCTTGCCAGAACCAAGCCTTTATTTTGCTGCCTGGATGCTCTGTGAGCTCCAAAATATTTCCTTGCCTGGAGTTATGAGTATACAATTTCATGAGCTCCAAATCTTGCACAAACCTGACAGTGCCTTGGAGAGGAAAAACACCTCCCATCCCAGCGCTCATCACCCCTGCCTCATATTTTTACCCCATTTTGACGTCAGACCAAGCTGGTTTTTTCCCTTCTTTTCTAAACTTCCTGTGCTAAAAAGTTTTGCACGAGTATCTGGCAGTAGCACAGCTGCAATATTTCACCGTGGAGGGCACTCCAGTGCAGATCTCCGTGGCTGGAAGCAGAGCATTCCTGCAGAGTGCAGGCAGCATTGCACTGTAACCTCTCTGCAGAGCAGGGGGAGCTGTGCTGGCAGACATCCCCTCCTGCCTCTGAGCACGCATTTCCCCCAGGCACAACCATTTCTGCATCTCCTCCTGCTGCTGGGTGCCAAAGCTTTTGCTCCATTTGCCCTCCCAGGGGTATTTTTTGCAGGGACACCTGAGTGTTCACCTGCAGAAGGGATGCAGACCCAGGTCTGCTCCTGCAGCAACAGCCCCTGCCTCCTTATTTCCATGTGAGGCTGCTCCAGAGAGCATTTCCTATCCTTTCTCTCTCTCACACAGGTCTCTGGTTCAATTAATATTTAATTCTTACACTCGCTGGGACAACCTGAACTGGGGAGATGAGGGAAATCTTGTTCCAGGCTGTGTTGGCAGCCTGCTGAACAGCTGCCTGGGGAGATGGAAGACACACAGCCATTCATCCCTTTCCAATCAGGCAGAGGTGGACTTGAAAATATCTCCTGTCACAGACAGCTCTTGTACGTAAATTGAGTATTTACATACATACATCTACATATGTACATGTACATATGTACATAAATTACGATTAAGGATTCTGTCTTCTTTCCCCCACCTGCACAACTCAGAGAGAAGGGACTCTGTGGTTTGTCTGTCCTTGCTGAGCAGCACCACCCATTGCCCCATTCTGAGCCTTACCCTGAAAGGTGCTTTGGCAGGATTTTACAGACCTGACCTTGAGCCTTACTCTGAACACACCTGACCCTGAGCCTTACTCTGAAAAATGCTTTGGCAGGGCTTTACAAATCTAACCCTGAGCCTTACCCTGGAAGGTGCTTTGGCAGGATTTTACAGACCTGACCCTGAGCTCTTTCCCTCGAGGACAGGAGTAAATGCAGGGGACAGAGCCCCAGTATTGTATTTGCCAGTGCCTTGGCAACAGGCAGGAATGATGAATCTGACTCCATGTTCTCAGAAGGCTCATTTATTATGTTATGATACTATATTATATTAAAGAATACTATACTATAGAATACAGAAAGGATAGCTACAGAATGCTAAAAAAAACCCAACAAAAACCAAAAACTCGTGACTCTTTCCAGAGTCTTGACACAGCTTGGCCCTGATTGGCCAAAGGGTGACAACAACTCACAGCAGAATCCAATGGAACAATCACCTGTGGGTAAACAATCTCCAAACACATTCCACATGAGCACAACACAGGAGAAACAAATGAGATAAGAATTTGTTTTTCTTTTCTCTGAGGCTTCTCAGCTTCCCAGGAGAAGAATCCTGGGCAAAGGGATTTTTCAGAGAATGTGAATGCCACACCCAAGCATGCCCACCACAACACCCACCTTGCAGAGCTTCTCTCTGAGCCCTGCCCTTGCTCTGAGCTGCTTGTTCTGCTCTGGGACTCCAAGCAATCCCCACTTAGCAGGGCCTGTCCTTGGTGATTCCCAAGTCCTCTGTTCAATCCACTGCTAAGTGAGGCAGGCAAAGGAAAACAACCCCTCTTGATACCAGAAAAACTGCTGTTATTTCACTCCAAGGTATTTTGACATTAATAATGTTGGGAACATTCAAATAATGCTGCCAGGGGAATGGAGCAATATTTAACTTTCTTTTTACCTTGATCTCATTACTTGCTAGAAAGCTTGCTACAGAACAGCTTTTTTGTTTATGAAAGGAAAAGAGGAAAAAATACTCCATAATTTTAAAACCTGAAATTGCTAAAGACAACACAGAGATTATTTACCCCAAAGCAACAATCTCAACTTCAGCTGAAGTAACTTTATAGGAAGTGCTACTGCCTTTCAGTTTTCTGCATTTTACGACTGGTAAGAATTTTCACCATAAATTCAGACATTTGCAGTTCCTTTATCTGTCATAAGGAAGTGGTTGGTAAATGAGTGAAGTGCTCCAGTTCCCAGGGATGTTATGAACCAACATCTGCTAAGTCCATGGAAATACTCCCTGTTGACTTCTGCCAGTTCTGGATCAAGCACTTTTCAAAAAGATGGAAAAGGCAGAATATTTTTGCCTCTTTATCATTTAGCAGTAAGAAACCTCTTAGTCTGAAGTTCCTTTCCTGTGCCAACATAATTCCACTGGACTCAGGCCTTCACTGAAATGGAATTAGACCAAGAAATATTGGGACAAGGTATCTGGGTAATGAATTATGTTTGTCCTCAGGAAATGAACTCCTGTGATATGCTTCAAATCCCTGCAGGCTGTGGGAGCCAAGCTCTATAAAACATTGCTTTACAGATGACTCTGCTGGTTCCAGTCCCTTCAGAAGGGCTGTGACCGCCCTGCACTAAGCTCAGACTCTACTGAATGTACTTTAAAATATTTCTGGGTTGGTCTGATTTTTCACCCTTTCACAGAAGAGCATAAGCCTGCTTTGTTTAGATGCTTCCTGAAATGATTTTTGCTCTGACAAGCCCACACTTCTCTGAGGAGAGTCCCTGCTGCCATTTGCCATCAGCAGGATTGCTGGGGTGCTGCTGCTCTGCAGGAGGACTCAGGCTTGGGGCTGATTTCTTTCCTATGCCATTGCAAATACTCTTGGTGTCTGCATAAAGCAAGCCTGACAGGAACCCACCACCTGTCTCTGCTGAGGACAACATTGTTAAACTACTAATTTCTTCTGAGGTCTTCCATGGAGGAAAAAAAAAAAATTAACTACTCCCTTCATCCAAATGTTCCAGGCTGGTATCAGTCACCCTTCTCCATTAATTCCACTTTCATTTTCAACACCAAAATTTGAAGTTAAACTAAATTCCTCCACTCCCTCCCCCCCCAAAATTTGTAACCATTCCTTGTTCCAGCCCCCTTTTCTTTATGTTCCATCTTCCTCTTCAGCTCATTTGCAGCATTTCCATCTGTCAGGATGGAGTTACCTCACTGCACTTGGGGTGTCCCCAGCCCTGACCAGATCCTGTCTGAATGTCCTCAGGCTGTCCTAGTGTAACTCCAACTCAATCAGAAATTCTTTATGCTGCCTCAACCTTGAGCATGTGGGCTTATGAGTGCAGCAATGAGGTCCTTTATTAAGTCTGGTACCTCTAAATCATTCCTAAATTGCAAACCCTGAGATTAATAGTGCCTATTTCAGGGTCCAGGCTTCTTTTATGATTTTCAATATATTCTTTCCATGCCTTTCCCCCTAAAAATGGCTATAGAAGTGTCAGTTTTCCAGAAAAAAAGGCTAAATAGTTGGCTTATTTTCTCTTTATTTTTATTTATTTTTTGAAATACTTGTATCAAACTAGATTTGCCAGAAAAGAAACCATTTGAAGTTTTGGAATGAAAGGGCATCATGCATATCTCAGGAGGGCTGAAGCTGATAGAAAAAAGTGTCTCAGGGTAAGGCGCGACACTCAGAGTGTTTTAAATAGGGAAAGAATTTAGAGTCTGAAAAAAGGGAAAGGAAAAATAAATTGCTGAAGTTCTTTCTCTTGTTCTGTGTATTTTGGATGTCCAGTCCCTGTGAGCTTGTACTGTGTCTGTGGGCTTGGATTCATGTTTAGGGTGTTGAAGCCTGGAGGGGCACCAAGGCTTAATGGATAATGGAGCAAACTCTGATCGTGTGTCTGGACAGTGTTACTGCAAAAACATGCACAGGAAAACTGCTGCAGTCCAAGTGCTTGGGTACAGCCTGAGTTTGGCATGTATATTTAATTTTTTGGCTGCCCCTCCTTCTTCTTCTTCCCTTGTCCCTGACCCAGATCACTACATTTGTGGCAGATTTAATCCTCTATGATATCTATTAGAATGCTACACCAGCTGTATTCCCAAGTTCACACCCATGTGATTCCCACTCTGAGGGATGAGCAGAAGGAGCTGCATCTCTGGACTCTGAGCACCTCTCGGATCTCTTAAGAGCTCTCTTTGCTGACACTGAAGTTCCTGCTCTGCTGCTGCTTGTTCACACGAGACCCTTAGACACTCCTGCACCTTTTTTTTCTGGTTTCAAGAAGCAGGCAGGCATTTACTTTAGAGGAAAAAGCTGAAAGCCTTTATAGCACCATTATTGCTATTCTGGTGGTGTCTCCCCCATGTCTCCCTGGACTCAGCAGGCAGAAGGTCTTCTGACAGCTTGAGCTTTGTTCTGGTTCAGAGTGAGCAGCTCCTTACATAAAGTCCAGTGAGAAGCAGGGAGAAGGGGAAAACTCTGGAGGAAAGATCTTTTTTTTTTTTTTAAATAATAATTGTCCCATTTCTGTTGGAGTTCCCACCACACCAGTACAGCCAATCCTTTCACACCAGCTTAGCCATGAGCAGGGACACTTTGTGTTCTCCCTCCATCACTCCCAACTGGAGCTGCTGCAATTAAGAGAGTTATTTTATGTTCAGGAAGAAGCTTGCTGGCTCTGGCTGGCCCAAACTCCAGAATTATGAAATAAAATTAAGGGGATCAGCTGGTTAAGTTTTCTGGGTTGTCCTCAGTCTACAGAGGTGGCTTTGCAGCTCTGATGTGAATGTGCCTCTGTGCCTTGGAAATCTCCTTTCTCCTATGTGGGATCCATTTCACCTCATTATAGACATTGAAGATTTAATTGTTCAAGCTGAAAGAGTCTGTGTGGGCTTCCTCTGCTGTTGTTAAAGTGTTTTCCAGAGGGAGATTTATTTCATCTGCTCTAGGATTCTGTTTTACAGTCTCCTTAATACATCACTCTCAGCTGGTGTAGAAAATAAGCAATCCTATTACCCCTCTTCCCTTTGGCTGTACAGCCCTGCCTGTTGTGCTAAAGATCATTTCCATGAGGAATCTGGATGGGGAATTCAGCTGGCAGAGAATTTCCCTTGGTGTTTTCTGGGGCTTTTGTGGGAAGAATTGTGTAGATTTTACTTTTGTTTCAGCCAGCCCAGTTTCTGGGACACTCCACAGTCAGAGAAAATCTAGCAATGACAAAAAAGAAAAGACAAAGGGATAATTGGCTGAGGCAGAGGGAACTTGAAATAATACCAGCACCCAGAGCCTTGGGTGGAATAAAGGGACTGTGGAATTGCTCCCTTAAAGAAGACAAGTGTCTCTTTGGAGTGAAGTCTCATGCACCACATGAGCTTAGGTTTATGAAGAAGCTGACTTGGCTTTAGCCTAAAACCCAGCCTGATTAGGCTGAGCCTAGATGGCCTTTAAGGGTCGCTTCCAACCCAAGCTATTCTATGTTTCCATGCTCTGAAAGAGCAGCAATAACTGCTGTGCTGGTGTTGTATCCCCTGGCCTCTCCTGGCACATTCACTATCTTCACTCTCACCAAGTTTGTCCATCCTGGCTGTGGTTCAGCTCTCCTTCTGCCTCTGGAGACAGCAGGCACATGGCACTGCCAGCCCCGTGGAGGAGTGGGGAGAGAGACAGTGCCCCCATTCACAAACCCTTTTAAACAATATTTACACATGGATTTATTCCCACTGAAATCAGCATTAGTGAAGGCCAGAGCTGTTTCTTGGTGGATGTCAAGTAAGGAGCAGGTGCATTAAAACTGATGGGGCTTTCCATTAGGTTAACAGGATTTGGGCTGGGCATCACATTGTTTGTGAAGAACTTACAATTTCAGTGTTTCCCTGCACTGTACAAGCAAGAGAACAGGGACTGAAGAAAAGCAGGCAACATTTAGAGGCCTCAGTCTCCCATCAGCTTTAGCACAGCAGGGTGCAGATGACACAGGAATGCCGATGTGATGAGAGATTTCTGTGGCAGCTGAAGTTCACTGCAAAAAGTTCACCAGAAAGCAATCTGGGTAAAGAAATTGCTGCAGGGAACTGCAACAAATAAGAATTACAAGAAAGAACCAATGACAAGAAAGCAGAAATGACAGTTTTTTCTGGAAGCATTTCCTGATTTATCTCCAGCCAGAGTCTCTCCGAGTGAGCATATTAGAGCTTACACCACATAGCAAAGAAATAATGAAACTTGCTTAAAGTACAGGCATCCTCACTGCCTGAGTGATACTGGTTGCTAAAAGAAACTTAAATAAGTGAATAGCCTTGAAGCACAAGATGACCAGATGAAGGAAATTGTTCTGAAGTGCTGCTGCAGATAAGCAGGCTCTCAGTAACACACACATCCTAATTCTACAGCACTGAGGAGAAATGATAGCAGGGCCATACGGTTTTCTCCCCCCTGCCTCTCCTGGCAGCAGGATATGAACTGAGATAATATTTAAGAATGAGCACAACATCCTGTGAGTGCCACACACGCAGTGCAGGCACAGATCACCTCAGCTGGGCTCCCTGTGCCCTGGGCACAGCCTGTCCCCTGTCCCTGCAGCAGGGACGCGCAGCCCCGGCTGACGTCAGGCAGGAAAACCCTGCTGTGAACCCTCTGCTCCTTTGGGCACCCTGAGGAGAAAGGCAATTGGCAATTAGGGGTCAGCAGGGACACTGCATGGGGCTCAGAGAGCTGAGGTGGAGCATGGATGTCCACATGGAGCACACCCTCACTGGATGGTGCTGCTCTATCAAATGCAGGGTGCTCCTGACACAGGGAATGATTGGCATCTGACTGCATTGATTCAGAAAGCTGAACAATTGCTTTATTAAAACTATACTATATTACAATAATACTATGTTAAAGAGATACTAAACTATACTATACAAAGATACTAAAGAATACTAAAGAAAAACCTGTGATTGTCTGTCACAGGTTTGAGTCAATTGGCCAAGGAATCAAAACAATCCTCAGCAGAATCCAACTGACAAATCACTTTGGGTGAACAATCTTCCTAACACATTCCACATGTGCAAAACCAACAGGAGCAGTGAATAGAGATAAGAATTGTTTTCTCCTCTTCTCTGAGGTTTCCCAGGACAAATCTATGGGAAGTTGTGCCTGCTGCTGTCTGGGAAGAGAGCTGTGGCTATACTGCTGTGACAAGTGCGGATGTGAACCAGACAACTCCAGCTGGGTCAGGAGCTGGGCCCATTCTCTGGTGGCATTCAAAGGCAACAAGGATGAACCCACTCAGGCTATCAGGTTTGATCTCTCCACTACAGGAAGATGAAGGGCTTCTCCAGTAGACCCAGCATCTTTCTGCAGCGTGTTTAGCTGTCTCACCATAACTTGGCTGCATCCCTTGCATGTTGGGAAGGCTTACAATAACCTGGGCATTTTCCCTACAGGGAGCTGGAAACCAAGGACTCCAGCTAAGGGAGATGTTTTGCCAGTGGGCCATGGCAAGTTCAGCTGGCAGTGACAAGGGCTTCCAGTGACTCTTGCCTCTGGGTAAGAGCTGTGGCACACAGAGCTCAATGCAAGGGTGCAGAAGATGCGTGGCTGTCCTGGATTGCCAAGCAAATTGTGTTCTATTTGCCATCTGGATGGCAGTTGTCTTCTGTTCATTGGGCAGTTTTCCTTACCTCTTCCACAACCACTCCTCCCTCAGGGGGGGATATCTGCTGATAACAGCTGTTGAATGTCACTGCATGGCTGATAAGAACTACAGCATCCCATGTGGAGATGCTCCACACAGGGGGAGGAGCCAATCATTCCTACCTGGATATAATCTGGAGATTCTGGAACACCAGCACGGCTTCTCCACTGGATTCCCAGAGGAACAGCAGCTGCCTCTTCTACTGGATCTTCAGAGGAAGACTCCACCCTTCTCCAGGATCCCTGCTCCAACAGAACCACCCCTGACACTGCAGGAGGGCTACAGCCACATTTCCAATTGAACTGCTACCAACACCCTGACCAAGAAGGTGTCAGGTTGGGTTCTGACTCTGTCAGTGTTGTTTTGGTTTACTGCATTGTTTATTTGATCCTTTTATTTTCTTCCCTAATAAAGAACTGTTATTTCTGCTCCCATATTTTTGCCTGAGAGCCCCTTAATTTAAAATTTATAGCAATTTGGAGGGAGGGGGTTTACATTTTCCATTTAGGGGAGGTTCCTGCCTTCCTTAGCAGACTCCTGTCTTTCCAAACCATGACACTGGGAAAGAGATGGGAGGGGTAGGGTCATAACAGATTTTAGGACAGATCTGCCTCTATCACAATGCAAGAGCACAGTGAATGAAAAACAAGAGTCTACAGCTCTTCAGGTTCAGGCATTGTTTTTAAACAAGCACTGGCTGCTAATTTCTTCATGTCTCCATGAAAAGTGGAGAGACAGTATGAGCCAGGGAGCTGGGGAGGAATGAATAATGTGGCATTCTCTTTTTGCTAAGTGACCTTTTAAAATCAAGGAGCTGAAATCTAAATACCAGGGGGGAGCCTGGGGGAGAAATTACAGACAGCATTGCTGTTCCATGCTCCAGCCCTCCTTCAGAAAGGCAGCACAGGAGGGTGAGTTAAAGCACAGAGAAAAGGGTCACTCCTTTTTCATCTAAACAACCAGCACAATCATTTCACATTTGGCAGATCATTACTAAAAACCTACTCATAAATTCTGACTCAGTTGGATTAGAACACAAAATTTTGGATTCAGACAGCTGCAGAGTACAATGAAATATTGAAACAAGTAGATTCCGGTGTTTACATTAAATATGACATGGCAAATAAAATGGTTTGCTTTGGTGTTTTCTGCATGTGGGCAGCATACTGAAGCCAGCAATGTTTAAACCAGACTTATGCTGCTCTGTCTACATTTTGAAGCCTCTGTTAAATGCAATCATTGTTTTGTGTGTCCTTACACTCCAGGAACTGTTTTTGAGATCATTGTGTGATGCCATTGATCTGGCTGAGTTCTTATTTGCATCTGACTCATGGCATGTCCCTGCTCCTGTTAAAATTCCTAAAGCCAGAGGCCACTACATCAGGAAATCAATTCTTCCTGCAGGAATGCTTGCCCTGAGCCTCATGCATGCCTTTATCAAGTGATCCTTCATTGAGCCTGAGAATTTGCATGTAAGAGGGGCCAACATATCATGGAATGCCAGGAGTGACCCTGAAAATTGGAATTGCAGCTTATAAGAGGTGAAGTGGTGAGAAGAGAGTGTGAATGGATGTGAAACCTGTGAAATGAGGAGGATTCCGTGGCTCAAAACGCTGCCAATGCAGCATTACAGCGTAAAACTCACAGGTGGGTCTGAGTAGGCACTGAAGAGAAGCAAATTTCTGGAGCATCTCTCAAATCTGCTACAGAGGATGGGCTTTGCTAAGTTTTGCCGGACCCAGAGGCCACTGAAGGGATCAGGGAGTTTATTTCTGTCTCCTTGTGACCACAGGCATCAGGTCATGGCTGGCTGGCTCTGATGGCTTTGAGCAGGGCCCATCCCAGTTTGACCTGCCCTGAGTGAATTGTGACAGAAGGTGCATTTAAGCATCAGAATGACCTGGAGACCTGGTGAATGCTAATGAAAGGTTCTAAGTTTTAATTGTCTGCAGTCACTGGCCTAGTTTGAGCCACCTGCAGAGTAGCAGAAGTCTGTAAAGAGACAGCACTGAAAATCTTAGGCTGTAAAACATCTGCTGGCTTTAAAATGACTTAAATAGATTATAGTCATGCTGTGAAGCTGTTTGTTTCAGTTCCCTTGTTTAGATTATACCAAAGAATTGCATTTGGGGGGGGGAGGTGATGAAATAGAATTAGATAAATAGGTAGAAGATGCTCCAAATCCTTCCTTTCCTGTGGCAGGCTCTGAAAAGACATCACCTTTCTCCTGCTGGTGCAGGACTTGGAGACAGCAGGGAGTCAGAGCTGGCATCTGTCACCTCTGAAAGTTTGATAGTCAGAGATGCACTAGATTAGTGCAAAACCACAGTCATAGGAGGGCTGGTGCCCAACACTGCTCAAAGAGTGAGCCTCTGATGAGATTAGTGGGGTGGTGAGGCACAGCACCAGCTCCTCCTGCAGCAGGTCACAAACTGCCACACTTTGTTCATGTGAGAAAGGTCAGATAATCAGCATTCAGTCAGAGGGAGAGAAAAAATGAGCCTGGGATTCATCAGTGTTAAAGCAAATGTTATAAATTATGCATGACCACTCATTTATCTGTGAATTTCCATTCATAAGACAGTTGAAGTTTTTTTGAGAGGGAAAAAACCAACCCCAAAACTTCTGGTTTGGCTTAGTGTTCAGAAGCCACCCTTTGAGCTGGAAACAAAGTTTTGCCTAAGAAATAAATATCCCCCTAGTCCTAAACAGTCCTAATGTTTCTTAGTGCAAATTTGATAAGCCAAGAGATATTCTAATTATTTTTTGTTATACCATAATCCTTTGGCCACTGCTTCCTTCTGATGCATAATTTTGACAACTACATGCTGAAGAATAACTGGTTTTTATTAATCCTGCCAAAGACATAAAACCTTCACAGCTGAGCTTTCAGAACTCGTTGCAAACCCCTGCAAGAATAAGAGACCACGGGAGTTCAGGGCAAGATATGTAAGGGCAATGCATGAATGACATGTGTGTGTACATCAAAATGAACTTTGGTCTTTGGACCTCAAACCTTGTTGCCTGTATTCTCAAGAAATTTTATTGCACAGATCATTTCACCAGAACCTGGAAAACAGAGAAAAAGAGGAATTTGAGTAGCTGCTCCTATTGTCACACAATCTTTCATCAGGATCATGTTCCTCCTTCCTGGTCTATCTTCAAATAACTCTGATGCAGAAGACAGATCATCCAGATTATGAATTCAAATGCTTCACCATTCATTAGATTATTTATCATAAATGCCTAGCCTGTAATTTTTGATGTAATTCAAGATTCATTCTCACTCCTCTGTCAGAGGCAGCAAGAATAGATTATTCTCTTTGCAGCAGTCTGCTTGCTGTCTCCCTCTCCTCTCCTCTCCTCTCCTCTCCTCTCCTCTCCTCTCCTCTCCTCTCCTCTCCTCTCCTCTCCTCTCATTTACCTACATAGAATCTACATCTTCACATGTGCCACTCAAATCTGGAGAATCAAGGCACTTCCAATAGTTAAAAGCCAAGGAATTTGTGTCTCACATGGACCTCTATGCTCTGTTTGGAGTTTTTAGCAGCACCAGCATATTTAACTTGATCCTGCTTGGATCTGCACAGTCTCCCAGGTACTGTGGTGAGCAGAAATGGTTTAAGCAGTTGGATCCCATCCTCTCTCTCTCCCTCACTTGACTTTTACTGAGGGTTATTATTTTGCACTTGTCCACATCAATTTTCCTCACACTTGTTCATCTCACAAAGCAGTTTTTTCTGTCTTGTAGTAGCAGCAAAACAGAGCACAAATTCAGTGATGAAAACACTGAAGAGTGCAAGACCCACTGCAAACACTGTGACAAACTACTCAATTCATCACTTTAACAGCAAACTTGTGACAACTCCCTGTGTCTGATTATTCCACCAGTTTTGCACCAATTCTGTGGTTTTTTTTCTTGCTTAGTTGCTTCTGCCACTTGTTCATGAGGACATCATAAGGGGTATTACTAAAAGTCTTAAGCAAAAGAGGCATTTCTTGCTACTCCTCTCTCCACTGGCCCTTATCCTTTCAGAGAGAGAGAGAGATTATATTTCCTTTACATGATTTCTTCTTAACAAATCTGTATTAGCTGGCATCCATTCTTCATTATTTGCCAGTAAGATTATTTGTGCATTGCTTACAAACTGCTCAGATATTTATTTGAGGAGGAGAGTATTTATATTTTTACTGTCTTCTGAGTGCTGAAGTTACCCCAACATCCTTCCCTTTCCTTCCCCCTTTCCTCACCCTGTAAAAATGTCTGTGTACCCACTCTGCTCCACTTTGTTATCCATTAAATTCTAGTTAAAAGTAGCTGGATTTTCCTCCCTCTTTGGCTGAATACTTCTGCACCTCAATGCTGTGGTTGGAAGAAGCCTTTCTCTTTGATTTTCAGTCTGGATTTATTTATTTCTGGGCGGTTTATACCTACTTTCTCTTTTGCTAGGTCTGTCCTTTGACTTAAGCAGTTCTTTTCTCTTTCCTGGTGTTTATCCCCAAGGACAGCTTTGCAATTTCATCCCTTTCAGACTTCATTTTTCTAGAGTAAACAGAAGCACCAGCCACCTATTTTTTTTTTTTTTTTGTTTTGGTTTGGTTTTTTTCTTGCATGAACTAGAATATCCTATCAATTCCAGGAATAAATTTTCTGCACCTTTGACTGTTGGATTTCCTCTTTCTTCAGCACAGATGACCTGGCTTGTCCCAAGAACAGCAGGTGAGTGCTCAGTGGTCCCTGGTGGTGATGGAGTTGGGGGTCACCTTTGTCTCTTCCATGGCTGCATCTGGCTGGTGTCTCAGTCCAGGAGTGACTCATGCCTAAAACAGAAACCCCCATTTTTCATCCCAAAATGCATGAGATCATTCTGTGCTGCAGAGCATAATCCCTTTTTTATTGTTTTGACAAGCTTCAAAGGCATGTGTTTATTCCTGTGTGATTTCCCAATGCTCTTTGCATTCATGCTCTTTGCATCCAGCACAGTCCATGACTTAACTCCAATTTCCAATGCAAGAAATTACTCATAGAAATACTTTATTGAGATCACTCTCCTGAGAAGTTTTGGGAGAATAATCCCTATTTCCTTTACATACTCCCTGTTTTTCTTGCTCCTTCCCTACCAATACCTTCCAGCTCTGTCTGCCTTCTCTGGAAACTTCTACCATGAAATCAAACCTGAAATACAAAAAGAAGAGGGACTTGTTCTTCACTTCTTACATTTGCAGCATCAAATCTTGTGAAACAAAGCCAAGAAGGACCCTGGGTAAGACCAGGGCTGATCCAGACTCCTTTTTGCTGTGTTAATGCAATTCTAGGCACAGGGTTGTATCCTACAGCAGCTTTTTACTTGGGATTAACATCCCACAGCAAGCTGTACAGCTCTCCATTATCTCTCCTGAGCAGAGAGAACTGATTGCTTTCATTTAATTAAAATAAGATGTCATGCTTTGGCCCTCACTCCCACGCACATTCAGCCCAAACTCAACAGCAGCATTTCTTGAAGCCTGACTTGTGGGGTTAGTTTCTTTCTTCTTTTTTTGCTTTGTTTTGTTTTAGTTTGCCTTTTCTTTGTTAGCTCTTTCCATTCTTCTAGTTTTGAGTAGCATATTATTGAATTAATAAGTGAGAATCACCATTTTAAGTTTAGGTAACTTTGCAACAGCCCTGTGCCTCGGGGAAATGTACTACCCTGCTTTTTTATGGGCAGGGAACTGAAGCACAGAAGTAAAGGGTCAAATCTGCCACTGCAGATTTATCCCAGTGCAATTCAGGGAAGCAGACAGCTGTATAAAACTGCAGTTACACAGTGATTAACCAAGCTATTTGATTTGCACTTAATGGTTTATTACAGTCTTCTTTTAGTTTGGCTATATTTACTAAATCTGCTGTGGAGCAGCTTAGGGTCAGGATGCTAAATCAGCATGATGATTTTCAAACACTGTGCTGCTGTAGAGAAATTCACATATTTTTGCATGTCTGCTCTGCCCAAATGAAATGCCTGATTCAGCAGCAGCAGCAGGGGCTGAGTGCACAGCCAGCAGTGGGTGACACAGCTCCCCAGAGCCCAGCCCCTCTGCCTGCTCCTCCTGGGCACCACGGGTTATCCAAGGACACACTTTCAAGTGCCATTCCTTTTGGAGGGAATTAGGCTGTCTGAAGTGTGATTTATACCTAAGAAAAGATGATAATTGACTCAGAGCTGAGTGCTTTGACCCATCTGACTTTGATGTTCATGTTCCTTCCCCAGTGCCAGGTCACGCTCACCAGTGACAGAATTTTCCACTTTTCATCCTTGTTTTGAGTTGACTGAGATCTGCCTTTTCCCTTAAGCTGGATAGCTGTTGCCATGTCCCTGCCTGTTGCAGAAAAAGCCTAAGCAGGTTTCACCTTCAGGGGTTCACTGGAGGGCAGGATCAGTGAAAAGGCAGCCAGAAAGATACAAAGGGTAGGTTCAAATTTAAAAAAAAAAATCCTTTTGGTTTGCCTGCAGATGGCCCTGAAAGGATCCTCTCCAAATGGCACCCCTTGTTTATGGGGAAGGGTTGTGCAAGGTGATTCCTGCAGCCAGAAACAATCTCTGGGAGATTTCTTGACTCACTGAGCAAGCTGATTTACAGCCAGTGGGGGCTGAGAAGTGAAACTCTCTGTGTGGGTATTCTTGGTTTAGTGTCTGATGAGGGTTAAAGCCACTGGGCCATAAATATCCTCAATATGCTCCAAATCAAATCAGGCAGTGGTAAAGGGTCAGGCTCCTGTTTCAGGACAGATGCTGGAGCAGGGGAAAATTGGCTGATTTGTGCCAATTCATTTGGTCCCACTCAGTACCCAATAATATTTATGAGCCCCACTGTGCTGAAAGAAGGGGAGACAGCTCCTGCACCTCACAACAGTGAAACTGATGCAGTGTGAAGCTCCACAGCCCTGCCTGGTGCCTCACCTTGTGGGAGGAAATCCACCCACTGCTCTTGGAAGGGCATGGGTGGGCACTGGGGCTGGGCAGGACCTGTCTCTCTAATTACACATGGCTCACTTCTGAGCTGAAATCCATCAGAAAATGCAGGGTAACAACACTGATTTTACCACTTCTGGCATAAAACACTCTGCCTTTCAGCTGTTGAATAGACCCTGGAGCTGGTGTTGGTGCAGAGGGGAAGAGGAGCTGTTTTTCTCAGAAAAGCACTGCTAAAATTCAATGCTCAGAAATTATTGCTCTGTGTCCTTGTAATGACCTTTTAGTTATTTCAGTCCTTTAGTCCTTTTAGTTATTCTCCCATTCTCTAGAAGCAAAGAGATTTTGTGGTTTTGCTTATCTACTCATTTGCTCTCTCCTCTTTTCATCCCTTTCCCCCCCCAGGCTTTAGGGCCAACCAAAGACCTCTGCTCTGTGAAGCCAACTGAGTCTCAGGAGGGCTGAGGCTCAAAGAATTAAACCCAGGCTTGTTAACCCAAAACACCTCCCAGGACAGCCAGGATCTGGCTGTCTGAGCCTATTTTCAATCAGTTGCAACATAAATGGTTTGGGATGATGACAAACCTTTGGCCATGGCTCCCTGGGAGCTGGAGCCCTCCTGGTGCCACAGGTGTTGGCTGTCTTACCCATATCATTATCTAGCTGGAAAAGATGCAGGGATGCTAATTTAAATGTCAGCTCTGCTTAGGATTTTATCATCAAAAGGACATTGTGCAGCTATTATGTGACTCGCACAATTCATCTCAGGGAATGCCTCCTCTGGTGACCCAAAGTTGGTGGCAGCTCAGCACAGACTGAATATTAAACTGGAATTTTATTAGGCTGCTGTTTAAGGATGAATCCAGCTGAAAACCACCTCCAGAGCTGCCTGGATCCTCTTCCAACTGTTTAAAACAAGTGTCACTAAATCAGACAAATGCTGGTGCTGGGACACAGCAGGCACTAATTTAACCCATATGCTCTGGGAGTGCTCCTACATCTGTTTCTTCTGGGCAGAACTAAACAGTGGAATTAAATTTTTTTTCTCCCCCCTATCAAGTAAAATTGTATCACAAGCAAGCCATGCAATTTTAAGCCCACTGTGGCAGCTCACTAATTGGTGTTCTCATAGTGGAAACTCAAATGCTGCTGAGCAGTTTGGGGCAGGGCTGGTGGGTTTCCACAGCCAGATTTTGGCAGGGAAGGATGCAGGGATGCTTCTGTCAGGATCTGCTGGATGCTTCCCTTGTGCCCATGGAGCCAAAGCCAGCTGGCTCTGACACAGCCCCGTCCCTGGCGAAGGCTGAGTGATGGTGGTGGTGCCTCTGGGGTGATGTGTGTAAGGAAGGGGAAAAGCCTCCATCAGCTGGAGAGAGGAATGATAGAGGGATGAGAACGTGTGGGAGTAGCAGCCCTGCAGATCCCAGGTCAGGGCAGAAGGAGGGGCAGGAGCTGAAATCCCCCTGCAGCCCCTGGGGCAGCCCATGGTGAGGCAGCTGTACCCCTGCAGCCCAGGGAGCTCCAAAGGAGGCTGTGACCCCACGGGAACCCCACTCTGGAGCAGTTTGCTGCCAGGACCTGTGACCCCAT
>VZSJ01001413.1:74227-168914 GCA_013398405.1 Pheucticus melanocephalus
AATATAATATAATATAATATAATATAATATAATATAATATAATATAATATAATATAATATTATATAATATAATATAATATAATATAATATAATATAATATAATATATCAGCCTTCTGAGAACATGGAGTCAGATTCCTCATCTCTTCACCTCATCCTGGGGACCTCACAAACTCAACAAAGGCAAATTAACAGTGCTGCCACCTCAGCACGAGGGAATGTCCCTGCAGCAACTGCTGAGCACTTGATGCATTTGGAGATTCAGGCTGAGAGGCCCCAGCAGTGCAAAACCCTTCACCCTTCTGGGTGCAGGTGCTGTAGCTGGGCCCTCAGTGTCACACATGCAATTTTCCCAATGGATTATTGAACATCTCAGTATTTACACAGAAACAGCCCAGCAGCAGCAGTAACACCCAATGGGGGATCCAGAGATCATAATGCCATGTACTAATTGATAAATAAACCCACGAGCCAGCCTGAACAAGGGATAGTGTGCAGGATGTGACATGCTGAAATTGGAAACAAGGCAAACTGCTCACTACACAATATTTATGCCTGTCTACAGGATGGGGAAATGTGAATGTTGAACTACAGAGGCAGAGAAAATTGGACGTGCTCCAGGGAGCTCATGATCCATGAATTTCATGAGATGAAACAGATGGATGGAGCAGACACATGGAGGGGGTAGGAGGAGGTGGGAGGATGTGTTAAAGGAAATGGCTTTGTAGAATTATCAGCACTTCATTTTCTAACACAGATCTCCCTATGACACCAAAGATGTCGCTGAAAGCCAGGGTTGGGCTTTTTCTTAACAAACAATGTCTGAAGGAATTGGAGGAATTTTAAAAAATGATGAATTTGGGGACTCTAATGCAAACCTCGAGGAATTGGAGATGTTTGTCCTTCTGACACTGCACTTAGGAATTGTGCTCATTATCTCTGCTCCTGATGCTCAAAAGGTAATGGACAGAGTCCATGATTAAAATGGGTTCTACATAGTCACTGTTACTGAGCTTATGGAAATAATTAGTTTTTATAAAGCCCTTGGAAATATATAAGAGGAAAAGCTTAGTTATAAGGTATTAAAAAACAAAGCCAAAAAGTATTAAAAAAACCCCAAAACCTTGTCAAAAAAACCCCAAATAAAACAGGCAAAGAAACCCCAAACCAAACCACCACCAACCAAAAAACCCTGCCCAAAACACCATCACGTGTTCACACTTGTCATAGTAAGACACATTTACATGTCCCTCTTCATGTGACAAGTGACCCTGACACCACTGGAGTTATTGTTGTGCCTAATCACAAGGGCTGTCTATGTGTGAAATATTTCTATTTATTCTTGCTAGAAATGCCCTAAAGCATTGGTTGGGTACCCAAGGCAAGTAACTGTCTTTCAACTAGCCCTGCCTGTTAGAAATTAATTACCTTTTCCACTCTAATTCTGTCCCAGCTTTTGTATCTCTGCAGGGCTGGAACTTCCTTTTTGTACACCGAAACCACCAGACTGTAGAATTGTAGTATTTATTGATGGATGTTTAGAAAGTACCTGAGTCTCTGATGTTCACAAATCACCAGAGATGAGTTCACTTTGGGTAGTTAATGCAGGTATGGCTCAGAGAAAGCCCTGCAAGATGGATTCAAGTTCAGAAGTGGTGCCTGGTGTAACCTGAGATTCCCCAGCACACGTGGACACGTGTGCAGACTAATAAATATGATATAGGATTAATGGGAGAGCTGTGCCCTTCTAAAGCAGGTGGTGGAGACCACATATCATGCACTGGGGCCTCTTAAATCACATCAGAATCTTGTTTCAGCTGCTAAATTGTATCCTCCATCTCTGGTGGATGTGATAGAAATTCAGACATGCAGTAAGTGTACGAGACTGTGATTAGGTGTCTTTAATCTGTGATCAGACCAGTCTCATCTGACTGTGCACTTGTTCCCCTTCCCCTGCTCCTCACTCTCCTCCCCAGTGCTCCTGGGGGATCATCCCTTGCCCAGTCCCTGTGAGCCAGGGGTTAATTCCAAGGCAATGCAGCTGGCAGAGTTCTGGAATGCAGGAGCACCTCAGAGCTCAGCACAGCACTGCAGCACTACAGCAAAATCAGGACTCTGGTGCCTGGGAATGATTGGCATCTGACTCCTGGGCTTTGGAATGCTGAACACTTGATTTATTAAAACTATACTATATTACATTATACTATATTAAAGAGACACATACTGTAGTATGTAATTCTTACTACTAACTCAAAACTCCTGGCTCTGCCAACAGCCAGGACACAGCTTTTTGTGATTGGCCAAGGAAACAAAACAGTCCTCAGCAGAATCCAATTACCAAATTCCTTCAGGTAAATAATCTTCCAACACCTTCCACATGTGCAAAACAACAGGAGCAGCAAGCAGAGATAAAAATTATTTTCCCTCAGTGGTTCTCCAGAAAAAAAACGGAGAGAGAGAATTATGTTTCTCTCTGTTCAGAGGGCATGTGAATACCACACAGCACTGTTCCACGTTCACCTGTGGCCATGCCACATCCACATCCCCATCATTCCATATCCCCATGTTCAGCAACTTGCCAGGAGTCTGCATTCCCAGGAGTGAAGCAGCTCCTGCACAGGACCCCAAATTCAGGCCAGTGGAAGGCGGGAGTTTGCTTTGCTTGCTCCTTTCATACACATTACCATACAAACTCTCTGCCTCCTCCATATAATTCTCAATTTTTTTCCAAACAAATTTTCAGAGCTTTTTCATCCTTTTCTGGTTGCCTACATGTTGTAGTTGCTAACCATGAGCCATCCAGTAGTGAAGAGGCTTCTTTCACAAAGATCCTTATTTACTGACTGCTCTTCACCTTCCTTTGAAACTCCAGAGAGAAAGCTCTGCTAAAATCCCCACAGAAAAATCCCCACGAGGCAAAGGACAGAGGAGGGAGAGAAGGGACAGCAGATGTGTTTTGCTATTTCTATCAAACATGTTTCTGTGATTCACAACAGTGAGCTTGTGCCTACATGTGATTGAAGGAAGTTTGCAAACTCTTTGCTCTGGCTGTTGCTCTGCTTCTCCCTTTCATCTTGCTGTTTGTCATATATTCACTTTCTGCCTCTTGTCTTTTCTGACATTTTCACTATCTCAGGGGGGCAGCACTGGCACTTTCACACATCACCATAATAGAAATAAAAGCTTGAAAGATCTAGATCTGAGGCGTGCCTATTCCTGGGGCATTGCAATGAGACATCATGAAAGATGTAGCTTGGCTGGATACTCAGGAGATCACAAGAAACCTGGAACCATAGCTCCTGAGAATAACTGAGCTGATGAAAGCAGACAAACATCTCTGCACTTCTTTTTCTGGTAAAAAAATCCTGTCAGAAATTGACATTTTTTTTTCTGTGCATGTGGTTGAGATGAAATTCTGTTTTCCAGTGGGGAAGTAATGTTTTATTTAGGTTTTTTTTGATGAATAGCTCTGGCCTGTCTACATTGACACATACTTCACACAATGCAAGTGAAAACACCCCAGTGAATCTTTCCAAAGTCCTGAGGAGTTTCAGCTCAGGATGAATTAAAACAAGTATATCTGGGTCAGATCCTCTATCAGTCCAGACTGGGCCAGTTCTGATACGATCAGTTAAACCATATCAGTTTACATGATGAAATATGACACAAAATATCATACTGAGACACACTAAATGCAATTCCAGTCACCAGTGCTGCTGCAGGCATGGTTCAGGGATCACCAGTCACTTTTGCAATTTGCACCTGTGTCAGGCAGCAGAGCAGCCCCTGAGTTAGCTGGGAGTTAACTCTGTTCTCTCTGTCTCATTGCCAGAATAAAAACTACTCAACTGGTGTCACCCATTGGGAGCAATTTCTTCCTGCTTGCAAATCCCATCTGCAGGAGCTAAGGCATTTCCCAAATATTTTACAACCAAGAAATAAAGTATATCAAAACGAATTCAATATATCAAACAATTTTGGATAGCTTCACATGAGTATCTGGCTACTAATCTTCAAGCACTTTAGAGGGAAGAAAGAGAGACCTATTTAGCATGTGCTGATGTGTTGTTGTGACAGGTGATGCAGGCAGAAGCCCATTCCCAGATGGAGGAGCTTCAGCAGCTGGATCTCCCAGCACAGTGCCTGGTGATGCATCCCCACCTCCATCCTCAGGGGCAGCTGGCTCAGGATGCTCAGATCTGAGTCTGCCAAGGCTGCTGAGATTCTGCTAAGTACAGGATGCTCACACGCTTGGGGCCCTGCAGCTCTGTGTCCCAGCTGCTGGTATCACCTCAGGCTTTTAAAAAATACCTAAAAATGCAATACCCTCACTCTCCAGCTGACAGAAGGGAGTCAGTTCTCCAGGTGTTCCTAAAACATCCCAGCAGCGCAGGTGTGGGGTGGCAGCTGGGGCTGAGGCAGGCAGCAATCCTTGTTAATTTGGGGGGGTTGGCAGCCTGATGTTAGGGCTGCAAGAAGAGCCATGGAAAAATAGTAATGGCTTGACATTTGTGAGTGTCAATAGCAGAGGGAGGGACAGCAGCACACGTGGCTGATTGCTCTGCTCCACGTGTGCACAGCCATCTCCTTCTAATTCCAGCTGCATGTGCATTTTCTTCTGATCATCAGGAGTTGAAGGGAACTCGAAGGGACACACCCACCAAGCCCTCCCATCCCTCCTCAATTTGGTTAATGAGGTCATTAAAAAGATGCATGAATGTCTTGCAAGCAAAGGTTGAATTTTTATGCCACAGTGGCAATATCTTTCCAGAGAAAGGCTATTAGGGAAAAGAGACTGCTTATTATATCTTTGAAAGCAATTTTCACCCCTTTACCTACTCTCAAGAGACTTGAAAATAACATGTATGCACTGAGGAACAGGAATAGTCCAGAACAACACAGTCTGAGAAATCCTTCCTGTTACAGGACAGTGGTTTCCCATTTTCTGCTGAGATTATGTCCTCTGTCCTGCATCCAGGAACACCTTCCTCAGAGACAGAGATGATGCTTTCAGCTTTCTCAGACCATGGTCCTTCAGGACAGCAGTGGGACTTGGTCACAGCTTTGTGTCCTGCAGCCTGTATCCCTGTGAGCTGAGTCACCCTGTAGTTGGGAAAGAAAGAAAAAATATCTAGAAAAACACTGTATTTTAAAAATAAGACCACTATATTTTAAAAATTGTATCAGCTCTCTACAAGTGTCTGAGCTGGAGCATTTATAAGCTGATCTCTTTTTTGTTATTTCTTCTGGATTTTTTTTAGGTGTTTGCTCACTGGGAGTAACTTTGTTATGTTTGTCCAGTTCCTGACCTGGTAAATTCCTGGAGCATGGAAATGGGAAGATTCCAGCACTGTGGGTATGCAGGAATCAGCACTTTCTGCTGATTAAATTGTCTGCAATGCCACGTTTTGGGTCTACAAGGGAACAGGTTTCAGCCCTAAGAAGAATCATTGTGTGGGTAGAAGCAATGCAAGCTGCAGGCACATGCTGAAGCTGTGTGTATGTGTGTCTGGGCAGAGCTTTTTTGTTTCACTGGTTTCTTTTCTCAGCTGTCAGCAGCAAAGGTCACAGGATAAAAGAACACACCTGCAGAAGCTGCTACTTCCACCTCTGGCACTCAGACCCCCCTTCCATGCCCTTCCCAGCTCACAGCCCTTTCCCATCACAGAGGAAGCCCCAGCAGCTCACCAGCCCTCATCTCCCACACAGCAGCCAGTGACACAAGCAATGCTTGAGAGGACGAGGGGGAGCAGTTTTGAACTAAAAGAGGAGAGATTTAGGTTAGATATTAGGAAAAGATTCTCCCCTGTGAGGGTGGTGAGGCCCTGGCACAGGGTGCCCAGGGAAGCTGCAGCTGCTCCATCACTGGAAGTGCCCAAGGCCAGGTTGGAAGGGGCTTGGAGCACCCTGGGCTAGTGGAAGATGTCCCTGCCCATAGCAGGGGGCTGGAACTGGATGATCTTTAAATTCCCTTCCAGCTCACACCATTCTGTGATTCTAAAATGAAATAATCCCCTCTGTGTACATAGAGGTGAGGCACATGGGCATTTGAGCTGTGTTTGCTCTTATCTGGTGAATTAGAATTTACTTTAGCTTTCCACTGGGAAATGAATTTGTGTCATGCTGCCCTGGAGCCACGTTAAGTGCACAGTAGCTCTGACATTGCTGCTGTGCATTCAGCTGATACATGAGTCACTGCATCTCTTGACTCAGAGAAGTTTTCCTCATTGGCACTTGAAAAACAAGCACGAGGGGAGAGGAGAAAGAGGGGGAAAGGTGGAACCTCTGTGCTTCTCTCAGAACTGAAATTAAAACTGTGCTGTTCTCAAAGGACAGTGATCCCTCCACCCACAGTCTCTTTCCAAAATTTCTGTAGCTCAAAGGATGTTCTCCCTCTCTTCTTCACTTTGGAAGTGGAAGAAATAATCATGACAAAAGTCAAGCCCAACTGATAGCTTTCCACAAATATTCTGCCTTGTTTACTGAATTGGCTGAGTAGTTCCTCCAAATCACTTAATTGAGGTGATCATAGGATTTATTTCAAAGTCTCGAACCAGGTTTTATTTTACATCACTCTCAGGTGTTTAATCTGTGACTTGAATCATCCCCTTGTATTATTTGTTTGTCATCTGTTAGGATGTGTTTGTGCAGTTCCCAGAGCAGAAGTATCCTGATCTTCACTGAGACCCCAGAAGCTGCAGCTGGAGACCAGTCAGATCTGATAATCAGATTATTATTTCCATATTATCCCTCCTTCAGTGAAACTGTAATTCAGATATGTTCATAACATCAAAGCTACCCTGGGTTAAATTCCTATCTGGATAAAAAGCTGGTATTTGTGTGATGAGCACACATTAATATAGATGACAGATACTTTGTTCAGGTGTAACCTCACTTCTAAGAGGTCACATTCCATTGGAAGTGCCTCGGGGTTTTGCATCTCCTGACTTTTTCCTTTTGCCTTGGAAGAGGAACAGGAGGCAAAGAGTTTGGTCTTCTAGTCTTTGCTTCTCCTTATTGATAAATGTCCTCTGTATTTCCATACTTCAGAGGAATGTTCTTTTGCCATGATGAATAGCCCCTTTAGGCCCAGAATCAATTCAGACCTTTTCCATCTCAGCACTTGAAATTCTTGGGAGGATACTCCAATCTCCATAGTCCTGTTCATTGTTATGCCACTGCAGCAGCATTAGAACAGAAATCAATCTTGATTTACATTTTGCTCTTGTCCAGGTGCTCAGAGCAGCAGCTTTTCCATGCTTAGTTGGTGGACTTTGCACTAAATAAATTTTTGGAACTTTTGCTAGTCTAGTGACATAAAATCTGGAAAATTATTGTAAACTTTGACATGTATCAGCTATGCTCTGTTAAGGCTGTTCCATCCTTTCAAAATATACTCTGATTCTTGGTATTAGTTGCCTTTTCATTTTTTATTCTCTCCTCTTTGTTTCCAAATTGTAATTCTACAGCTGCTTAATGAAATAGACTCTTTCTTTACCTGTTTTTCTTGGCACACACTACAAAAAGGCACTGAAGTCCTAGAAGAAAGACAAGGAGCTGCACTAAAAATATTTTTAAGATAATGCCTTCCCTGTGCCAACAGGTAAAAGTTATTCAAGGCAGTAATTATAGAAAAGAAAATAATTTGAAACCCTGTTCATCCTTAGTATTGCCCTGCCATGTTCAGATTGCTATTCCCAAACAAATCCACTCAGATGTGAAAACACAGAAAAACACATTCAAGTGATTTCTAATTATATTTAGCTGCTATTAATACCTTGAACCTCCTTTGATCTGGAATTATCCTTGCAGAATATGTTGGAATATCTCTGAGTAAACCCAGCCATCTGTAATGTCAAGGTGCATGAAGCAGTCCCTGAATCATTATTCATGGTGCTGGCCCTCAGCCAGGACCTGGAAACTGGGATAATTCTGGGAGCCATCAGCAGAAGGCAAGAAATATAAGCATAAAAAGCTCTTTTTTGAGGAGTTTAACTCAATTATGGAGAAATATGGCAAAATGGTTCAAATATATACATATATATATATGCAGTTTGATTTAGAAAATGCAGAAGAAAGAATACTGAGTTTCAAAAAGTTTTAAGAAGATAGAAGCCAGTATAAAAGCTACTAGGCCAGTCTGTATGGGATGCATCTTCTCTGAGCTTTAGAGATTAAACTGTGATGATGTGAAGGTCTCTCTGCCCCTGCAGAATGGAACCAGAGCGTTCACGTGGCTCCAGATGAAAGGAGACTCATTCTTTATAAATAAAGCAAACAGCTGTGCAGAATTTCTCACCAGATCTTTGTCTTCTCAGGTTTTGTAGCCAACATTATCATGTCATATGATTATTTTTTATCTGTGGAGGTGTAAATGTCTTTGCTTCTAATGCCTCTCGCCTACAGCCTTTAATTTTCATAACTTTTGGTTTTGTTGTGGGTATTTTTAACCTCAGCTGAGAAAGAAGAATGAAGCACTGTAAGGGCTACTCAAGAGCTACTAAAACAATCTGTCAGGAGCAGTCTGCGCTTGATATTCAATGTGCTGCTTCTCCATGGCTTTGGCTTCTGTGTTCTGCTGGTAGTGCTCCAGAAATGGAGAGGAACAGAGGTATCCAAGGGCATGATTTAATCCATTCTTCAGGAGGCATCTCAGATGAGACAGATGGTTTAATTGCTGATTTTAATTTTTTTTTCATTGACAGAGGTCAGATGTGATGTGGGATACGTGTGACTGGGAGAGGATAAAGGTGGGAGAGAACAGATGGGATTTGTAACCAAGTCTTTTCACAATGTGTGAAACTTCTATTCAAAAAAGTGAGAGAAATTAGTGCAGCTCACAGCATGTCTGGTCCTGTTGTAGGCATCATCTCAGCCTCCCCTCAACTTGATTTTCCTCTGCCCTGATTCTGGAATTTCCTGTTGCCCCCAGTTGCATGATACCCACAGGACATCATCTTAAACCCTACTGAGAGAGATGGAGCTCAAAATATTTAAAAAATTGCTGGAAAGGCAACAGTCTACTGTCTAACAGAGTGGAGGAATAGAGGATGCAGTTTGTCATGGAACCTCTTGGATCCCTCCCAGGAAAAGCCTAAATAAATGTCATTCATTCTTTGAACTGACAGAGTTCAAAGACAATGACTTTTTCTCATTGGCAATTTTCCTTCCTCCCCTTGCCCTGAGTGAGACCTGTGGTGACTCCATTCCCTTCTAATTTTCTTGTCTTCCCTGAATAATTCCCATGTAAAGCTGAAAAAGCAGGTTCTTGCCTCATTTTTTGCCTAAAACATGGGATTTATTTGTTCTCTGTTAAAAATAAAAGATAATAAAGAAGAAATTGCAGTGGCTTGAGGACACACCTTAAATATTCCTAGTTTTGAATTCATCATCTAGAATAAGTTGAGAGGGAAGAACCTGAGAGGGAAAATTACTCTTTTAACAGTAATCAAACAATATTGAATAATCTGTTTTGTTAATGAAAAGAATAGCCCTTAAATTTCAGAGCTTTATAATTATATCCTAAGGGAAGTCAACTTCGAGGCACATGGCTTGATCCCATCAGATGCTGTTGAGCTGTCCTGGTGATGGGCAATGAGAAGGGGAGAGTGAGGGGCTGGACAAAACTCAAATTTCTCTTCAAGTCTGCCTGGACAAGGAAAATAGTGTTTGGAGATATTAGGACGTGGCCAACTGTTTGCTGATCTCATCTCTCCTCTGGCTGAGGATTTAAAGGGTTGATTAGGAAAAGCAGCTCTTTAATGTCAGGGCTGTGCAACACACCAGCATGAGCTTAGGAAATTTGTCACTTAAGGAAAAATTGCTTTGAGGACCAACTGTGACAGGACACAGAGCTGGCAGTTCAGAGCCAGATGATTCTTTGGATTGTAGAGGAATCAAAACTGCTTCTGCAGATTGAAAGGGAGCAGCAATTTAATGTCTTTTTGAAAGATTTGTAGCTTCTAAAATTTTTTCTTTGATAGTCTCCATTTCTATTTAATCAGCAGTTATTAAATATGTTCCAGAAGATTTGCTGAAGGCTGAATATTGCTTTCTTCTCCTTCTTCTGCAATAAATGACTGAAACATAATAATTGGAGGGTTTGCTTTAGTGAAAGCATCTCATTGAGAAGAATGGTCTGCATATAATGTCCCAAGAAAAGAGAAGAGGAGGCTGAAGGAGATGAAAAACCAATCACATTTTCTACGTTCTAAATTCCTCAGTTTGTGCACTTTTGTCTCTGGTGGTTTTTTGTCGGTTTTTTTCTCTTCTCTTTTGTTTTGGGGTTTGTTTGATTTTTATCTAAAAAGTGGTTGGGATTTTTTGATGTTAGCTCATTCACAAAGGTGAGGTGCTTTGGTTTAACAATTTAGACATCAGGTGAATTAAGGGATTTTTGCTCCTTCAGCATCAATAGACAAGACCTCAGCCCTATTATATGTCCAGTGAGATTATTCCCATGTAAATGACAATTTAACTACACTGGAATGTCTTACCTGTATCAGTGGGACACACAGTAATAGGAAAACAGACAATTCCTCTGAGGTAAGAGAAATCCATGTAAAAATCCCTATCCCAATGAACTACAAACTCCTTAAAGGCTAAGATGCCTACCCCCAGCTAAGCAGGCAGTATCCCTTTAGGACAAATGGGGTGAAAATGAAATTTAAATATAGATAACAAAAAATTTTAATAAGTTGCTGAAAGGGCATGCCACAGGCTACTTCACATTGATTTTCCTTGAGGCTCATGAAAAACTTGAAAACCCCTTCATTTTGTCTCAGTACACAAGGGAAAAAAGTTTTCACATCTCAAACTATATGTGAACTGAAGAAATCATTGCTGCCCACTTCTGCAGAGAATCTCAAAAGCCAAGTGCACTCCTGGAACATAAAGCATTGGCTCTATAGTGTGAAACAGTGTCACAGACAGCTGATAGAACCAAACACTTCATGTAACATTTACATTACATAAACATTAGATATTCAGTGTGCATGTGTGCTGATCATCTCACATCTCAGCTAATAAGCCAAGGATCTCTTCACAGCTGATGGGAAGAAAAGGAGACATTTTTAGGGCACAATTAATTTGCTGTATTTTGCAATGTGCTTTAAAGTGAGATGAAGTGCTTATTTGTCTCTGGTGGGTTTGTGGGAACCTATGGGGACTAACCCAAGTGAACAAATCTACATTGCAAAAGTCTACAGTCAGTCTGAAAAATCACCTCCTCAGTGCCTATAACACAGAGGAGTGCCAAGTTCTAAAGAAAGCCTGCAACTATTTTTACTTTATTTTATAAGGGAAGTTTCTCTTAATGAGTTCCCTTTTCAAATCTAATCCCCCAGCTTCTTGTTTGGGAAGATTTCTTCAGATAGACTCTTGTATCATTAATGTTCTGGTGTAGGCCTGCTTTTTTACAGAGTCTCCAGCTATCATTAGCGCAGATATCCTTCATCCATAATGCCCTTGCAGCGGTTCCCACGTGTCCTTGCTTCTCTGTTACTTTCTCATTTGTGTCAAGCCCTGAGCACTGGATTAGGATGTTTGGCTGGGAAGTCTCCATTTCCTGCTGCCAGCCTGGATTTTGTCTGGTGGCACTTTTTGCCAGGTCTTTCCCTTGGGGTCTCTGCTCTGTAGCCCGTGAGCTGGTGGCTCTGTGGTGTGCTCTGAGGGCTTATTTGCACTAAGGGCAGCTGTACTCCCTTTTCTTTTTTAATGCAAGGGTGATGAGGGAGCCTTGGCTGAGCCTGAGTTTGAGTGGCTGGTACTGGGGTGCACCCAGGGCCTTTGGGCTCTGTGGACACTCCAGTCCATTTGTACATTGATTTACAACAGAATATACTCTGTGAGATAAACAACAATGGCCTTTAGACCATTTTAAAAGTGGCTGGGAAGCTAGAGGCTCAGAGTGGGCTTGATTTGCTTTAACATGTGAAGTTAGTGCCTGTGCTGGTGCTCCAAGCTACCTGAGATATCCTCATGCTGGCAGGGCCCAGGAATGTCTGAAGAGGCATCCAAAGCCAGGTGAGCCACTCCAAGGTATCTAAAATGGCACCAAGCACACACTGAACCCTTCCTTTGCTCCATGACCAGGTTTCTTTCACTTCTCCATTGTTGGAATCCAGGAAATTCCTCTGGCTGCCCTGGAGGACTCGAGACCCTGACAGGGGGCTTGGGACCTTGGCATGGAGTCAAAAACAGCTGTGCCTTTGATTTTAGCCCTTTGAAAAAAACTACCAACTTTGAATGAAGATGTACAAGCCACAAGGGCTTGAGTAGAATGTTAGTGAATTTATCACCGGGTGAAAACGTAGAATTTTGGGGTTTTTAGAATGGAGGTTCAAGAGGCAAGATGGAGGAATCTGGGCTTGTTCTGTCTTCCTCCTGCTTCTTCTTAGCCTTCACCTTCTGCTGTGATGGTGACACTTCTGGATTGGTTTAAGAGAGAGACAGACTGTCTAACATAGGTGATAGGTATTGGAAAATTATTGTAAATAAAGTACACGTAGCTTTTAGTATAAAAAGATAACACCGCCCTGAGGGCGGTCAGTGTGCCATGAACTGACCTGCCAGACAGCAGGTAGGAGAAAGAATGTAATAGATAAGAGAAAATAAACAACCTTGAGAACCAGAACCAAGGAATTCTGTCTTATTCCTCAGTCTCAGGGCTGGGAAAAAGAGACTTTCCAAAACCTCAGGGCCATCTCGATGCCAGAGACCCTGTCACTCCATCAAGGCCTGTGTCACTGCTTGTGCTCCCCAGTCTTTTCAGCAGCAGAAATAAAGCTTTCTGCCTTGGACATGGCACCAGTGGACAGATAGAGCATTTCAATGCCCTTTCTGTCAGCTATTGCCAAAGCCATGATTTATGAAATGTGCTTCTCACTTTATTTGGAAGAGTCACGCCACCCAGGCCAGGACATTGGCGGTGTGCAGGGACAGGGACAACCCACAGCCTGGAGCAGAGGGGTCTGATCTAGGCTGGATCTTCAAGCACAGCACCAATCGACCAACACAGTCCTCACAGCAGTGTATTTCATGGGCTTATTTTAGCCTAGTTGCCCATTTTCTTCATTTGACCTATTCTATTCTATTTAGCTTCTTGATAATACCGTGTTTTCCTCAGAAACCTTTTCCAAATACAGTCTGCTGTTTGGTGATAGTGCAGTTCCAGTGCACCCTGTGGCCATACTGTTTTAATTAAAGATGAAAAAAATGCATGTTCCTTTAGTCAAACATTTCTGGTATAACAGAATGGTGACACAGGGTCTGGCATAATAAAAAGGGTGACATTTTTGATATGGTTTTTATAGCTTGTCTTTTCTGCTGCTGGTTCAGGAACAGGTATCAACTAGAGACACAAATAATGTCCATGGCAGTGTCTGAATATTAACGTGTTTGAACTGACAAATGAAAGCTAACCCTCCTCAGAAGGCACACTACAAGCACAGAGGGACATGTTCTGGCTCAGCCCATGTGCTTGCAGTGCAGTGAGACACTCAGTGTGCTCTCAGTGTGCATAATTAATAGCAATGACAAGGAAGTACATGAGTAGTACTAAAAATAATAAAAGGCCCACGTTGTTCAGAGTTCAAAGTCAAGCTGTTTCAATCCTGTTGTCTTTGAGGGGAATCCTAAGAGACCTCAAGACCGGAGTTCTTTTTTTTTCCTTTTCCTTAAGAGAAAGATTTCCTGATATTTGCTTTTTTGGATTCAGTGCTGTGGGTGGGAAGGGAGATGAGAACATCTGACTTCAGGAAGAGAGGAGCAGGAGGTAGACTGAGAAGCTGAGTGGAGTTTGGAAGCAATCTGGGGATATTTTAATGTGATTGTGTTGTTGCAATCCAGGAGGGGCAGGTAGAGGAGCTGAGGAGGGGACAACTTTCCATGGGACAGGACAGCAGGTCCAGGAAATGAGGAAATGAATTATTTCCTGAGTTGCCACCTTTGGGTGCCACAGGAGTGGAGGGAGGACAGAGATATGGGACAAGATGTCTAAAGTAGATGGCAGGAGATGTAAATGCTTGTGCTCTACTCCTGGCTAGAGGATGAAACCATTAGAGGCAGAATTAAAAGGTCAGAAGATGCCGAAGCCCAAGAAAAGCAATTCCAGCAATTCCAGCTTTGGAAGAGGTATTAGAAATCTGCTGAACAAGCTGGAGCCCTTCTCCAGTGAGAGAAAATAAACCCTGTCTGAGTGGCCCTGGCCTGCTTTGGGTCCTGTCCTGGGGTGGGAAACCTTGGAGGAGACCTTGGTCCTGCAGCTGTCACCTGTCTGGAGCTCAGGCTGCCTCCTTTAAACTCTCTGGAAGATAACAGCACTGGATGATGATTTTGTTCTTGGAAAATCCAATTTTTGGTAATGTTTTTAACAGCTGACTATAGCTTTGCCTCACTTCACACCCTCAGATTTCCTCTGGCCACCCCACCAAGTGAGAACAATATTTACAAATATTGTAACTCTGGACTGGCTGTCTTTAAAGATGGAAATATTGATTGAAGATTGCAGATCAAAGGCTGAGGGGAGAACACTTCACTGGATTTAGGAAGCTTATATTTTGCTCCCTCGGGAAAAGGCTGCCAATCCTAATTTATCTGCCATTTAATTCTTACTGATCTTAATTTTTTATGACAAATTTATTTAATTGTGTCACCTCTGGCCTGTGTGTACACCACAAAAAAGAACTTTTCAGTTTAACAGTGGGTAGCAAAGGAGTGAGAGCTCTGAGTGATAATGTCAGGGTAGCTTGCAAAGGCACAAACTGTGGGAGGTGATGCTTTATTTTGGGGTGAAATTACACAAGATAGCAGCATGGGCTTGTAGTTTTAGAGAGAATTCCTTTCCAAAGAGGATTGTGCCTTTAGCATGGAATTTAGCTAAGCTGCTCCAAGCCTTTACATAGTTTTCTGAACTCAAGAATATTTGCTTTCAATAAAACAGGCAATAATAACTCTGGAGATTAATTGCTTGGTAATATGCACTGGCATATAGTGATAGCATCTGTGTCTAATGGAAATACAATGGAAATGGGCCTTTGCAGATGAGTTCAGCTAAAATAAACAACTAGAAAACAATCTGGACTCCTGGCTAAGGCCGGGAGAAGAAATGAAAATTAATGTGCAGAGAGATTATCCCATGTGCTGCCTCTGCTGTAAATGTCCTGTAGCAGCACCAAAGGCAGCTCATGTGTTTCCAGCCTCTCTCTGTGCCATGTGCTCCCTCTGAAGCAGAGATCCTGCTGAGAGCCTGCTCTGAGCTGCCATTCCCTCTCCCTGCATGGCAGGTTTCCTCAGCACAAGGACATTGGGGGCTTTGTGCCTCCACACACACATTGATGAAGCCAGAGCCAGGAGCAGCCCTGCTGCTTTACATACCAACCCCATCCTCTCTGCAGGAGTAGGACTCTAAATCTGGGGACCAAATTGGCTTCACAGCTTCAAATAGATGCACAGATAATTTTTCTGGACTGCCTTTTTGAGCTACTTGTTTTGCCATCACAGAGAAAACCAAGTTAAGGTCTCTAAGATCACGTTTTATGCTTTAAATAATTATAATAAAATTCATGCAATACTCATATTTTTATTTATCCTCACAACATAGTGATTTTCCAGAAAAACTGCATTTCTGGGGACACAGAGGGGATGTAATTCAAACTATTGAATAAACACTGTAATGTATAAGACACTAATGTGTGACTGAGCACTGACTTGATGGGGGAAAAAATGTACAGAGACACAGATACAAAAGCCTTATCAACTTAAAGAGATGTGACCAGTAAGAGTAGATGCAGGGTGGAGATTTTGAAGCTGACAATGGTTACCTGAACACTCATGAAGCTCATAAAAAAATGACTAAAGGACTCCTTGAGAGACAGAGATTGCTAGACCAGAGGTTCAGGTGGGCTGGTACAACAGCTCTGGCCTAGAAATAGATACTAGTTTTCCAGCAGGATGTGCCCTGTGTTAGAGCATGATGTCCCAGCATTCCTGGTGCCCCTTTTAGGATGAAGCATGACAAACCTGTCCAGTTGGGTTTTTTTGTTTTTTTTTAAGAAACTCTGCTTTACCACACTGTCTTGGGTTGCAAATGCAAGGTGTGTCTTGGGATGTGTATTCTATTTCCATCTGTCAGAGGTGGGGCAGTTCTCTTCTGTTCATTGGGCAGCTTTCTTTATCTCTTCCACAGCCAATCCTCCCTCCAGGAGATCTCTTCTGTTCATGGGCCATTAATCATTAATTATCTTCTGTTCATGGGCCATTAATTATTAATTATCTTCTGTTCATGGCCAGTGAGTGTCCCTGCATGGCTGATCAAATTCCATCATTCCATGGGGAGATGCTCCACCCAGGGGAGGAGCCAAGCATTCCTACCTGGATACAATCTGAGGTTTGGGACAGCACAGCAGCCTTTGCCCAGTGCATTGCCAGAGGAGCAGCTTTCTGCTGCCCTGCATTGCCAGAGGGAGCCCAGGCCCATCTCCAGCAGCCCTGGAGCTGCAGAGGAAAACTCCCCCCTTGTGCAGGATCCCTGGTGCAGCAGAAGCACAGCTGGCACTGCAGGAGGGCTGAGCCCCCATGGGATGGGGCTGGGACACCACCCTGACACACAGGGGGACAGGGCATGGTCTGACTCTGGCAGTGTTGTTTTGAATTACTGCATTTTGATTTTATTTTTATTTTTTCCCTAATAAAGAACTGTTATTCCTATTCCCATATCTTTGCCTGAGAGCCCCTTAATTTCAAAATTATCATAATTCAGAGGGAGGGGGTTTGCATTCTCCATTTTAAGGGAGGCTCCTGCCTTCCTTAACACACGCACCTGTCTTTTCAAACCAAGACACACACACACACACCCCACAACAATTTGCAAAGCAAATTATCAAGCCTGTTAAGTGTTAAAACCACACATTCTGTCCCAGTGTTCTGTCTACAACATTCTGTTTTCAGGTTTACTGAGAAAACATAATGAAGGCTGTATTCAAACAGTCACAGGAATGTCTGTCATGTTTTAAGAAGTTGATTCCTGTGGTGGCTTTTCCACAATTCTCAGCTGAGGTTGTGCCTAACACTGGTGAAAGGAACCTTGTGGGTTCTCCTCAGGATTCACAGTCCAAAGTCAGCATAGCTGCCTCAAGAAACTGCCTAAGTTTTGACCCCTTTTATTCAGAATTTTGGGAATTTTTAATTCCAAAGATCAACCTGCTTAAGCACCTGGCTTTTGTGCATTGAAATTTTGCTCCCTCCAGGAGGACAAGGTGAATTTGGGGGATGCACTGCCAAGCCATGCTGAATAAAGTTCCTTCTCTGGGTTCAGACCAGGAGAGAGTGGAACCCCCAAAACTCAGCATTTATCCTGGGATTCACAGAGGGTGAACAGAGGATTTTGGAAAAAGTATTCCAGATGTTAAGGATCGCCTACAGAGCTCAGCCCGATATTATTGCCACCCTTCCTGTTTTCTGAGTTTCTGACATTAAATTAGACTTCAGATCATGTTCTACCCTGGAGTGACAGAGTTCCTGGCTTTGCTGGGCTCACTCCATGCTGCTGCACATTGTTCCAGGCTCTCAGGAGCAATATATCTATTTTACTGTTAATAAAAGAGAAAGATTGCATCATTGTCCTGCCCAGTAAGATGGCAGTATAAGTCCTGTTAATCAACCACCAGATCAGTGTTTTACAGTCTGCCAGTACATCTGGTTTTTTTTTGTAGTTGGTCAAAACAAGTAAATAAACAGCAAAGAAATAAATTTAAAAAAAAGAAAGAAAGAATGAAGAACTGATAAAAATTAGTTTTGTTTAATTTGCTTTTTTAAAGTTTTAAAATCACACTAGAAAATGATGACAATTTTTGTGAGGTGGTGAGGAGAGAAGGTAATATATGATGTATTATAATATTATATAATATATAATTATATATAATTATATAATATATATAATATAATATAGAATTATATATTATATATTAGAATATTAGAATATTATAATTTTACTCATTCTGCCTCACTGCTTTCTCAGTGACACAGGAGGAAAGGCTTTAAAGCAGAAAAAAATAGAAACATAAAGCATCAGATTCAAAGGGATTTTCATGATCACAGTGTCAAACCCTGAGGTATCACCAGCAGTAACAGTCAAAGATTCATCTTAAAATTGGCCTTTTTCTTGACTCTTTAATCCACACGCACGATTCTGGAATGCTATCCCAAGCCCTCATTCTTAGGAACCTGCTGTTTATTTCCATTCCACAAAAGTCTACTGCCAGCTTGGGGCCTTTCTGGTCATTCAGTCACTGGGATGGTGTCTGTGACATCCATTTGTGAGTTATTTTTCCAGAGGAAAAATGTTTTTCACTTCCCAGAAATGTTTTATGAGGAGTCAGGTCCTTGGCAGAACATGGATGGGCTCTGAGTAATTAAATTGGCCAGAAGAGAAGCAGATGGGAGCTCTAGGTGAGTTGTCCCTGTGTGAGGGGAGCTGGGACATGCTGATGTTATCAAGAAGGGCAAGAGACCCCCCCAGATCCCTTTATTCTCAGTAAATCTGCAATTATTTCCTGTGTAGGTGCAGGAGTTCAAGTCAGAGAGGAGCTGATGAATGGCAGAGCCAACAATAATCTGATTTTGCAGCACCGTGGGTCGTTTGGGTTAATGAACTGACTCCTGCTCACAGGCAACCCCACAGACCTGCAAGTGCAATTTGATGATTTGGCTGATGCACAAGTCCCCTGCTGTTTGTAGAGGTTTTTTAAACACGGATGTCATCTGTTGGTCTTTACAATCTGTATGTAATAATGGAGATTATGGGCTATTTTTCCTACCTCATTTACTGATACCTTCTGCTTGCATTGCAATGGTTATTTCTCCTTCGCTTTCCCCCACTGTGTCTTCCTCCTTTTCATGCAATAAAAATACAAAAAAAAAATTTCTTTGGGGATTATCTTTGTGTTTGACTGAGAAGCTATGTGTGTTTTTCATACTTTAGCTTGAATATCTTGAATATGAAAAGCAGCACCTTGTCTTCACCCCAGAATTTCAAATATGCATATTTTAAAATATGACTAAAGCTAAACTACACAACATTTTTTGTGATGCACGGGAGAGACTGTGAACTGTTCCACTAAAAATAGTTGAAGTTTCTGTATCAACACTGCTTTTTATTGAAAATCATGGTGGAGTTAAAATTGCAATGCAACAAGCAAGCTGTTTTTCCATTAAAGAATATAAAACGTTATCTTTTTGAAAAAAACCTATTATTTTGTTAGCTTATGTTTGGTTTTGGGGCACCAAAACTGCAAAATTTGTACCTAAACAAACTTTTTTTGTTTGGTTGGGTTTTTTTTAGTGCTTTTTTCTTTCTATTTTAGAAAAAAATCTGATTTCTTTATCTATAAAAGGCATGTAGACATAGGATAAGGGAGAATGGCTTCAAGCAGACAGAGGACAGGCTTAAGATAGATATTGGAAAGAAATTCTTTCCTGTGAGGGTAGGAGGCCCTGGCACAGGGTGCCCAGAGAAGCTGTGGCTGCCCCTGGATGTGGGGAAGCTGTGGATCCCTGGAAGTGTCCAAGGCCAGGCTGGACAGGGCTTGGAGCACCCTGGGCTTGTGGAAGGTGTCCCTGCCCATGGTAGGGGGTGGAACAAGGTTGTCTGTGGGGTCCCTTCCAAACCAAACCACTCTGTGGTTCTCTCATTTTAAAACTATTTCAAAAAGATCAATTTTAAAACTAAGTAAGTGGAGGAATAAAAAATCAACACTATTGGTTTCTCTCCTTCATATATTGCTTTCAAGAAAAAAAACCCAGCAACCCCAAGAGATTTAAAGGCAAGGCATTTTGCTGAAAGCTGTTGATACTGAAAGATACCTAAATCAGCCATTAAAGCCTCAGAAATCCATACTCCTCAAAATGAAGATTAATATAAAATCTGGAGTATACCAGTATCTCAAGATGTCTTGGAGAGGGAGAAGGGAACTTTTCCATAGGAGTATGAAGTACTGAACAATGTTGTGGGCAAAGTTCTTTAGAGAGCCACAGAGGCAGCAGCCTCAGATCAGTCCTGCAGCCAGCAGCAGAGCTTCAGTTGATGCTGCTGGATTCTGGCTCAGGCATGAAGCTGATTTCCTGACCTCCCTCTTGTGCTTCAGCAGTAAATTGAGTTGTGTATGCCATGGGAGCAGGGTGGGATTGCACCTGAGCAAACAGGATCAGCCTCTGAACGCCAGCCTGCCAAAGGGTTTTGGAGGTGATTCACCCCATGCCAAAGCAGGTCGGTTGTGCCATTTCCTAAAAGTGCCCCTTATTCTCCAGGCAGGTGCCCAGCTCCTTCAGAGGCAGCTGCAGAAAAGATGTTGAGCCTGGTGAGGTGAATCAGACTCACAGAATTTTTAGAGCATTGCACACTGCAGGGTGACCTGGGGCACAAGCTGGGGGCTGGTTAGTTCATGTATCAGATGCAGAAAAATTGGCTTGACTACCCAGGGCACAGAGCACCTCAGTTTCACCTTTTCTGGGTGAACTACTCCAAATATATCTCAGTTTTTGCTACTGCAGTGGATCACATTCCCTCACTGTGTGTTATACAGCACATCAGCCTCATCTCTTTTTGCATTTGAGGAAGCCCCTCAGAGAAGTTCATTTAGTTGCAAACAGTGCACATGGGTTAAAAAATTAACAGCATGTGCGTCACTGTCATATTTTCTGGAAAAATCCCTTTGCCAGGATTTCTTCTCCTGGGAAGCTGAGAAGCCTCAGAGAGAAATGAAAACAGTAATTATCTGATTGCTTCTCCTGTGTTTGCTGCTTTGGAATGTGGTCTGGATATTGTTTATCAACTGGTCATTGTTCGATTGGTTTCATGTGAATTGTTTTTACTCAATCACCATCAGTTGTGTCAGACTGAGAAGTCAGTCATGAGTTTTTCATTATCATTCTTGTTAAGCCTTCTGTCTGTATCTTTTCTGTATTCTTTAGTGCAGTTTTAGTATAGCATTCTTTTCTTTTATATAATATAATACCATAAAATAATAAATGAGCCTTCTAAGAACATGGAGTTAGATTCACTCATCTCTCACCTCATCCTGGGGACCCCTGCAAATACCACACATGTGGAGAAAGTCTCCCTGCTCTTCCTCAGCTTTTGAAATCCCTGAATCTCAGACTGCCAGAGTGTGTGGAGAAGAGCAGCTCTGTATTCTTCCCTTGTTTTGGCATCCTTTCCCTATCCAGGCACTGCTGGATGTTGTTGAAGATGTTTTTTTCTTCTCAGTTGATTGTTAATGCAGCTTTGCTGAGCTCTGTGGGTATTGTGCCATCCAAGGGGTGCAGAGTACAGCACAATTCAGGGGGAAATCTGACAAAACCCACACAACAAGAAGTGACAGATTAGGAAAAGCAGCCCTGTTCAGACAGATAAAATGTCACTCTGTGTGCAGGTGACACTTTCACATTATCAGCAGATGACAGCACTGCAGCCTAAGACCTTTGACAATCTTTAATCATAGGTCAGAGAGCAGAATGTGCATGCAGAGTTTTTGGGAAATAATGCAAATCCGAACTGTCTGAACACCAAAGGTCTTTGTATGACAAACAGAGTTTCATGCTGAAGTGATTACATTTCACTTGGGGAAATTGCCAACACATTTCTTCTTTAAGTAAAAATCGACAATGTATTTTCATCTAATTTCCTGATTCAAAACCATACATTTTTGAAAGATCCAAGACCATATTCATTACCATCCTTCCACTTAAATAATTTTTGGCAGGTTGTTCTCTTAGTTTTAAATAAGCCAAAATTAGCTACAGATATGTAGAGCCCTGTGCTCCTATTCTTGAAGCAAAATCTGTGAAACTAATTGAGTGAAACTCTTTAATGAGACAAACCTCATTAAGATGGTAATTCTCCCCTGCACACTGTATCCCCTTACTCTTTCTGAATATTTAGCTAGCGTTACCAAAGCTTTAGAGAAATGTTCTGAAAATCTTATTTGTCAGAGTACAAAATGAGAATAAAACCTGACAACAATTCATACGTTCAGCTAATGACAAAACTGGTCATGAATCAAATATATAGATTAAGTTTGAGAGGCTTTGATATGCCCTGTGATGGCTGAGACAGGGGCCAGAGCTGGCAGATACAGCACAGCACCTATGGGAGACTCCTGGTCTGATCATCAGGTATAATGTGGTGGGGAATTTTGGTACCTTCTGTTTAGAAACCTTTAAAAAGGCACATAGGGGAATGAAATTAATATGTACTGGATGATTTTCCCAGAGTTGAGAAGAAAAAAACCCCAAATAATACAGTCAGTATTTGGATAGGTGCAGTATCCAAAGGCTTCCTCAAAAGATTCCTAGGCAGAGTTTTTACTGAACAAAACTGGAAGAAACCATGGCTAAAGTGCCTCTACACACAAAAACTCTTTTAGAAAATTCAGTGACATTCACCTAGGCTCTTGTTCAAGCGAGTCACTGAAGTTTTCTCCAGTGCGAAGACACAGCACATGGCAAAATTGGCTTCAATTGTGTGTGTACTTCCTAGAAGGCTGAAATGGAGACTAATCCCTCCCAAACATCCTCAAAGTCCCCAGGGCAGCTGAGCTAAGTGAAGGAATGAGGTTCAAAGCCTGAACACATTTAAAGTGCTGGAATACTCCTTCTTTTCAGGTCTTAAAGGAGACACAGGGACTATCACCTTCTGTTTTGGGTGTTTCCCATGGGCATCTCAGCAGTTTGTGTGCCAGCAGCTGTGACATTCCACTGTCTCTCCCCATCTCTGCCTCCTCTCCAGAGCCCCCATCTGTAAGGCACAAGGTTGTTGTACATCCCTTTGCCCCACCTTGGATCTGCCCTGTTCCCTTGGAGACATCTCTGAGTGCCTTTCCTCCGAGCATTAACCTTGTTTGCCCTCATGTGTGGAGGAAAATACAGCAGGAAAAGAGGTTAAATGAGCTTTGCAGGCTGCAGGAGACCCTCCCTGCCCCATGCTGGGCACAAGGCATGGTCCAGGGCCTGGCACAGCTGGTGTCTGACCTCCCTGGAGCTTCCTGAAGTCCTCTCTGCAGGGAGATTGGGAACAAGGCAGCTGCTGTGTATTTTCAGGACTTTTTGTTTCCAGTCCTTGCCTGCAGTGCTGTGCTGAGCTGCTCATCTCAGGGGTGCCACAGCAAGGGGAGACACTCCAGAGGGTGAATTGCACAATTCCTGCAATTCACCCTCCTGCTTTAACCCACCCAGTGAGGTGGTTTTTCTATTCCTTTCTTGCATTCAGACTGTCTAAATGAGGCACAGCCTCCCTGTATTTCCAAATGACAAATATATTTAGAACCATAGAGTTATTAAAGTTGGAAATGGCCTCCAAGATCATCAAGTCCAGCCTTCAGCTGAATATGATGCTATCCACTAAAGCATATCACAAAGTGCCACATCTGCTCATTTTTTGAACACTTCCAGGATGATGACTCCATCACTTTGCCAGGCAGCCTGTTCCAATAACCACTGTTTCAGTGAAGATTTTTTTTCCTAATATCCAGCCTGAACCTCCCTATTTATCTGAATTCAGTATCACCTTCATGCCCTTCTCCAGTGCTCCCTCCTCTCTCCTCACTCCAAGGAGCAACATTTAAAAACCATTAACATTTCAAAAACAAGCAGATGAGCAGACAAATAAAACACCACATTTTGAAAAGCCCAGCTCTATCCTTTCCACAAATACCACCACCTTTGTGTGATATCAGGCACAGCTTCCTCACACTTGAATTCATCTCAGAAACAGCCAGGAGAAGCAGCTGTTTCTGTCACCAGGAGTGAGTGAGGAGGAGCTGCAGCCCATCAGGCTGTGATGATGCCCACAGTGACCTGGCTGGCTGATCCTTGCAGAGATGCTGAGCCCCCTTCTCACCAAGCAGCTTCTCATCCTGCTCAGGCAGAGCTGGGGCAGGGCAGGGCTGTAACTCAGCTCAGGAAAGCAAGGCAGATGAATGAGCACAGCAGTGTAAATGTGTCAGCACAGCACCTCAGCAAATACCTCCTGAATCAAGCAGGTGTTTTGCTCCTGTGCTGGAGCACGTCCAGCTGGGCTCATTCGGAGAGCGTGGTTGGACTGTGTGTGTTAATTTGTTCCTGGTTCATCCTTGAGCAGCCAGTGCCTCCTTTGAGACAGGAGATTAATGGTTGCCCAGGGAGAAATGAGTAGATGGAAAAATCAGCTCCTGTGGTTACTTATTATTGCTGGATTTAAACGGTTCAAACCCACTGTCCAGCACTTTTAAAAAGGATATTCTTTAGGAAGGAATTGTGGATGCCCCATCCCTGGCAGTGGTCAAGGCAAGGCTGCATGGGGCTTGAAGCAATCTGTTTAGCAGAATGTCCCTGCCTTATGGCTGGGGTTGATAACAAGATGACCTTTAGGGTCCCTTCCACCCCAAACCATGATTTGGGCTCCACGATTCTATGATGAACAATGTTAGAGGAGCTTCCAGGACCGGGACTGTCACTGTCATATTTTCTGAAAAATCTCTTTGCCCAGGACTTTTTTTCTCCTGGGAAGCTGAGAAGCCTCAGAGGAAAATGAAAACAATAATTATCTGATTTGCTTCTCCTGTGTTTTGCTGCTTTGGAATGTGTTTGGAGATTGTTTACCCAACATGTGAATTGTTTTGACTTGATGACCAATCACAGTCAGGCTGTGTCAGGACTCTGGAAAGTGTCACGAGTTTTCATTAGTATCTTTTAGCCTTCTGTAAGTATCCTTTCTCTAATCTTTAGTATAGTTTAGCATAGTATTCTTTTATATAATATAGTCTCATAAAATAATAAATTTGCCTTCTAAGAACATGGAGTCAGATTCATCATTTCCTCCCTTAGACGGGGATCTCAGAAAATTCCACACGGGACCTATGATATGAGACCTGAATATCCAGCAGCTGCAAAGCACTAAATCAACTTGTCTCACTGACATCACTGTGCAAACACACAATTTACAGCCTCCTGTAGCAGAATGTCAGCCACATAATTCCTGCTGCTGGATGCTCTGCTGAATGCTCTTGTATTTACAAGAATGCACAGAGAGCTGCAGAACGAGACATGGTTTATTGCCCTGTGTGTGTGCTGTTGTGCACACCAAGGGAATTGGTTTAGTGGGCAATAAGCTGTTAAAAGACTGAGACACTGGTAGCTAATACCCAGAGAACCCAACTGCTGGAGGCTGTAATGGGAGCAGTGGGTCTCATCAGCATTAATGACTTACCCTCTATGCTGCTCTCACAGTGAGAGGAAAATGTAAGTGTCTGATGAAAAAATTCCTACATTTTGCTAAATATAATACAATGGAATGGATGCTTTGAGAGTTTACCTAGAACAGAGGCTAGACAGATTTAAAGGAATAAAGTAGGTATTATTAAAAGGCCTTCAAAGGATACACCTTTGAAGGCACTACAAGAGGTTGGCCGAGGCTACACCCAAGATGAACTCAGAGCCATGAGTTTTCACACTTTTATAAGTTTTGGTCCATTTACATACTGGGGTTAATTGTCCAATTACAGCTTCAGGTTTTGAAGTCCCATCTTCCCAGATTGCTTTCCTCAATTTGATGTTGTTTATACCTTCTGAGACTGAAGCTGCAACGGTGTCCTTGGTTTTGGGGCTGGAAAAGGATTGTTTTGTCTGACTACACTGTGAGGAGAACTTGCTAAAACTTTATGTGAAGTTCAGAGTTATGTACTAATTCAGTACAGAATCTGAAAAATATGAAAGCTAAAACCTAAGGCATCAGAATTATGCCTGAGCTCATCACAATTACTTTTTGTGACCCCTTTTCCATGATTATTGCAGGTCACACTCATCAGTGGATTTGTCAAATCTGTTCATACGCCTCTGGAAATGAAATGGGGCATTATCCAATTCAGTTGTGGAAGCAAAATAATTTAGGAGTCTTTTGGTTTCTTGTCCAGACTCCTTAAGTTCATAATAAACGGGTGGGACTCCTGCAGCTGTCAGCAGTGCAAGTCCTGCCTGCTTAGATCCTTCTAACAGTTATTAAATATTCAATTTAGGTGCTGGAGGCCAATTGTCTTCTGTGTTTGATCTGTCTTGGGTGACAGGGATGTCAGTGCAGTAAAGATTTTGCATTTCCATAAATATGGCACTTGTCAGATCTCATCAGCCTTCTGCAAGGTCGTGTGAAAGCTCAGCTCACTGCTGTGGTCTGGAGCATTTTTCAAGGAATAATCAAGTTTATGGCTTTGAGACTCCATTGAAATGTGCACGGTTTGAAGGGATCCTTTTAGAAATGAAATTTTGGTCCTGCTCCTCTTTAGGGAGCTCAGACCCCTCAGGGGGTTTAGATTCTATATTCTGCTTTGTCAGGACAGGTGAGCACTAAAATTCCTGCATTCGTTTCTGATTTATTTTCCAGTTGAAAAATTTTCAGGAGTTTTCTGAATTTTTCGCATCTCAAGGGTAATTGTTCTTGATTCAGATTGACTATTGCTGCTTACTCATTTATGAAATGTCATCAAATAAAAATTAAATTAGACAACGAGGATATAATAGACAATGAGTATATTCAGTTTCAAGAACATAGAGAAAGATCACATAGGATGGGTACTTCCCCTGAGTAATTATTCACTAAATATATATATATATATGTTGGGAGTATAGATACAATTTAAATGTGTAAATATTGATATATCATTATTTATATATAACATTTAAATATTAATGTAAGAGTCTGCATATATATATATAAATTAGCATATTTTTCCTCAATTTGTTTGATTAATTACATATTCCACTCTTTTTTGTGGTTCCTTGTGGCTTTCTTCAGCCCTAATAAAAAAATCTATGAACCCTGTAAGTGTCATTTATACCACAGAAATCAGTTCAGGGAAAAAGATGCTGCTGGCATCAGTGAGGAAGAGAATGGAAGATGAGGGGATATGTGAAGAGATGGTTTGAAGAAACACAGGAGTGTTATTTACTGGGTCACTCTTGGATTTTGGAAGCAACATAATAGATGGTATATGACACAGATAAGTAAAAAAAGCAGAAAGGAATGGAAATGGAGGAGGATTAATAGAGCAAAAGGGAATGGAGATGGAGCAGATGAGTGAAAGCAAAAAGATAGGTAGTGAAAAGATTAATTAGAGTCTTATAGATGAGAATAAAGAGCAAGGATGGGAGGGATATGCAACTCATTTCCTCAGAAAAAGCTGACAAGGGTAATAGAATACTTTTGGAAACAAGATATCATCAGTGAAGTTCACTGCTTCTGGATAAATTAAGGAAAATAGTCCAGGAAGGTTCAAAAAGCACTTAAATGGGAATAAGAAGTTCAATAAATCCTCCCAATTAAATTAGTGAGTGATAGTATTTTTGTTTAATATTAGACCCCTCTTTAACATAATGTTGAGTTTGGATTGATTTTTTTTTCTTTCCTCACAGAAGTACTCAGGTTTTCCTTGAAAATCTGAAATTCCATGTTCACCAAATTCTTTCTCTCTTTCTTTGCCAGTTTTTGATCATTAGTATCTTCATTTAGGATTATTTCAGTAATTTTTATTAAGCAGTTTCTGAAGGAAAAAAATGGAACACCATTGACTTCAGAGAATGAAGTACAGACTAATCTTCATGTTTTAGCATTATGCAAAGCTTTTCCCCCTGTTGAACAAAGGACAGGGATTAGAGTCAACCTTCCACAGATTTGGCTGAGAATGGATTTTTTTTGCTGTTAAATTTTCCCTCTGTTTTTCTCCTAAAACTGAAATAATTTAACTTGTTATATTTTAAAAGATTATTCCCCGCAAAAAATAAAACTGTAGGTCAAAGAGAGACCATCTAAATGTTCAAACTCAACACTTTATTCATGCAGGAGGAAACCTGGCTCCATCCCCTGCCATGGGCAGGGATGTGTTCCACTATCCCAGGTTGCTCCAAGCCACATCCAACTCATCCTTGGGCACTTCCAGGGATCCAGGGGCAGCCACAGCTTCTCTGGCCACCCTGTGCCAGGGCCTCTCCACCTTCAAAGGGAAGAATTTCTTTCTAATATCTAATTTAAAAGTACTCCCTTTCAGTTTAAAGCCATGGCCCTTGGATATGGACCAAACCTCACAGCTTTCTACAGAAACTGGACCTCTGAATGCACAAAGAGCTGTTCCTGCTCAGTGGGGTCTGGTTCCATGGCAGAGGGTTTTCAGAAAAGCAAAAATGTTAGGTCTCAGACTGATAGTAAAAAAATTTAAAATCACAGAAAATTCGGGGAGCTAGAAAGAAAGGCTTAGTAGGTTCTGGGAAAATGTTAAAGGTAGGCCCTGGGAAATGTTAGGCCTTGTGTTTGCTAGATCATGTGAAACTGCACCTCTGAAGTCAGTATGTGATAAATGATATAATTGTTAGATGTGATTAGATATAATTATTGTTTAAAGAATCACGAGAAACTATGTTAAAGGTTTGAGGGAGATCACAAGAAATCCATGCTTGAATGAAATCAATGTATATAATAAGACAATGCAAGTTTAATAATTAATATGTAAGTTATAATACAATAGAATATAAAACATGTTCAGCTTGAAACCATGTCAGTGTCAGATTTGGGTCTGTACCCCTGACACCCAGAGCTCTTAATAAAAGCACCTGCATAGAATCATTCTGTGATTCTGTGTTCCTGAACACTAACAAGACTTCTGAACCCAGCAGTGCAAATATGGAGCTCTTTCTTCTGCTCTGCACAAATTAAAATTCACACGGAAATGTGAAGCACAGGATTCATCTGTGTTTGGGCAAGTGTTGCTGATGCAGCATTTCCTTTCTGCTTCTCTGCGGGTCTGACACCAAGCCAGCTGCATCACCTGGGAGAATCCTCAGCCTGGCTTTGCTGGGATTCCTTGTCCTGGCTTCAGCTCTCTGCACTGCATTGATGTGAGTCTCATCCACTCCAGCGCTACATCCTCTCCTGAGAGAGATATCAACATGTTAAACCAATTTATCCACACAGAAAACTAACCAGAGAGTGTAAAGAACCTGGTGGTATCCAAAAGAAATCATGCAGTGTATTTTAATTTAAAAAGTAGAATAATACTCTAAATACACATGTCTAATATTTTGTCTAAAAAAGAAAAAAAAACCAGTGTAAAACTTTGGAAATTTCTCAGTAGAAAATACACTAGCTTTGTTCTTCTGATTATTTTTTGCAGTTTATAAACACAGAGCAGAACCTGAAGATACTGGAAGACGTTGGAAGACATTTTAAAATTTGCTGCATCTTTAATAATTGTTCTTATTTTTATTTTTATTACTGATAACAGTATTGTTTTCATGCTACTTAAGCTTTCAAAGCTAATACCTAGAAAAGGCTGTTTGTAATTTCACCAAATAATGAGTTGTAGGTCAAACAATCCTAAATTAATAACAATGACAAATGGCCCTGGAACTGCTCTAGAAGCAAAAGACAACAACTCAAGCACCCAGTTATATCATCAGGAATCCCTGTAAGATCTGCACCACTCTGATCCCAACTGTGTCATTTTTCTTGTCACTGTCAAAAACAGAGCAAAGTAAAAACGCATATGAAGTTTTAACTAAAAATCTGAGTACTGTCAAAGTTATTTCTACAGCTCAAGGCTCATCAAGCATTTTAAGTTTTAGGCCAAAGCCACACTAAACAGAAACAAAAACCAAAAAACCAAAACAAAATTAATTTTATTAAAAAGAAACTTCTAAATTCAGAGGGACAATGTAAAACAGAAACATTTTCATGTAGAGAGCTCAGACTAAATCTTGCTGCTGCCATGTCCTGATTTTTCTCCTCCTTCAGCTCATCAGCCCATTTCTATAAGATCTTTGCTGAAGTATGTAGCAAACAACACCCATAATTATAATTTTGTAAATTATGTGTGGTAACAGAACTATATTTTCTTCCAATTCCTTGTTGTGGAAATTAATAATTTCTATCATGAAGATACGTAAGACTTGAAGCCTCTCTGCAAACTGAAGCTCACTGACAGCATCACCAGATGATTTACAAAATCAAGTGCCTAATTACACACCCTCATAAATATTCATTCTCGTGTTCACAGCTATGGAGGAGAGAAAGTGAACAAGTTGATTAATCAATTGATAGTATCTGATTCATCTGGCTCTATAAATGGGAAAGAAAAGGCAGCAGAGCAATTTCCAACAAATCTCAACTCCAGCAGATTGTATTGCTTAGGAATGTTAACAGGGAATGAAAAATTAATAAGTGCTGAAAATTAAAGGGTGAGTGAGAGCAAAGGGGGATGCAGGCAAAGGGAGTAGATTTTCCACATCACCTGGTCCTGTTGCTTAATTCAGGTGATAGTATAAAATTCATGCTTCCCTTACTGAAATTCATAAAATTTGCTTTTTTTAGCTTTGCCAAACTTGAGGCATTTTGGTCAAATGGTCTGATTAAAGCTGCTTTTTTATTTGGATGTAGAAAAATGGCTGAGACTCTTCCACCAATGCAAATAGCAAGAAATAATTGTTTTATCTGCTTTAACAAAATGTGAGGAAATTAAAAAACCTCTCAGTGCCAGGGCTGATGGTTATTAAATCCAGGGGAGAACAATGCCTGTCAGTTTTGGATGAGAGGTCCATTCTGGAAAGGGTGGGGAAGCACAGTGGATTTGTGCGCATTGTAAATCTTTGAACAATTGCAAGTTCACATTAGAAACTTGCTATGTCTTAGCAAACTAAGCATCAACACAACATCCTGGAACACCTGCACCTCCCCTGGTCTGCAGAAATTCATTTTGGGACATGATTACACTGCCCTGTAGTGCCTGGAAATGAGGGGACACAGACATCACTGAAATCCCCTCAAGCAGATATGAATTTTTGTGACCTCTCTCTGCAGAGACTCTCAACAGCCTTTGGAAAATTGGTTCCTAATTAGGCACCTCAGCTGTGCTGAGCTCCTGGTGAGCTGAGAGGGTCAGGCCTGGCTGAGGAACAGGTTTGAGGAGCTCATTCCTGTAACAGGTGGGGAAGCAAGGCAGGGATGGGGAAGAGACAAATCCTGGCTCCAGGATTTGTCTGGAGCCAGACACAAAGGTAGGAAAACAACACAACTCCCTCTGTTCCCTATCAGCAGGACCACAGGGCTCATTTGGGGTCACCTCCTGCCAAATACCCCTTGCTCTGCTCAAATGAATCCCCTGGTTGACTTCATGGCTTTGTGGCTGTCCATGCCTTCACACCTTTTAATTATAACTCCTCTATTAAAGCTCTGTAAGCTCCTGTGCTTTTTGCTAACTGCTGCTTATTCTGGCAATACTTTATCAAGTGCTAATACAGTCTCCACCAGAGACTGACACTGAAACTCTTTCCCCACACAAAGGTTTATTTTCTTCTCTTTGCCACTAGATTTTTTCTTTTTTTCCTTCTGCTTTCCTAACTTTTAACTCTCATTGTGAATGGTTTGTTGAAAGCATCTTCTTTTTTGGCAGTGTACTGAAGGGGAATTCAGGAATGAGAATATGCAGGAAGGAAATGCATCCATCACTTTGATAAAGAAATAATTCATTACCTATTCTTACAATAATTAAATCATAGTGATATTCCCTAATGTGAAAGAGTTATGCTCTTAAGTGTACTAAATGCATTACAGACTATTAAATGTGTACCATTCTGTATGTTACAGATATTCCTGCACATTAAAAGCATATTGCTGTCTGTCTTTACAGAGGAAATCAGATATTTGTATGCTATTGGTAGAATTAAAATATCTATGTAAGAAAAGTTATTTGAGTGTGTGTGTCAATAACCAAAAAAAGAGTTTAACCTTTCTCTATTTTACTGCCATATTAACTGTCCATACTCAGTCACTTTTCAGGGGTTACAAAATAGCATAGTGGCTGCTTTTTATTTTTTTTCCCAGATTATTCAGTGATTTTAGTTGTAGGAAGATAATAAATAAGATTTTTTGCCATTGGAAAAATATCGTGGCTGTATGCAGAGATTGCCTCTTACTGAAGTTCTTTCCTGTTTGAACTCACACGACTTCCTAAGAATAGGAATTTTTATTTTGGGAGTGAGACTCAAATTAAAACAGTCAAAAAAGGCTTGATTTTCAGAGCTACTATGCTATGTACTAATGCAGCCAGAAGTGGAGTAATCCAGCCTTCCTTTCTCCTGAGCTAAGGATTTTTAGGATGCTCCAGCTTTCCTACCTATATCACACATTGATCTCCCAAAACACTTTCTTTTTTGTGTGTGATTTTTCAGCTTCACAGTGCCATTACTCTGATAAAATGCCTTTTCTGTGCACACAGAGGGTTTGTGGAAGTCCTCAGAGCAGCCCCTCCTCTCCATGGTGCTCCCTGAGTGCCAATCCCAGTGTGCCCCATGTATGACCACAGGTTGCAGAGGCTGGCCAGCAGACTTGTGCCTTTCTAGTGCCACTTTACAGCTCCATTTTCAGACCTATAGTGCAGTAAATTGCTTCCCAACAGGCTGTGAATAAAACACTGTATTTTTTGGGATGCTACATTTGTTTTTATGATAAAAACACCTGATGTGTGAGAATGCATAAAGCTGGTAACACAGTTATGGTGCCTGGGCTCCATCTGAGGGGGCAGGGATGAGTGTGACCATTTTCCAACATTAATGGCTCCCAAACTAACATCTGTGAAAATGCCTCTGTCCCAGCCATGAAGCCTTACTGAAAATTGGAGCTGTGGACTAAATAATTCTAGAGACCTTTTGATTGGCTCATTAACAACATTATTGAGCCAGGAACCAGGCAGTATCTAAATACCTTTCTGAAATTCCACGTGGTTTTGCCTTGCTTGAACTTGCCACATTTCTTTGCTTTCAGTTCTGATCATGGTGCAAATCACAGGGGGAATGGAATCAGGGCAAATTGCTCATCTGGAGTTCAGACAAGCTGAGCTTTGCATCAATGCACAGAATCACAGAAAATGGAGCAGTGCTTTGGGTTGAAGGGATGTTAAAGATTATCTTGTTCCAACCCCTGCCATGGGCAGGGACATCTCTCACTATCCCAGGTTGCTCCAAACCCCAACCAACCTGGCCTGGAACGCTTCCAGGGATAGTGAGTCCATAACCTCTCTGGGCAATCCACTCCACTGCCTCACCACCCTCACAGTAAAGAATTTATTCCTAATATCTAATATAAACCTGCCCTCCTTCAGCTTAAGGCCCCTAGACTTCTGCTGGTTTCACAATTGTGAACAGAATCTAGCTCATAACACAAAATCTGGGGAGTAAATTCCTGTAAAAAACCAGGAAAATAAGTTACCAAAAATTGTTGTTATTTTTGCTTCTGACTGTGTCCACAAATTCTAGATGACCTTGTGAGAATAATCTCCTAGGAATGGAAAACTGAAAACTCATTACTAATAGGAAAGGCTTTAGAGGATGGAGTTTTATTACATTTACAGAAGTTAATGCTTCTTCAATTCTCTCTCCTTTGACCCGTTCCAGTATTATCAGATTAAATATATTCTGTATAGAAGAATTCTGATTCAGGAGTCATCAGAAACAAATAACATTTGCAGAAGGACTTACTAGCTTTTTATTCAAGTGCTTTATTTAACTCACCTAAAGCACTGATTAAACTGACCTAATGGAGTAAAGGACCAGCAAGGTGAAGATTTGAGAACAGGCTAGCTGAAAAAGTCTGGATTTGGTCATTTATGTCAATCCTCCCAGGTTACATTCAAACCAAGGTTACTTCAATATGTGACAACATTTTTTTTTCCTTTATATTATTTCTTATTTTTTAGCATCTTGAAGACCAGAGCCAAAGCTTTTCCTTGCAGCAGTGTTTTTGTTAAATAAAGTGAAAAGTGTTTGGATGCTTTTTGAGTTGCCTTGGTTTTCAGTACATATTTCAGTCTATTGTGAGGAAAATGTGAGAACTCTCTGAGCATTTGGTTACCTAAGGAATCCCAGGTCTCTACTAATCTTGATTTTATTAAAATTTAGACAGCTGAACAGAAAACAGAATTTTACTCTTTATTGTTTTTCTCCCTTTCGTAATAGACAAGCAACTAATCAGATGATCCAAATATCCAATGTTAATATAATGAAATTCTTCACATATTGAGAGGATTAAGTACTTCTGCATTTCTGTGCAATCCCAAGTTTTCTGTGAGCAATTGTTCCTCTTTCCCTCGCTCATGTAATGGTTTTATTTCCATGTAGAATCATAAAACCACAGAATGGTTTGAGTTGGAAGGAACCTTGAAGGTGATCTTGTTTCAGTCTCTGCCCAAGGTCAGGGACACCTTCCACTGTCTCAGACTGCTCCAAGTCCCATCCAGTCTGGCCTTGAACATTTCCAGGGATCCAGGGGCAGCCACAGCTTCTCTGAGCAACCTGTTCCAGTGCCTATTAGTTTTTAAGAAAGACCTGTATAAATTCATGTAGAAAAATGATGATGAAGAACTAGAGAACATATTTCCTGATGCAGGACATTCCTTAAGACTTCTGTTCCAACGTCCCAGTAAAATGACTTTTTACTTTCCTATAAATATGTATTACAGTCATTTCTCTCCTTCCCTTTTATAATACTTGTTTATGTTGTTTCCTTTACTCTTCAGATTAATATTTGCAAAATGCCTTGTCACTGCAAAAAGCACCAGCATTGCTGTTATTGTTTTTGCTTGGTTCCTCAGATGATGGTGCATGAAATGTATGAGAGAGAGAACACAGAGTAATTTAAATCCCTCTTTGTAGTTTGAGGCCTATCTTCATTTTTCGTTTTCTTTTTCTTATCATGTCCAAGGAAAAAAAGCACAAAGGACAGGCTTAAAAATTGGTTCTGAAGATGCTTCCACTTCATGTATATACAGCCAACAAGGCAGATTCAAACAAGACCAAAAGCTTCCAGACTTGAAATCAATATTGAGTGTTTTTTTCCATTTTTCCTCAAATACAAGCACAAAAAACCTAAACCCAACCCAAAAAATAAAACAAATCTGCAGTAAGTCAAAGCTAATTCTGAATTGATAGTTGAGGCTACTTATTTTTTGCAGAAGACCTTCCCAAATGAAGAAGTTTGCTGGATGCAAAGACATGGTCTTGGCTTTATTGGATAGAGCTGAGAGAAATCAATACCCATAGCTGTGGTATTTTGGGATCATTGATAAGAGAGTTCACAGGAAAAGGGAAATTGTTGGAGTTCTGGATGCTGAGAATTTTAGACTTTCTGTACTGACAGACTCTGACTCCCAGGAGAGGGAGTCAGAGTCTGTCAGTACAGAAAGTCTAAAATTTGACTTGAATTTGACCTGAGGCCGTGGAGAAAGCTTCCAAAATTAATTAATAACACTGAAATTACGGGTGTGTAGTTAATTAAAAATGTGTAATATCACAAAGTAGAAAACTTAGAGTTTAGAGTTTTAGAATATACTAATATATAAAAAGCAAGATAAAAGTTTTACAGCAAAAGCTAGTCTTTCTTCTTTACCTTCTTCTTCCTTCTTCTTCATTGGTTTGGGGAGTATTTTATAATTAAACAAAAAAGTCCACATTGTGGACTTCAAGTAATTAGTTATTAAGTTAAAAGTAAAAATAATGTAAGTATAATTTCTTAATTAAGTATTTTAACCTTAAAAAACTTGATAACAAAAAATAAAAAACTTCATAACAAAAAATAGTTAACCATTTTATACCTTGTACTACAAAACTCACTGCTGTGAGATTATAACATAAATAAGAAGTAATAAACATCTAACCCTAAATGTGAACTATCATCTCCAATACCTTCAACAACATCAACAAAAGTGAAAAAAACCCAAAAAACAAAAAAACAAAAATCAACAGGAAATGAGAATAAAATTGCTCTGGTAAACCAATAATGTGCTTTAGTAATATAAACTGTGCTTAGGACACTGGTAGAGGGTTTTTTAAATAAAATTAGAAGTGTTTGAAATAAGAGGAGATGAAATTTATCAAAACTCAATGTTGTGTGGAAAGCACTACTGATAGAACCAAATCAGAGCTCGTCACAGGCTGATGTCCAGCAGGAGAGCTCAGGAGAGGGAATTTCTGATGGAGAAATAAAGGAGTGACATTTCCTTCACACCTGAGCCTGTGCCCCTGACTGCTCCATGGAGCCAGCAAGGACACCTGGGGTGTCCCAGGTGAGGGAAAAGCCTCTGGAGCTGCCATGGAGAGGAGAGAACTGGGGACAACCTGCAGAGCCCCTCGGGTTCTTGTCCCCACACAGGTGGAGGCTCCTTGGCTCCCAGTGCTTGCTGTGCTCCCATGGAGCCCCAGCAGGGAAGGAGGTTTCTCAGCCCCTCTGCTCAGAGGTGACAAACCCTCAGCTTTCTGTCCCAAACAGCTGTTCCAGTGCTCCAGAGGAGTGCTATGGCTTCCTTCTGCCTCTACAGTTAACCTCAATGAGTCCTGCCCATCCCAAAGGATGGGGAGGAAATAAATGTGTACAATGTGTACAATGCAGGGGGAGCCAGACCCTCCCACTGTTCCTCAAGCATTGAGTTTTAAGGGCTCCCTTCTTTCTCACCACACAAAGTTAAGCCCAGCAATAGCAAAGATCCCCAGGTGATAGAATGTGGGGGGATGGAATGTAAGAAAATACTGCAGAAGATAATCTCACCCCTGAGGAGTTGCAGCTGTATCAATCACCAAAGATTAGGAACAGGCCTGCCCTTAACTGGCCACAGCTTTGTCTAACAAGGATGAGTGCTATAAAAGAGTGGGTTAGGTGGGTAAGAAGGGAGCTGGAGTTTGTTGGCTGTGCTGTGAGGAAGAAGGATTCAGTGCTGTGAGGAGCTGCCCATGAGAAATCACCAAGAAGGTATGGAACTTCTGCAATAAGATGACACCAATAGAATACAGCTTGTGATATTTTCTGGGGTCCCCTGTAGCAGGAAGGAATTAATGAATCTGATTTCATGTTCTTAAAAGGCTAATTTATTATTTTATTATATTATATTAAAAAACGCTATTCTAAAAGAATAGAGAAAGGATACAGACAGAAGGTTACAAAGAATGATAATGAAGACTTGTGACTCCTTCCAGAGTCCTGACACAGCTGATGGTGATCGGTCATTAAGTCAAAACAATTCACAATCAAGCAATCACCTGTTGGATAAACATTCTCCAAACTGCATTCCAAAGCAGGAAAACATGGGAGAAGCAAAATGAGATAATTATTGTTTTCATTTTTCTCTGAGGTGTCTCAGCTTCCCAGGAGAAAATCCTGGGCAGGGGGATTTTTCAGAAAATATGACACTGACATTCAGCTCATCTGTCTACATAAGATACCCACCCAATATTAATTGGTCTTTCCATGTAAAGGAAAAAGAAGGACTTATACAAAGTGAGAATGGGCTCATGACATAGAAAAGGATAAAATAAGAGCTAGATATGGAGTAATTGATTGGAGGCATGTAGGGATGCTGTCAATTTGTTCCCACAGGTATATCCTGTGAGGGTGAAGAGTGCCCACATCCCACTTTGGGTAAAAAGAGCCCACCCCAGGCTGGTGTTCTGGTATGTTCAGGTTTGTGGTATATTTTAGAAGCAACCCCTCAGGTGACCTGCTCAAATAGAAAGGCAAAAAAGCAAGCATACCCAGAAAACCCTGGGATCAATATCTTATCCATCAATTTTTAAAACTGTACCTCCTTTGTGAGGAGAATGGTAGCTCTGATCTTTCTCTGCAGCGAATAAGAAAAGTGAGCCCTTCTACAGGGCTGCATCTCTGTCCTAAATATCTGACTCACTCTCTGCAGCCCTGTTTTGTCCATGTTGTTGGGTTTTCCCCCCTGAAAAGTCTTGGGACAGCTCCTCCAAACTGCTCTCACTTAACAGCCTGAAATGAAGTCAGGTAAATCTGGGGCTCTAAGGATTGGAGCAGGACTGGATTTCAATACTTCATATTTGGCCCATCCATCCAGAATTTTAGATAAAAACTAAGATTTCTCTCCTTTCTTTAAGACAATGGTTATCTTAGGAACCTTTTATCATGACTTTGAATACACTTATATATTGAATAAATATTAAGTACTTGTGTATGTTTTCCTTAGTGTCCTAACTGCAAAGTAAAAGCTTGGGAGGGATTAGTAGAAGTTAGAGTGAAAAAAATCAGTCATAGACAAGAGATTAAAACACATTCTAATTACTTCTAGCTTGGAATCTGATATGTCCAAAAAGAGGGTTTTATGATGTACTATTTAAGGTGTCACTGATCCAGGAGTTCTTTTGTGGTGTTGGTGGTTCTGTTTTGTTGAGGATAGATGAGATTTGCAGTCAGAACTGCAATATTTAAATCATTATCAAAACTGTACAAAGCACCATGAGCATACTGGATCATCTTGATAAAAACTCTAAAGTTTGGAAATACTCAGGCTCAAGGGGACAGCTTGTCCTTAAATTGAACCAGTCTCTTCCTCAGTGAAAGAATGAATTTATTCTCATGCGAAAGTGTCTGTGGCACAGAACTGGAGATTTAATTTTACATGCAGTAGAGCAAAGAACACAAAAAATGTCTGTTGGAAAGCAGTCCATTATGCTGCTACACTATCTGTACACATTCATCTTCCTCTTTATTCATCATAATTTGTAAAGAAGTATTATTGCTTGCCATCCAGTAGTGCTCATCTCATATTTATCCACAGTGTTAAGCAGATGGCTGTGAGTGTAATTAAAGAGAGAGGAAAAAAACCCATTGTTCTTTATTGATAAAAGATGCAGGAGACAAAATTATTTTCTCAGTTTGTGCACTGGTATTTTGTGACATTTACATGTAAGAATAACAGGTCAGATAATGGGTCTTAAAAATATACAAATGTAATTCTCTCAGCACTAGAGACATAAACAGGGAATTTATTTTTCTCTGCTTTTCAAAGAGAAAGAAATGAGAGGATTTGGTCCAATCTTTTGTGCTATAATGTCAGAAGGCCTTGTAAATTTTAAAATTGTTAAAAGGTGGCTTTCAGTTGTGCAAGCTTGTTTTTGAGTGCCTACTTTAATATTGCTGTTGCCATCATGAGATACTTTATTTTGCCTCTCACCATCGCTCCCCAGTGCAGGATTTCAAGACCAGCAGAGAAGGTCTCTACATTGGGACACTCAGGGTCTCTTCAGAGGCAGATTGGTAAAAGATTAGACACATGAAAGACAAGAAAACACTCTTTTGGTGTCCATCATAAGTGCTTCATCAAAGAGATATATTTACAAATCTGCCACTGTTACTTTGCTGCCTTCAGTATGTGCCCAGGCCATCCCAGAATCACAGAACAGTTTGGGTTGGGAGGGACTTTAAAAGGCCATTTTAAAGGAGCAGGGACATCTTCAGTTCTACCAGGTTACCCAAAGTCTCATCCAACCTGGCCTTGAGCACTTCTAGGGATGAGGCAGCCACCACCTCTCTGGGCAGGTTGTGGTCCACACCTTCAGGAAAACTGGGCTTCCTTCCCTGGTTTCTTGAAATTCCCTATTGTGCTGAGTGTGGGGCTTGAGGATCCCTGTCCTATCCTCTGTGGGAAACAGGATCTCCCTAGCTCAGGGTAATCCTTTCTGCTTTCATCCCCCTTCACCAGGATCACAACCTTCCCTTGCACCATGACAGATGACGAGGAAGGAAGAACTGTTTATCTTAAAAACATCCTCCTCCTGCTGTGGTGGCCCCAAGGGTGGGCTGCTTGGGCAGAAGGCCTTGTTTTACAGAGGTCATTTATCCATTCTGGAAATCACAAGACAAGAATTATTTCTATCATTCTGCCTGGACATTTTTCCTTCAAGCCTCAAAGCCTGCCCTGAGCTGGAGGGGTGCAGAGGGAACAGGCAGAGCCATCCTGTTATTCTGACCAAACACATTCCAGTAAAGCCTGAAGATCTCAGCCAAGAGCAGACCTGAAAACTTTCACAGCAAGAGGCAGTGCCAATGCCCTCAGAAGATGCTGCCTCAGTATCAGTTTTGCTGCTGTTCTTGCAGCAAATGCTGGTTCAGTTCACGTTTATTTGAAAGTTTGGAGCCTTGGATTCTGTATTCACATCTTGCTCACAGCAGTGGCTCAGGATTATGCTGGCACCACCTTCAGCTCCTAAAACATTTATAATACATTTATAGGTTTTAGAGCCAGAAAAGAACCATTATATCTAGTCTGACCTCCTGTAACTTACACACTCAGGCCATAAAGTTCACCCAGTTACTCCTCTGTTGAGCACTGAAGAATATCTTCAAGAAATGGCTCCATCCTTCATCTGGGGGACAGTCTGCTTCTTTCCCTGGAAATTTGCTTCAGGAATTAATCACCCTCACTGATCTGAGCTTGTACCTTACTCCTGAGAGGTTTTGGTGAGGACAACCTTCTACCACTCCTTCCTCTGAAGTTTTTCTCTGCTAGATTAGACAATCCTTTGCTGACTGGAATTTTCAGATTCAGCTGCAAGTCCCTTCACCATTTATTTTTTGATAAACTGAGCAGATAACACAAGAAAAAGACAGCACTGCATCTAGTTTTATTAAGTCTCAATGATTATTTCCTACCCTCACTGCAGTTGTCATTACTTTTGGTTTGAGTCAGTGACCTGATACCCAATTCTGAGTTTTTGTACTTGTATGAACTGGAAACACTCCAACTCCTGCCCAATGTTATCACTTTTAATAATGTATGCTACCATAGCTCCTATTCCCTGAACATTTTCTTCCCAAGCGAAGTGAGCCATAAACTGCATCATCTAAGTTAAATGTGGAATGTTCCCATTACTTTCAGCATCATTTGAAGAGTTTCTGAGGCTCAGGCAAAAGCTCTGAACCAAAAGTCAGCAACAGGACTGACTGGCCATTTCCATTACCTTAAAATTGTTTCTGAGGAAAAGACCTCTCTGCTCCTCAGGAGTAAAATGAGACCAGAGCAGATCAAGAGTTTTTCTGAGCTACCCAGGCCCACATCCTGCCCTTGACACCGCCAGCTGTGGTTGTGGAAGGAAAGGAAAGGAAAAGATAAAAGATTGTTCTTCCCATGCTCTTTCAATTCCCACAGTTATTGGTACCATGGTTTTCTGGTACAGGGATTGAACTATCACTTTTACTTCTACTGCTTGGCCTCCTATCCACTTTTGCCCATTTTTACCCCAATTCTGACCTGCAGCAAGGGATGTTCCACAATTAAAGTATGTGCTGTATGGAAAGCATGACAGTTCCCTTTTTGAATTTCAACCTGCCATCCCAAAGTGTGGTGTGCCTCCCCACTCTTGTTTTTTGAGGAGATGTGGGCAGTTTTCCTCTCTTCACATTCTTTGCAGTTTCCTAGCTGGAGACTTCCTCCTCAGCCTAGCAGGTGTTTCTTTTCTGAACAGAAGAGATTCATCCAGTCAGTGCTTTTCACACCTAAGAAATTTCAATCCAAGTTCCTGGTTAGACTGAAACAGGAATCCTTTGGTCATGTGGAGCATCAGAGTCCAGATACAAGACACCCATAGGCTTGGGTCCAGAAGGTGAGCATGGGTGAAGGTGCCTAGTTTCAAGTCTGAACCTAATATTTTCAGTCTGACTTTACAGCAGCTCTACTTTTGTGAGATTACATTTGTCCTTCCTGGTTTCTCACCTGAGCTTTCCCTCCCCAGGTCATTCTGTAGGTACACACTGCACCCACCCACAAGCTGCAGGGTGGCTCTGGAAATGGATCTCCAGTTAGTACATGGTCACCTACAGAGCTGAAAGGCTGTTACTGGCATCTGAGGAGACCTCTTTGTCAAAGACAAACAATTTAGTTTACATTTGGAAGGGGAATGCCGGATTGTAAGTGTAGTGATCATAGATGCAGCTGCCACCACCTTATGTTCTATTTCAAATGATTAATAATATTTGTCAGTTCTGGTATGTCACTGTGCTTTATTGCTGTAAAGCCTACTCCAAATGATGGCACTCTCTTTTGGATTGATCTGATTAACGATGGATGAATCTGTTCCATTTTATTGTATGCCCCTCTTAACTGAATGGCTTAGGTTAAAAGAGAACAACCTCCACCAAATGTTATGAATTATAGCATCATTTAAAACATGTTTCCTTTCTCTTGTTGCTAACAGTTTAGTGACAATACCTGAAGAATTGAACTTAATTACTTTTGATCAAGCCCTGCTCCTCCGGATATAAACATGCCCTCAATTTTACTTTTATGATTTAATTTTTTTTGCCCAGCAATGAAAGTATCCTTCTGTCATTACAGTGCTTTATGTTCTACAACAGATGCATTTCAGCACTGCAGATGCCCATTCCTGTTCCTGGTGAAAATTGCTCAGAATACCACAAAACCCTTTAATGATTTATCCTGCTTCCTGTGCCCCCATTGGAGGAGCTCCTTTGACGCAGTGGCAGCAGCAGCTCACAACACAAAGATGGAATTTAGGCTCTATACATAGCTCTATTGTTATGTGACCTGAGGCTTTGTTTTCACATCAGCTGCCTGTCCAACTCCTTGTCAGTCTTGTTTAATTAGCTGGTATGGTCCTGGATGGCAAGGGCTTCCTAAATGTTTATTGTTTGCTTGGTGCTTAGCTCAAGGGTGCCTCCATCTCTGCTATTGTAACGCACAGAATAAATAATTTTAATAGTTCAACTGAAAACAGCAAGAAAATCTTCAGTTTCCTCTCTCTCCTAATTAGTATTACCCATGTATTCTCTGTAGTTAGCACTGGCAAACATATGCTAATGGTAATCACTTACAAAAATTAATAGCAGAGGTTTAAGGATTGACTACTACAATCAGTTAAAGACCCCAACAACAATTTTTTATGCATTAAAACCTGTCAAAATATGTTGCTCCCATAAGAAACAGCTTCTGACTACAAATGTTTCTCTAGGTGTCATATTTGCCACAACCTGTGAAGGAATTTGGGGGAGGTTTACTTGTTTCATGCTTCAGATTGTTGCCAGAATAATGTGAAATATAAACAGTAGAAACACAAATCTTCACACAGCATCAGAATTAGTCTCATCCAGAAGCTTTTTTTTTCTTCTGATACTCCTACTGAGACTTTGCTCAGTCCTAAGCAGATCCAGCATTTCTGGTCTTGAAAACAGACATGGGATGTTCTTGAGATGCTAAATATTTAATCTTTTGATCTATCTCACTGTTCCCCTTTCCATCCTGTCTGCAAGCACATAAAATGGCATTTTAAACTCTCCTTAATCAGTTAATGCAGTCATCTAAACCACAGACTTTCCCTAAGTTCCTGTGCAGGTTGTGTAAACACAGGGTGAATTTAGTAAAAATTAGTGAGTGCTTGTCTAGGATGTACAAAATCTGCAAGCTCTACAGCTGGGCTGTTTTGAGAAGGATAAATCAAATTTAAGTAACCTACTCATACATCCTTGAACTTTGAAGGTTTTCTACTCAATAAAAATAATAAGAAAAATATTTATTTTTAGGAGAAGGAAATCTTTGCCTAGGCCAAATGTTTTATTCCAGACTTTTAAATGGCACCAATTATCATAGTTTATCAATTCTATTTTTCTGGCTCTCTGCCTCTTAGTGCCCAAAGACGCTGCATAAGATCATTGTGGGTTCCTATTTTATTGGTATAAATACTCAAGAAAAGTAAATATTTTATTTAGGTAAATATACAAGCCCAAACACTGTGCATACCTAAAACTCTCACATAATAATTATTTTATATTTGCAATAGACTGAGAGAAAATCTTCTCAAGATCATAAACACAATTTAAAATAATAAACAGAATTTCCAAAGAGAACTGGACTTAATGCAATCAAGATAAAAATATATGGATTATAATAGAGTGGAACTGGCTTCTCAACAATCAGTTGTTTTATCCACTCTAACATTTCCTCTTGCATCTTCCTATCTGACACATATCTGTTGACTAGCAAGAGCTCAAGAGAAGAAAGAAAAAAGTCTTTTTTTTTTTTTCTCCATGAAATCAATAGGAATGACTAATAGTGCCCACAAATTGGTTCTGTTTAGCCTGAAAGTAGGATTTTAATGTGATAATCTCAGAATACATGAACAGCACATTGACTCATAATGTGTTACTCAAATATTGTAATGTGTTGTTATACTTTATATTTGTGAAAAACTTCCTTCCTAAAGCTCAGCTGGGCTCAGGATGCTTCACATTCACCTCAGAAGCAACCCACAGACTTTCTGGTGAGCTCATTTTAGTCAGATTTTCTTCTGACTCACTAAAGTGTTTGTACCAAAAGGAAGATGAAATTAATGGTGGTAGAGATTTCCTTTAATCAAATTGGTTTGACCTTTATGCTCCATAGGAAACCTTGGCTTAAGGAAAACAGATGCTCTTCACAATATTAAGGTATTTTTGCTTTCCTCCCACATAAAATGAACAAATTACCCACTGCATTTCTCAGTCTAGACTGCTTTTACTTTGGGGGACAAGGGATGAGGAAACATAAAATGTCTATGGATGTGAGGGAAAGTACACAGTGATTCACTGCAACAATTTGCAGAACAACATAAAAATAGTGGTTGAGTCACAGCTGACCTTTCTGAAAAGGTAGATTCTCATCTACATTTTAAAGGGTGCACAATACAAAAGCCAGAATGACACAGGCTCCATTATTTTACCTTAGTCTTGCATCAGAAATAAAGTAGTAGATGGTCTTTTATTCTCTAAGGTGCTCAACTAAATTGATCTATTCTCATTCTTTCCTTTTTTTCCCCCCACAAACTCCTTTATTTGTCTGGAGAGATAATTTTACTCAGATGGTTTGGGGTAGCTGCCTTAGCCTGGCTCCTATTTCAGCAGAACTCCATTATATGGAATCTCAGGAAATGGATTTGGCATGGGATTTTTGCCTGTTTTTTCCCAGTGAATCATGTTTGGTTTTGCAGTCCCAGCAGGGTTTCAGTGGGATGCCTGCCTGATGGGGTTTGCAATCACATCTTGGTGTTCTCACTTCTGAGATCCAGGCAGATCTGCTGGTTTTGAACAAGGTGAAACTGGGTCTCCCACACTTCAGCAAAGTGCCCTATATCCTGATTTATCAGCCAAAAATATAAGAATGATCTCCCACCCCTCCTGTGAAAAAATGGCTACCAAATGGCCTCACACCTGTTTTTCCCATGTAACCAAATCATTCTACAATTAACCCATGTGTGTCTTTACAAACGTGGATTTTTCAGTGTCATTTCACTCTAATCCACACTATTAACAGGAATCTAGGTTACCCCAACCTTCTGTAGCATGTCCATGGCAATTAGGTAGGGGAACACTGAGCAAGAGAAGGAGCTCTACCCTGTACAAAAATTAAAAAGGGGAATGAATGCCTCTGTGCAGCACCAGGAAGAGCTGCACAGAGACACTCACTTGTCTCCAAAAGCCACGTGGCTGGATGTTCCACCACTGCAAGAGGTCCAGCTGAGGCAAATAGAACATCCAAAATTTGAGTTATTAGCTCTGATAGACCTAAGGTGTGATGTCACCTTGTTATTTTCTGAAAAATCCTTTCGCCAAGATTTTTTCTCCTGGGAAGCTGAGAAGCCTCAGAAAAGAATTAAAACAATAATTATCTGATTGGGAATGTGGTCTGGAGATCATTTACCAGCGGGTGCATCTTTGACTGGTTCCATGTGAATTGTTTTTAATTAATCATCAATCACAGTCCAGCTATGTCAGATTCTGAGGAGTCAGTCACGAGCTTTCATTATCATTCGTGTTAAACCTTCTGATGTATACTTTCACTTTCTGTAGTATAGTTCAGTATATAATTTCTTTTAATATAATATAATACAATACCATAAAATAATAAATCAGCCTTCTGAGAACATAGAGTCAAATTTTCATCTCCCACCTTGTCCTGGGGACCCTCACAACACCACAGTGTGATGTGCAGGTCCTCAAGGGCTTAACCGCAAGGTAAGGAAAGCAAGAAATTCCTCAGTCAAGAATCAGACAGCACTCTATATGCTTGTAGGTGAATTTATAGATTCTTGAGAGATGTAGGGTTTCCAGAGATGTTCCTGTCCCTCCTGAAACTGATCTTCCTGTAGCACACAGGACAAATGAAGCCTTTGTGTGCTTTATCCACTCAGTCACTTCATTAACACTTTGCACTGGAAGTGCACTGAAGCTTGCTGTTAGTGAGGCTCAGAGAAAAATATGAATAACCAATTAAAAAAATCCATAAAGACATGCTGTATGGCAAATTAAACATGTTTGTGATGAAGAACAATAGCATAACACTAGAGGGGTCAATCCATTACTTCTTTGCATTATCTCAGCATTGGAGACAATTACTGATCTATCAAAAATACAGTTACAAGACCAATTAAGCAATACTTGTACTAGTTAGGGCACATGAACAACTCAATTGGTCACATTTAAGGGGAGTGTTATTTAGGACACCAAAGATATCAGACCAGCAAGGCATGACAGATTTTGCTGTAATTTTTGCTCCCATTGCAAGGCTCCCTGTTACAATTTTGAGATGTCATAGGTGAATTCTGGTGTAGAAAAAAAAGGTATTTATCTATGCTTGTTAGGGGACAATGTTCTTTTTTTTTTTCAGCATTGTGAATTCTATTTTCATAGTTCCTGCACTAGAGACATTCAGAAATGTGTCAGTGCTTCCAAGCATGTAATGTCATTTTCACATGGGCATGACCTTTCTTTATCAAACTTACCTTTGAGTGTTGAGACACATATGCACACCCTAGTTATTTATATAAATATTTTATATATATTTATATTTCCATATAATAGATATATTTTATATTTTTATATATTTATATAGATATATATTTATATAGTTATAAATTTATTTTGTTAGCTGATTATTCCTATTTTAAAAATCAGGCTTTTTTTTTTTCTCCTGAATAATACTCTTTGTTTCAGGAGAATGGATTAATTCAGAATTAGGGGAATCCTTATGTGGCTGAAGACCTAGGGAATGATAGTTCCACTACAATGGGTCTTTATAAAGTCTTGCAATATAACACATAAACATCAAATCCAGTGCCTTGGGATGCAGTGTCCTTGAGATCCAACCACCAGATTTAAGTCCCACTTGGAAAAGTTTGTTGATTTCATTTTTTGGCAATGCTTTAACAGGAGCATTTTTGCACTAAGAAGCTTTAAGTGTTTCTTTAACAAGGGGTTTCTGTTTTGAAGTTGCATCTTACCCCACTTTACTCTCTTTGTAAAAGTAGGTCTTGAAGCTCAGCTGCCCTTTTAGGTTGATGAAAGAGAAACTGTCCTGATATGGGTGCCTCAGAGTTGGGATGAGTTTCCTTTTGGAAGTTGCCTCTCCTGTAAACACCCCAGGACAACATCTTGAGTGGTAGAGCAGCCTGTCAGCAAGCCATGATGTTGCAATTACAGATTGCCAGGTGAGATAAACCTTATTCTCCCCAGATTAGTGCTAATTTCCAGCAGAGAGAGAGCCAGATAAGATCTTTTCCTGCGTGCTCTGCTGAGATTGACTCTCTTTTGGTGAGAGGGCATTGCCCTTCCCTGGGCACACCAGGCTGCAGAGAGGCAGCTGACACTCAGGGAAATGCTGCTGTCCATGTTCTGGCTGGATGGTGGCTACTAATTGGATGCTAAAGCAAATTACATGATGGCTGCCTGCAGCTGTGGATTTGCACTGCTGCATACTTGATGTGCCCATTCAATCACACTCACTCAGTCTCCTGTCCAATTTGTAAATATTCATAAAAATCCACACACTGAGATTCCAGGAATGAATGTGGGTGGCCTGAGTGCTTGCATCATTGTCCCACGATGGATTTGGGATTAAAAAAGGTCCCTAAAATCAGCTTCCAGAAGGTAATTCATCTCACCTGTGTTAGGAACTTATTTTAGGATACCTTGTGCATGCACCAGCTGCTCAGATTTTTGTCTTTGTTCTTCATTAATAATGGATCTCTCCTTGGTTTTAAAAGACAGAAGTGTAGACTCCATTTAACAAGGGGTCGGATCCTGCAGTCCTTTGCATTTATTGAATATATTTATGCCACATGATACAAATTATAACTTGGTCTTCTTTCTCTATGCTAACATAAATCTGAATTTCCCCACTGGGTGTAATCATAGGCCTCATGCATGAGGATTTAGATTCACCAGGAGAGCAAAGGCTAATAAAACACCACTCTGAAGATGGAGTATCTCATGTCTTTTACCTAATTTTTTTCTTTGTTCTCCCTTTGACTTCAGTGTTAGATGAGTTGGACCATTAGTTATTTTTATTACACTGACAAATGCAGAGTCAGGCAGGGGCACAAACTGGCTTTGATAGAGGTGCATTTATGCACCCTATCAAAGGATAGGATCCCTGTGAAGATGGAAACTCTGCTTAGGGAATGGCTAAACCAGAGAAGGACATTGTGTGTTGCTGTATTCCATGAAAGCCAGGGTATAGACAAGAGATCCCATCTGCAAAATGGATTTCCCTCAAGTCTTCATCTCAAAGCCTGGAAAAGCCTTTTAAGATGTGGTGTGTGTTCCCTTTTTCTCCTTTCTGATTGAAATGTGAACAGGGGAGAGGTTACAGTCACTTTTGATCATGATCACTTCTGTCCTTTCAAGCCTGTGCTCTTAGGGGTTTGCTGGGCCATTTTCAAAAGGCTAATGCTGAGCAACCTGCCTGTTCAAGGACTCTCTTTTTATTCTTTCTAACATTAATTGCTCAAATGTTTTACCTGTCACTGGGCTTCATCAGCTTAAGCACTGCAGGTCAAAGTACAGAGATTTGAGAAGTGGATGTTAAAGTCTGCAACCTCCCACTCTGCCCAGAAGCTGAATTGCAAATAGTGGGAATATTTCAGATTCAAGCTTTATTGCTACTGCACAGAAGTCACCACACATACTCCAGATGACAATTTCCATCTAAATCATGGCTTTGTGGCACAGTGGAATAGCTTGATCTGGCAAGTCACTTCCAGCTTTTTATGGCTGCTACTTTCCAAATGCCTTGGAAACCCTCACTCTGTGCATGTGTTGCATTCAGGACAGCATTTCTTACTGCATCCATTAAGATTGTGCCCATGAAGGCACATTTCAGAGAACTGTGAGTACACAGAGTATCCCTGTGTATTATCTCAGGAAGGGGTTGAGTTTAGAAAAGAGCCAGAGTTGCCAGGAGAACTTTCTGGGAAAGCAGGAGGTTCTGACATTATTCAGCAGGAGAAAGTCTGGTTAGTGAAATATTCACCATCACTTGTGATTCAGGATTGTTTCTTTCTGCAAGCCAGTGCTTGTGTATGTGGTTATGGAGTTTATAAGGATGTGAGGCTCCTCATTGCCATCAATTCCAGTCAGCCACGCCTGGCCCTGGGTGCCTTGGCCTCACTGATGGATTCAGCCTCAGGACAGCCCTGTGGAGTAGAGCTAGATGAGCCTTCTTAAATTTAAATGGCCTTCACAGGGTCGTGAAGCCAATAAATGAGGCTATGAGGGGACAGAACTAGACACCCATCATCATCTGTGTGACAAAGAGACCCACAGCAAATCCAGACTCCTCACTTGTCCCTTTGTCAGGGACATCAGGTGTTTCCCAAACCCTGTGTGTCTGTGCACCCCCCAGTGTCTTCTCCCAAAGCACAGTTTGATCACAGTTGCATCCTTCCCTCTTTCAGGGCTGAAGTGAGGTCCCTGGGTGTCACATTCACATTCTCTGAAAAAATCCCTTCTCCCAGGATTTTTCTCCTGGGAAGCTGAGAAACCTCAGAGAAAAGGAAAACAATTCTTATCTCATTTGCTTCTCCTGTGTTGTGCTCATGTGGAATGTGTTTGGAGATTGTTCACCCACAGGTGATTGTTCCATTGGATTCTGCTGTGAGTTGTTTTCACTCTTTGGCCAAGCTGTGTCGGGACTCTGGAGAGAGTCACAAATTTCATTATTATTTATTTAGCATTCAGTAAGTATCTTTTCTGTATTCTTTAGTATAGTTTAGTATAGTATTCTTTAATATAATATAGTGTAATAATAAATAATAATATAGAATAATAAATATATAATAAATAATATAAATAAGGATAAATTATAAATAATAACAATAAATAAAAATAATAAATTAGCCTTCTGAGAACATGGAGTCAGATTCATCATTCTTTCCTACATCTGGGGCAATGCACATACAATACATGTGGCCTCTGTGGGTCCCTTGGGGAGTTCCTTCAGCCCTTGGAAGGCAGAGGGGCAGCTGCACTGAAACATGAGCAGCTCAGATCATGCAGCAAACCCAACAGTCTGATTAGGAAGGCCTGGCCTTGGAAAGGCCTTTTGGCAACAAGCTGGGAGGGAAAAGATCTCATCCAGCTAATTACTGCACAGATATGCTCTGATATAGGCAGGTTAGATCCAGGAAAACAAACCTTAGGACACCACTTCCTCAGTTAAAGCCCTTAAAATCCAGTTGCCATGTTTGATTTTCCCTTCTGCTTTTCCCTGTTTCCTCTGACTTTCTGCTATTTTCCCCTCCTAGTAGTGAGTGTGACTTGTGCAAACAGCTGAGGAGCCTGTGCCCTCTCACTCTTCTCCCTGTGATTCATCATTATTAATAACTGGGATATTTTTGGCTTTTGCTCATCAGGCAACTTGTACCAAACCAGCAGCCTGCCTTTCAGTGCTGCCAATCAAACCTTTCATTCTGCCCATGGGATCAGAATTCCTGGTCCTCTTGGGGTTCCTCAGCAGTCCTGCTGTGCTACCCTCACCCAAAGCCTACACTTGGACTTGAATATATCCATATGTGTGTGTGTATGGAGCAGGGAAATATGAGTGAGAGCAGCTCATGTTTTCCATGTGTCTTTTGGAGGCACAGCAAAGACTGCAGCACCTGCAGGAGGTGAACATGCTCCATATGGCACCTGCCTTGTGATGAAGTTCTCCTCAGCCTGGGGAGACCTGCGGTGCTGTGGCAGTGCTCACTGTGCTTTACAGTGGGTTTGCTTCCCTTTCCAGCCTGAAAATCTATGCAGCAAAAAAGGGGAGGAGGGTGGCTGTTAAAAATGACATAAGTAGTGGTACCAAACCAGGTGGGAAAAGCAACTACAGAGAGGAAAACAAACATGTTAACCTTATAAAGGAGTTATGGGGCACCATTTTCTAGCAGGGCCTGTTGCAATAGGACAAGAGGCTTCAAGCTGACAGAATGTTGGTTTAAATTAGATATAAAGAAGATGTTTTTGACAAATAGATTGGTGGAACACTGGCATAACTTGCCCAGAGAGGTGATGCATTCCCTATCCCTGGAAACATTCAAGGCCAGGTTGAATGGGACTCTGAGGAACTTGGCCTGGTTCAGAGATCCCTGCTCCTTGCTGGGGCTTGGATTTGATGACCTTGGAATGTCCCTTCCAAAACAAACCATTCAGTTTCTTTATTGTCCTTTTTTTAAAATGAACTGTGAGGGGTATTGTTGATACCTCTGCTGGAAGGTGCAGATGAGACTGTATCCAGAAGTCAGTAATTCAGATTTTATTTAACAGCAAATGTGAGGTAGAGAGATAGAAAGAAATAGAAAAGAGAGGGAGGGGGAAAGAGAGTGAGTGAGATATATTAAAGCAGGAGATAGTCACCACCTGTGGATCCAGTGGTGGCCTGTTGGTCCCTTTTCACCCTGGACTTCTTGGTTTGGAGGGTCTTGAGGTAGTTCAAAACTTTTCACTATTTATACATTTTAGAAAATAAAGGAATTGATGCTCATAAGCTACACAGTTCACTTATTCTTTTGGTTAATTTATTCCCTCACTTCCAATGCTGTTTTGCTCCTTGCTCAGTCTTTCTCTTTTTTTTGTTTTTTTAAGTTGTTGTGTTTCTTGTCTTGAGCTGGTGGGTTGTGGTGTCCCCCTGACAGAATTGCCTTTTACACAGTCCAAACTGATTCAGCTCAGGTGCTTCCCTCATGGCCCATAAATTCTGCATTCTTTGTGTGCACTATCAGAGGCACAGTCACCTCCTCCAGCTTTGTTAACCTCCCCCAGGTCTGAGATGACACTTGGACAGTAGTGCCACCTTTATCTTGTCTCAAATTCTGTCATGGTGGCTTAATTTACAGCTCAAATTCCAGGTATCCATGGAAGCATATTCAGGGTGGGGTGGATTTATAGTGTATATATTTACATTTTGTGTGTGTTTATAGTGTTGGTGAGCTAATTATTGATACAAACAATCAGGAAAATAGCAATAATTTATCCATAATTCCACAAACATAAGTAAATAAAAAATTCTTTGATCAACCCTGAATCATACAGGAGAATCAGAACCAACAAAGAGAGCAGGATTAGCTAAGTGCTAAGCAAATTTCCCATATCTCCATGTGGCTGACCACCATGCCCAGGGGCCCACAGGAATCCCTGAAATGCAAACTGCTGAGATCAGATACTGGGAGTGGCAATGACCTCTGTGGATTTACTCTGTCTCAACTGCACTTGCAGGTTCTCAAGACCGAGAACTTCATGTGTCCCTTTTCTTTCCCCTTTTCCCACCATCCACTTCTGCCTCGGTGTTTTTCCCTGCTCTGCTCTGTGTGCCTCAGAGCTGAGGATTTGGGCCATGATTCCCTGGCCCAGCACACCTCCAAGCACAGAGGATGTGCTGTCACAGGCTGCTGTGCAGCACTGAGCTGCAGCAGTTTGCCATGTGCCATGGGAAATAGTGGAGCTTCTGTTAACCCTCCATCCCTGTGAGCACAGCTAAATCAATTTTCTGTGCATTGCCTTGGGCTGAGGGTGTGCACGAGGACCAGGAGGGTGATTTGGGTGAAGTGTGCCAGTTTGTTAAGCCATGACAGTTCTGTCACCTTATAATTATTGTTATTTGAAATTTATTTTGAAACATAACAAAATGTCATTAAATGTCATTTGACATTAAAAAAAAAATAAGATAAATTTTTAAAATTTAAGATCAGTTATCTAATCCACCTTCTGACATCAAAATAAGGTAAGGATCAAGTTCCTTTATCCATGTACCCCCCATATGGGATTGCTGGCACCAAAACCAGTCCCTTTTGATAACAAACATTGTCTTGAGTCCCGTTGAGGACTTGGCTCCCTCTTTGGGCACCATTCTCTCTTTCCTTTTCTAAAAGATGGCAGAGAAGATATTTTCCTTCTCCTCAAGTCATTCCTTCCTTTGCATGATCCCCTCCTTATCTTTGTTTTATCCTTTATCTCCTTATCCCAGCACCACTGAAGGTCTTTGCCCCAGCTCAGTGTTCTGCTCAATTAGCAACATCTCCAGCAAGTGGTGTGAAAAATGTAAATATTGAGGAGACAAAGGTGAAATGTCCTTAAAGTCCTAATGGAAAGGGCAGCCTGCAAGGGGAAAGTGCAGCTTCAGAACCTGATTTTCTTGTGTGCTGCTCAAGCTAGGACAGTATCACTAAATTTTATTTGATGCTTTGTTTAGAATTTTCCTTTTTGTATCATTGAAGTAAAAAGCAAGAATCATGAAAACTTGTTTCTTGGTAGCTATATATATATATAGGTAATATAATAATAAAAGAATATAGGTAATTTCACCTTGATGATGGTCAAACACAAATGGTGTTGGATTCTGGTTACTTTCAGTCTACCTAATTTTCATTTTTTTTTTTTCAGATGTGCTTGAAAGCATAAAACTTCCCCCTGCACTAGTGAGCTTAATGTATTTTCAGTTCAAGATCTTCCCCACCCATCACTCTCCACACATCAACCTGCCAATGCAGATCCCTTTGCAGCATGCTCAGCCACTTGTTAAAACGTTCTGTCATTTCTTATGCAAGCTGGCAGCTACAAGAGCTTGGTGTGTCTGATGCCAGTGTTCATGTGAACCAAACCTTGCATTTGCAATTTATCTTATTTGTAGACCTAAAGTGATCATAGGCAAAGACCAGAAGGCTCTGAATATTGTTTTTGATTAGTTTTGGGTCACAACCCTTATGCCTACCTTCCTTCTGCTCCTCAGAAAGAGTCAGGAACTTGCACTTCATGGCCTGTCTTGTGATTCAAGGCATAATAATTTGTTTTTAAGGAGAAGATAAGAAAATCTGTGGGAGGTGATGGTCTCCTGAGGAGTGGTGAGGGCTGCTTGAAATTTCAATACATCCAGATCTGATTTAATTTGAGATCAATCTCAAAAACAAAGATGGCAATGTTTATGTAAGGGATATGCAGTGGAACTGAATTCCCACCAGTTTTGCATTCTGAGCTTCAGGAACAGTGGGTCAAGTCCATATAAGTCATGGAAGGTCTGAATAGTTCCTTCACTGGGAAATGTGTGAGTGACACAGCACCAGGTGTCCTGGTTTTGGGGTCTATCACGACTGGGGAGTAGAGAAACATTTAGTCGTTTTTTTTTTAATTTACTTTTTAGGGCACCAAGGCACTGTACTGAGGACAGGGTGATGCCAGGCTGCAATAGGACAATAAAATCACATTTCAAAGGCAAAAGTCTGGACCAGGAGTGGCACAAATACTTGGCCATCCTTGGTGAGATTCTGGGGGGCTGTAAATTGGGCCAGGTCCAGATGTGGTGTATTCATGGAACTGATTTTCTCCAGCTGAAGGTCAGACAGATCAGCTCTGCTTCCACTGAAGCCTCGATCCCTTGCCTCAGCCCAGACAGTGAATTATTTGTAGATTGTATGGATTATTTGAGTTATATTTAGATTGCATGGATTCAGTCTGCATGAAACGGGGGATGATAGTCCCAAATCCCTCAAGCATTCCCTGAAATCTCCCCGAGTCCCTAAGAGACAGTAAAACTCAGATTTTGCCAGCCTCTGGTATCTTGGCTGAAAGTCCTGTGTACAACCAAGAGGAGGAAGGGGATGATGCATCTTACACATGGTAACATGTTGCAGTCCCCCTGAGGCTTGAACAGAACATGGACCATCTGGATTTCTGTAATGTGAAGTTCAATTAAAATGTTTTGATGTTAAGCACATGCCATTTTTGAGGATATAATTTTTTTCTCCTCAGATTTCCATTTCTCTCTGTTCTGTTAGAAACAAGAATGAGAGGGAGAGAGGGAGTTATAAATATTTCACATGAAATTCCATATGGCTTCTAAAGTCACACTAATATGCATTTAGGAATTATTTATTTTTTCAATAAAAAAAAGCAATTGAAATATGAATCTTGCCCTAATAAGCTAGGAAAATAAACTTTGGAAATATGGGTGACTTTCTAGACCTGTGTATTGAAGACTGATATGAAGAAGCAGACTTCTGTCATTGGACAAGCCTCTACGGGTGAAATTGTCAATATTTATTCCACCTGGGTCAAACGTTTTAGCTGACAGCTCCAGGACCATTGGTAAGTAGTTAGAAAAGCCAGTGTCCTCTCAGTCACCTTGGAATTACCACATATTGACCTTCATGTCTAGAAAAATGAATATACCGACCTGCGAACCAGTAAAAGAATGGTGAAAAAAATCCCCTTCCCAAAAAAAAAGTGGTGAAAAACCTTTGCTCAAAGCACCTTCTCCTTATTGCACGGCCACATCCTAGTGGAAGGTGGGTTTGGGAAACTCCGCCTTGAAAGGATCTTTGTGAGGAGCATGTGGCACCTTCAACAAAATTCCTTTGTTGCCAAGTGTGACAGCTGTGTGTGCTGGAAGCACTTCCTGGGACAAACACTTGGAGGTCTCTTGGGATAAGGAAAGAGAAATGGGAAAAATTCTCTGGCTGGGTCACTATTTTTTTTTTTTTGTTAATTTTTTTGGCCTGTTGTTCATGATTGGGAATCTGCAATATTGTGGGTGCCAACAAGACATCATTTCCCTTTCACACCCATCCCTGGAAGGGTCCAAGGCCAGGCTGGGCAGGGCTTGGAGCAAACTGGGATAGTGGAAGGTGGGGGCTGGAACTGGCTGATCTTTAAGGTCCCTTCCAAACCAAAGCATTTTGTGATCCTGTGATTCTCCTGAGGACCTCCTCTGGTGCTGTTTGTGCAAAGCCATTTTCACAGGGATTTCTTCCTTGGAGTCACTGCATTACTGATCCCACGGCTGTGCTGAACAAAGCTGTGTGTCTGTGAGTAAAAGCACATGCAAGAGACAAAGTTAAGTACTTTCAGTCTAATTAATTCAGGCCAGGTCTGCAGCCCCAGTCCTGTGGCTGTGCACAGCTCACCCCATAGATCAAGCAGACACTTTGGATGCACTGCAGGACTGTGCTGAACTTTGGATGTACTGTGTGATTTTATTGCATGCAAGCTAGAATGGTTTTAAGAGTCAAATCCCCATCTCACTTAAATTGGCAGGATGTTATAAATTATTTCATAGCTTAATACTTTGAAGCTGCCTTCTTTATATTGATGGAGAAGGATGGTCACATTCATGCAGAACCTGGTTCTGTTAATCTGTTCACTGCTATTAAATGGGGCAAACCTCATTCTTACCCAGTGTGGGCATGGACTTCATTTGTTTGTAAAAGCAGACTGTAGAAATAGGTAAGAGAACCTGTTTTGAATCTAGCTCAAGCTGATATACTGTCTAATTCTTCCCTGGTCCAAAACACCTCTATTTGGCACTCCATGTTTGTTGGGGGATACCCCCACATCTTTTCCTTGTGGATTTCATGTCACATCTGCCAACTCTGAAATTTTCAGTGATTTGGTGGGTGCCAACAGAGCATTCAAAAATAAATAAATCAATTTATACATTGGTTGTTTTTGCTGGAGTGCAGAGCAGCAGCTTCACCTTTGAGGGAAGCAATACAATTCCCTTGTAATTAAATGTAACTTACACTGCTCGTGACACAACTTCCGAAATGTGCTTGGAAATGGCTTCTGTGGGAAGTCTTTAGAGCTTAGTTTAAGCAGATGAGTATTGCTGAGGAAATAAAGAGGATTATTTGTGTGCCTACAGATAAGTGCGTGCATAAATTCTAGCAAGATTGAAGTCTTTGAGTTTATGTTAAAGTGAAAAAAAGGTAACAAATGTCACCTACTTTTTGCTTTGCTTACACTTCATGCCAAACTGGTAAACCCGCTATAAAAGAATAGAGTGCTTGAGTGAGTATATGGGATTATTTATATTGTCTTTCATAGGCTTTTTAATCACTTCAAATAACATTAGGGTGCAGGTAATTCTCAGTTTAAGTTCTCAAGTAAAAGAACCCTGAAAAACGTTGCAGTTTGAATCCCAAATGTTCTACATTCCTCAATACAATGTCTTCCCAGGAAACATCTGGGATTAAATGCTTTATTTACATTGATTGATCTTGGATTATTGCAGAACATCCAGATTTATTCAAACTACATGGAATGCTTAGTGATGATTAGTGACCCAGATTGAGAGAGGTCAATGAAACAGTCTGAGAACAGTTTTCTGTCTTCATTAAACATGAAAAGCATCTGTGCTGGTTCAAAATGTGCTCAAAGTTTGATTTTTCCAACTACTGATAACTCCGAGAGATTTGAAATTATCTGGGAAACACTGCTTTTGTTTATGTGCTGGTACATAAGTGATGTGCTATTGCTCATAGTTTTGTGCTTGATTTAGACTCAGGTGTCAAGGAAGGATGAAGGGAAGGATGAAAGGGAAAGCAAAACTGTGAATCACAGGATGGGTTGGGTTGGAAGGGACTTTAAAAATCATCTTGTTCCAACCTCCTGCCATGGGCAGGAGCACCTTACACTAGACCAGGTTTCTCAAAGACTCATCCAACTTGGCCTTGACCACTAAAGAATGAAAACTGACCCTTTCCTTCCCCAAAATCCAGTGCCAGAACAAAGAAGCCACCACTGAAGATAGTTTATTGTTTGTGCCTATTTTGTTTTGTTGTTTTGGTTTTTCCAGTCTTTCTCAGGAACCCCTAACAATGGAATGTAGATTACAGCAGTATTAGGATTTTTGAGCCTCGACATTAAGGAAATGAACACTGAGACAGATAAATAAGTATAGAGGATTTTATTACAAATACAACACTTTAAAACCACTAAGTAGAAAACACTGGATGGGCTGTATTAAGACTCTCATTCCTTTATTTGTGGAAATGAAGTTATAAAATCTCTTTCATAGAGAAAGCTGACATTAGCTATGCCATAATGTGGGTAAATAGGTATGAGAGTGAAAATGACCTTAAGTCTGAATTCTGCTTCCCAGCATCACGATATGCTGTTCTGAAATCAACAGTAGCTTTTGGAAAATAAATAGAGTGAAAACCCAAAAGGAGAGCAGCATCCTGCAAGTTTAGTTCTAGATACAGAAAGGACAAGATCATAATTTAATCAATAACCAGAGCACTACATCCTTTCTGCAGTTTTGTTTTGGTTATAAGAACTCTTTATCTATGTATTAAAGGGAAAGGAATATTCTTTTGTCCTTTTTTACCCTCTCCGTACTATTCATTCCTATACAAAAAATAAGTGGCCCTGATTGAAGATTTTGACTTTTATTTCTGGTGCCTCTTGCTGCTTTCTCAGATCTGAAAATGATAATCTGTTGAGAATAGAATTGGAAGAATTGTAGGTATGAAAGAATAAAATTTTGAAAGCATTGCAGGTATTTTGAAGACCTTTAAAATCACTCAGCATCTGAATTTCCAACTTGATATCAAGAATATTTCCCTTTATGTCTAGAATCACAGAAGTGTCACATCATATCCTTCTAACACAAGATATTTTCCATGTTTGGCACCATCCTGACATGATCAGGTAAAAACCAACAGCAGTAAGAAAATCCTGGGGGCCCTCTACACGACCTCTCTTTTCTGGGAGAGATGTTTATGGTTTATGGACAACAATATCAGAGTGTGATATGGTGTTAGTCACTAAAATAAGATTACAGTGACAGAAATAATAATAGAAAAACACCTGATCACTCAGAAAACATCAACACTCACTGGTAAGATGAAGAAATATTCACCAATGAAGAAGAAAATTCCTCATCAGGAATATTAAGGAAGCATTAAGTACCATCCCAATCCAAGAGGGCAGTTTTGGGCTAATGCAGTGGTTTGAGTCAAGGGGTTGAGCTAGAAATGAGACTAAGATAGTGAAAACTGTATATTTTTTAATTAAAATGAATGAATAATAAATTAATTAAGAGGCTAAAATTGGAAAAAATAAATGAATTAGGAGGTTAAGTTAGAAATGTAGTTAGCAGAGATCATATACTGTGATTAGAGCTTAACAAGGAAATGAATCAATACCAAGTGGGGATAACTGAAGCAAAGTTGGTAATGACAGGTGATGCTTGAAGTATTGTAAGAGTGCAGGAGCCGTAAATACCACAGGCTTCTAAGAATGAGAGGAGGTTTGGACTGTGATCAGCAAGTCAAGGAGCCCTGCCAGCTTGATACAGGTGAGGAGTTTACCTTGGGGAAGAGGTCTTACTTCCTCCCGAGAAACCCACCAACCCAATTAAAGAGGAGAAGTATGCAGCCATGTCTTGGGTTTCTGTGGCTGCTGAAATGGCTCCTGAGGTATTAGAAAGTCTCTTTTTTCCCAGCCCCATGATCGAAGAAGTCTGGATTCCTCGGCTCTGGTTTTCAAGGTTGTTTATTTTCTCTTATCTAATACATTCTTTCTCTGACCTGCTGAGATCTGTCTGGCAGGTTGGTTTGTGGCACTCTGACCACCCTTGGGGTGGTGTTAGCTTTTTATACTAAGAACCACATGTACATTATTTACAATAATTTCCCAATACCTATCACCTATGTTAGACAGTCTGTCTCTATTCTAAACCAATCCAGAAGTGCCACCATCACAGCAGAAGATGGTGGACAAGAAGAAGGAGAAAGACAGGACACACCCAGATTCCTCCATCTTGTTTCCTGAATCTCCATTCTAAAAACCCCAAAATTCTACTTTTTCACCCTGTGACAAATTCACTATCGTTCTACTCAAACTCTTGTGGCTTGTAAATCTTCACTCAAAGTTGGTAATTGTTTCCATGGGCTAAGATCAAAGGCACAGGTGGTTTTGACTCTGTGCCAAGGTCTCTGAGCCCCCTGCCAGGGTCTCGAGTCCTCCAGGGCAGCCAGAGGAATGTCCTGGGTTCCAACAATAATGGACATTCAGCTAATTATAATATGAGGTGAGAACTAATGTTTATGTAATAGGTGTTGTAGAACCTGTCCTGGAAAGCATCTGAATAGGTAAAACCTTTTTGGATAAGAAGAGAGCAGGAGTTTGTGACTTTCTGCATGTGTCTTTGGGAGGTTACTCCCCATGTGTTCAGAGCTGTAATAAAAATACCCTCTTTCCAACTTCAGTTAGTTGAAGAGTCATCTGTCCATGCTTCAGGTTTAGCTCCAGCTTACCAGGCTGCTTGGATTTTACAATTATTGCCAAAATCCCAGCAGCTTTTTCTCCAGAAGAGCACTCAGGGCTGAAGCTCATTGTGCTCACCTGCCTGGGCTGCCAGGCATTTCTTTGCACAGCATTCTCAGAGGTGCTGTTTGTCACTTTGGGACTTTGCATCCCACCACAGGAGCCCTCTTTTCACCCTCTGCCAGGGGCAGAGCCCTCCAAACCTTGTGGAGACGCCACCTGAAGGAAGGGCTCCCTCAAACACCCACAAAGGTTGCTGAATGCACAAGGATGAGGATGAAGATTTGACTTTTTCTCTGCCTCAGATGTCAGAGCAGCTGCTCTGAGGCTGTTCTATCCTCTGAAGGAACATTCTGTCTCAGCAAGCAGAGAAAGGAAAAGAGAGATCTTACACCATGATAATTACTTGAGCAAAAATAAACACACATATGGTGTGACATTTTCCTAATGCTCGGATCCTATTTGGAAGCAAATGTATTAATTAAAGGGGGGAGTAGAAAGGGGGAAAACAAACAATCTCTGAGTCATGAGAACATGACAAGCTGTCCTTTGAAAATGTTATTTTTATTTTTCATTGACACTGGTGTTAATTTATTAGGTGTAGTAGTGTGTGCTTAGTTATTTGTTGTTCAAAAGCAACAATTTTCTTCCTCATTGCTTTTCTGTTTCATGTTTCAGGGGTTTTTTTTTAAATCTTTATAGACAGTGCTGAGCTAAGAAGAAAATTCACCCCCAGATAAGGAGCCATATCAATGTCTGTTTGTCCTTGAAGCTCTCAAAAGCTGATGTTAAACTTTCCATGGTCTCATAAAAGATGTGATTCAGCATTTGTGGCAGGGAAGATATGAAATTCTCTTTGTTTCTCTTTGATGGTAAAATTCTCTTTTTATTTAAGACAAGCTGCACTTGTGCTTAGGCTTCAAACGAGAACATCTTTGACAATTGTCTTCAAGAATTAGAGACAGAAATGCAGAGTGCAGTCCAGAAATGGCCATTCCAGCAAATACTCACAGTGGTGATGCAGCAGTAATTAAGCAGAAACAAATCTTTAAAAACTGAACTTCACATGGAACAAGTAAAAAGAGAAATGGACAAAAATCACATGTTTCTTCCCAACAGGGTACAAAAACAGGAACCCAAGGAGGTCCCCTGGGGTTTTCTTATTGCTGCTGTTCTTCACATGACTCTCCTTCCAGTTGTACAGAGGGTGAAGCCATATGCCAACCCAGTGAAAATACTGAGCTTTTACTACCTACAGCCTTTTAAATTTTGCAAGCTTCTATAACTGTTTTCACAACTATTGGTCCACAATATTAAAATTAAAACCTTTGGAAAGAACACAGTAATTGCTTTTCTTTCTTTTTTTTTTTTTAATGTTCTTCAGTAGTTTCCTACTTTGTTCTGTGAAGTTTTTTCCTTATGGAAGTGTTTTAATCCCCCAGAAATGTAAAACATTTCAGTTTTACATTTTACATTTTCTACTTTGCCTCTCTATTTTCACCCCTGTCTTCTCTTCTTTCTCGAAAGCAAAATAAGGAGATGAAAATAAATAGTATTAAACCTGTAGATGCTGAAGGGAAAACAAAATGCTCAAAAGCTATTTTGTTTTTTACTTAAATATGAAATCATATTAGTAAATAATGACATTCTAGAGGAGAATTTTCCCTTTAGGAAAGTACAACTTCAAGCTGAAAATATTTTAAATGTAAGCTTTAATTGGTTCTTGAAATAAATGCCACACTTCAATCTAAAAGAATGTTTGTTTTATTTCCATTCCCTTGTAATTTCAGAAAATGTACTAACTATAAGGCATCATGAAATAAATCATGGTATGTATTTCAGTCAATTATATGTTGTAATAAAAACCCTGTAAGTGTTTTGAATCATGGCTGTCGTGTTCTTTCAGAAGATCTCTCAAACTTCTTGCCTAATCTGTGGAGCTGTTCACTCCCTGCACATTTTTCAATCTATTCACTCCTGCAGAAGCCATCTGGTTCTCAACTTACTCTTTCTCATATGCTCAGTTTCTTTTTTCTCCTTCTTCTAAGAGTCTTAGGCTAATAAAGACTTTTTAAAATATAGAGTTAGGCTAGTTAAAGTACAATGCTTGTTCTTTATGAAAAAAAAAATAGTTGAAACAATTTTTCAGATTTTCAACAGTTGGTTTCTCCCACTCTCCTTTTCAAAGAAAACCCCAAAACATCAAAAAACCCTCCAGTTTTCATTTGTATTTCCCCCCTATTTCTTCTGTATTCTTTGTATTTTGGTTTCACCCCAGCTGGAATGTATAGATAAAGATAAAATAACATAGAAATATATAGAAATAACATAGAAATATAGAAATAATATAGAAATATAGAAAGGAGTGCTATTTTAGGTGCAGGTTCCCTGGCACTTGGTTGTTCCCTTACTTTAGTTCTTGGACACTACTTCAACCTCACTGACCTTCAGCCTGACATTGCCAAAAGTATCAGCATTAACAATGGAAAGGAGCAAATTTTGTCCTTGAGGGATTTGTTGGGACAGGAAAGAGCTTGGAGCGTCCTAAGAAGGAGACAAGGAGGTTTCCTGGCAAGGAAACTGACAAAATTATTGTCCCTTCCTATTCAGCTCAAGATGCCATGAATGGTTCTTGCTGTCTGGATGGGACTTTGTGGATCTGCTGGATCTTAACAAATAGGGATTATATTCTCTTGCAGTGCCATTTTCACTTGAAATCTATTTTCCCCCATTTCTAAACCTAAAAAGTCTCCATGGGCTACACAGAGAGGGAGTGGCAAATCCTTCCTCTCACAAAGAAGTACAAACAGGCACCTAATCCATTTTTTGTTAAATATATTGGGTCATCTTCATTTTATTAAAGAGGAATTAAAAAAAAAATAAAAGCAGTTGAGGTAGAGATTTGGCTATTTGGCTTTGAATTTCTCTCCTCACATATTGAATGGATATAATTAGGCTCCATGCTGGGCTCTCATCCTACAGAGCTCCCTTTGAGCAGATCAGATATGGGGTACTTGAGACGACAGCACAGTCCTGGCAGAAATGGCACAAGAATTGTGGGACAAAACCAATAAAATGAAGGAAATACTCAGCTTTACCTGGAACCATCCATGGAATTCATCAGGGAGTTGAGAGAGTAAAACCTGCAAATAGGAAGGGCTGCTTGCCAGTTCTAATTGCACCCCCTGTGTGTTGTTTCACCCTTGCAATATCCAACTGCTTTATGACAAATTGCCCTCAGGACTTTCTATAGCTGATTTTCTTTCCCTGGTGCTGAATTATTTATTACTTTTCTTCCACCTACAGTCCTTCATGGTATATTTTATCATTTCTATTTTAAAAAGTGTTAAAAAAAATCCTCAGGAAAAAAAAAAATTGAGAGGTTAACTTGGGGTCTGCCTGTTCTCTCCAATTTCTGTGCCAACTTTCAGCATAAAACTGGTGATTTAATATATATGAAGACATCTCTTTTGATTTCCAATGGAATTTTTAATACTGAATGGAGATTGACAATGGAGGATCAAAAACATGGTTCCAAGAGGCTTTTGTGCTTTTTTTTTTTTTCTTGGTGCTCAACATAATTTTCACACTATTTTTTAAAACATCAGATATAAAGAACACACAGAAGAGTTTAGATTAAATCAAATGACTCTCAAGAATGGAGGATTTTGAGAAATCTGACATTTTGGAAGAAATTTTTATCAGAGCCAAAGGTAAATCCTGATCTGTGTGTAATCAGGAGACTGATTTTGGTTTGTAAAACACTTGCTGGCAACAGAAGGAGAACCAAGGGGGAAATCTGTTAGCAGGGGCTAAGGGAGTGAAAAGGAATAAATGAATTGTGCAAGCAATGGATGGCAGGGAAAGGGGAAACTGCTTTATTTTGCCTGTAATTGCAACTTCAACTCAAGGTCCTCTCAGTGTGGGGTGATTAGGTTGGGGTGATTTAGATCTGCTGTCCAATTTGACGTGTTGCCATAGGGTTAGAAGTAATATGTATAAAAAATCCCACAGGATACTGATAGATTGTCGTTCTGGATTTACCCTCCTTTAGGAAGTGAGATTCACAAAGACTTCTCCATCTGAAACATAAGCTGCTCACCTCAGGAGGCTGATCTCACCTTATTGTATATTTTTAGAGTTCTTACTATCTCAAAGGAGTTTTGTTTCTGGATTGTAGAGAGGGTCGGTTTAACTGAAAATTGATTAAACAACAAAAGGAAAATAAATTGCAATGCCAAGTATGAAAAATGACATATGAGTTGCATACCTGCAAAGATGAATAGCTGTGCCTGCAGGCAGGACCCTTATAAACAGCATTCTCTAGCTGGTTTCGCTGGACTCTGAGTTTTCCCTGTACATGACTTAAGATTAATTAAATAAGGCAAAAATGGTAGCTCTTTGGTATGAATAATTGTCATGTCTGCCCAAAGTAGCCTCTGGAAAAGAATTAATCATCTCTAGTTCAGTTCCTCTTCATCAGCAATTGGCTTTGTTATGAATGAAGTTCATGTGTATCATTGACTTACTCTTCTCAGTGATAATGAAGTCTCCTTCATTCAGACTAACAGATTTCTAGAATTCAATGAGGAAGCAGTATGCTAAAATTACAGCAAGATTGATTTTTGAAGTTTTCTGGAGGTGGTGGATACAGCTTCGCTCGAGTGCCATCAATCACATGGAGATGGAGCTTAAACACATTTGTTTGGAAGGATAATGAGGCTTTCCAAAAAGCAGCCATGGTGACACTTAGTCTGAGGATCAAATTTAAGAGAGAAATCTGGATAACCTGAGTCTCTCAAGGAACAAACACTTTAAAAGTCACAGCACTGAGCACTCGAATCAATAAACACATCCACAGATTTTGTTGTGTTGTCTGTAAGATGAAGAGACCTCTGTTCAATCCAGATGTGAAATGACCTAGCCTTAAAATTTGAGGCATGACTTTTTTCACTAGAAATATTGTGGAGTCAGATTGGCTAAACAGTGTTCTAAGGTCACTGTGGAGAAAATAATAGTCTCAAGTGGTTTTAGTAATATTTGTGGCAGCAGCCTTGATGAGCAAACTATCCTGTCTTGTCACATAATGCAGTGCAAATTCAGCAAATGAGAAAAAATGGTCTTCATTAGGAAGCTCTACATTCTTCCTCAGTACCTGAGCTTTTCATAAGGCCTGAAGAGTGAATTTTGACTTTCTTCAAGACCCATGTTAGCCTGAGATATAATAATACTAATTTTACCACTGGCCATATGAACATGCATTCTTGTCAGATATTACACATGAAGTGGTCCTTATGATCTTCTGGAACAGTGATTGCCTGGATTGGCCAAAGTTCAAGGGAAAGACAGATGATTTATGAAATGTTGTGCCAAATATCTCGTTAACAATATGAGTATGATAAAGGCAAATCTTATTCTGGAATGTGCCCACAGGAGAACCTCATGTCAGGTCCTGGATGTCACCTTTGGATGTGAACTCTCCTTTCACACAGCTTCAGAGTCCCTGCAGTCAGACTCCTGTGTCCAGAGGTTTTTTTTTGTGCTTCTTAAGAACTGGAACAAGAACTCGAGCATGTATCACATGGAAGGGATCTTGAGTTTCTCATTTACCATAAATAGGGGAAGAGTTTGGTTCTACCTTCTTCAGCTGGTAGCAAAACAATCCTCCAATGTGTCCAGCTCTAAATACAAAGCAGAAGAGGTTTTGCTGGATCCTGTGCAAGGTAGGAAGAGAAATATTTGTTTTAGATTGCAGAAAAAAGGTGTGAGGTTTGCTGAAAATTCAGGGACCCTTCCCAAATCTAATGGTGATCCCACACAAAACCAGGGTGGTGCTGCACACTCTTCACTGTGGCCTTTCTAACCACTTTAGACAGACACCTGTCAGAGGTAATTTAAACATCATTATCCTGTCCAGAACAGATGATGATTTAGATGGACACATGGAGATGCTTCCAGAGTAAACAACAGGTTTTTTGGCTGAGCAGTTCTGGCTCCTGCCACAGATGTCTAATTGGGCAGTGAGGCCACTTTCCCATCGCCTCTGTAGCTGAAAACATTTCCGAAATGATGTGGTAACCACTGCTCTCAGCCTAAAGAGAGCCATCATCACCCACCTCCCTTTCTCTGCAGTGTGCCATATGCACTGCTGTACTGCCAGGGAGATCAAAAAGAAATGGAAAATATCTCTAGAATTAGTACACCTAGAGTTACAGAACAGTTTGAGTTGGGAGATCATCTACTTCCAACCCCCCTGCCATGAACCCTCTCCCACTGAGATCCAGGGTGCTCCAGCACCAGATCCAGCTGGTTTGGATCTGGCAGATTCACATTTCCACAAGTTTTTGCCTGAAGCTGCTGTAGCTTTGTCTCTTCCCTTCCCTGAGCACCTTGGGCTCTGTCCTGCTCTTTCCCTATGCTGAGCAATAGCTGTCCTCTCTTTGACACAAATCTCAGCTTTCTTGTTTAGTTATTCAAAATGTTACCATAAATCATCAGAAAATGTGTAATAGGAATGAGGGGAAAAGTTCCCATCTCTGATGGAACTCTCATCAAAGAATAAGATGCTTTTTAATTAACCCTAAGGAGTTTTAGCAAGACAAGCCAATTTGTCTGTGTTACTTTTAGTCTTGTTTCCATAGCACACTTTGGGTGGCAGATAGCAGGTCGGGTTTATTTTAATTAACTTTAGGTGGCTAAAAAAGACAGACATTTCTATCTCATCCATCTTCTCTAATCTCAATATCTTTCTCAAAAAGATTTGAATAATAATAATAACATGGTAAGCTCTTCAATTCATTAATTGTTCACGAAAGAGGGAAAGAAAAAAAAAAGTTTTAAAAAGGAATTAAGTTTCTTGTAGCCTACAAAACATTCTAGTCTTTTATAATACATGGTTTAATCTGCTCTCAATTAAATAAAACATATTGAAAATCCTTTTTTTTTCTGAAATGCAATTAATTTCAGATCAAACCTGCTTTTATTCTTAGCACCTTTGTATGTGGGGATCATGAACTGTGTAATCAGTGAAGGGTAGAGAGAGGAATGTAAAGCTCTAAACACTGGATATTAATAAAAGGGCAGGAGATAGGCCTAGGGAGCTGGTAGAAAAGTCACCTAGATTTCTTCCAGTTATTTTGCAGCCAAGTGTTACAGCCATAAAATTTATGGGAGTAGGGATCTCTTTCCACTCCTGGCATATGACATTTAGCACAATGATGTGCTGACCTGCACGAGAACTCCCATGTCTATTGGAGTATGACTGCTGCTCTGCTAAAGGAGACATTTTTTCCAGCATAATTTTTACCAGATCTCTGAAACAGAGAGCAGGTGCAGAAGCAGTAGTTGTAATGATTATTAGGGAAAATAAATGTATTATCATAATGTAAAATAGTGCCACAACACAGGGGAAAACCATCAAGTGAGACTCCTGTAGCAAGAGAAAGCTTTTTCACTAGCTTCCAGTCTGAGCCATCAATGTGTGATGCTCTGAGTCCCCACAGGATCTTTCACCCCAACTCCAGCAGATGCTTGTTGAGAAATAAATTCATATGGCTCCAAACATACTAGACTGAACCCCACATCTGCAGACTGAGGATGTGAGGGAATATCTTCTTTCAGGGAATATTTTCCGAATCATTAATGATCTAACCAACAAGAGCTTGTTGTGGAGTTATTTTACCTGTGAACTCTTTGCCATATTTATTGGGTGCACTGGATGAACCCAAGATGAGTATTTGCTATACAGCGATTATCCTGTTTTTCTCATGTTAACATTCATGTTTCTAAAGCACAGTATTTGAATTCAGAGCCTTTTTTCCCAGTGTTACCTGTCAGTCTCAATATTTGTCATTTCTCACATTCAAAATTGCCCACTGCTGCTGTTAGTTGGATTTTATTCATGTGAAACTCATTTTCCTCCCTTTATTAAAAAAAAAAAAAGTTTTAAGAAAATTTGAGTCCCATTGTTTGCATTATTCTTGGACTTTCCTCCCCAGCAATTTATCTATTAGCTCTGTGATTTTCTTCTCGCTGTATCTTCAGTTTATACTTTTGGTAATACATAGACAATTCCACAAGTAATACAGAAACAAGCAGTTGGCTGAGTGTTTTACTTGAGGAAAAACCAAACACTGCAAATGTGTCCTTTTCAATAAAACAAAACAACTGGAGCTGGGTGCAGCTCTGAGTTGAGCACAGCACTCTGAGCTTGCTTCTAATTTTGCTGTGGTATGAATTGTGGGTCTTGGCTCACTCTGGTTTGTCTGACTCCTCACCCTCCTTCTTCACACTGGAAATCACAGGAATTAGGGGAGATGTTGAACAATAAGCATACAAACCAGTGCTTAGGTTTGGACAGAGGCTTTCCAAGTGAGAGGAAAGGCTTGAACTGATTTCAGCATGCTCTGGAGGGGCTGCCAGCCTTGTTCCCTCAGGCAGCAGGAGAAGCTCAAGCCCTTGTTTGCCTGAGCACAAGGTCTGTGGTCTTTTCTGAGTTCCCCAGATGGAGGGAGGAATTGAGAATCTGACTCCATGTTATTAGAAGGCTAATTTATTATTCTATTCTATTCTATTCTATTCTATTCTATTCTATTCTATTCTATTCTATTCTATTCTATTCTATTCTATTCTAGAATGCTATACTAAAACTATACTAAAGAATAAAGGATAAGACAGAAGGCTACAAAGAATGATAATGAAAATCTCATGACTCCTTCCAGAGTCCTGACACAGCTGATGGTGATTGGTCATTAAGTCAAAGCAATTCACATGAAACCAATAAAACAATGACCAGCTGGTTAACAATGCCCAAGCCACATTCCAAAGCAGCAAACACAGGAGAAGCAATCAGATAATTATTGTTTCCATTTTGCTCTGAGGCTTCTCGGCTTCCCAGGAGCAGAAATCCTCGCGAAGGGATTTTTCAGAAAATACAATGGTGACACGAGGTCTAAGGGCAGAAATGGTGATTTCAGCTCAGGTTTTGTGCCTGCCTGTCTGGGCTCTCTGCCTGTTCCAGTTCCATGTAAATTGCTGGGAATTGCTCCCCTAATTTATAGAGAAGAGGTGTTTTCTTTTAAAAGAGTTTTAAAAGGCTTGGAATCATAGCATAGAGTCATAGAGTACCCTCAGCTGGAAGGAATCAACAAGAATCATTGCATCCAACTCCTGGCCTTGCACAGGACACCCCAACAATTCCACTCTGCTCCTGAGGGCATTGTGCAAACCCTTCTTGAGCTCTGCCAGGCTGGTGCTGTGACCACTGCCCTGGGGATCCCTTTCCAGTGCCCAGCCACCCTCTGAGGGAAGCACTTTTTCCTGATATCCAACCTAAACCCTCCCTGACACAACTTCAGGCCATTCCTTGGGTCCTGACCCAAGAGTTCAGAACCTGACTCTGTACCAGAGAGCTTTGGGATCAACAACAAAATTATTCTTATTTTTTAAAAAATTAAAACCCCTTTTAAAAAATTAAAACTCCTATGTGAAACTATAAATCTCCTATAAATCACCTTTTAATTCTAAAGGATAAAGCAAAATATTTCAGAGAATGCAGTCACTCAAAGGGCTGGACTGCAGGGGCAGGAATGTGCTCCCTTCCCACCTGGAGACTTCATCGAGACCATTTCAATTATTTACCTCATGAATGCAGCACCCTTGACATTGCAGTCAACATTTTAATTTCACATGAAATACAGCACAATTATGGCCTACTGAGAGAAATGACAGCACCGTTTATGTCACTCAGTGGAACATTACAATTGGGTGGAACAATTACTGCAGTTTATTTTTGTTTATGAGGAAAATTATGCTTGTGGCTTCTTTCACACCATGGGTACCTGATGGACAGCTCATGACAGGAACACAATCCCACAAAGTAACGCAGAATTATTAAGATAATTTCTCAAAACCACTTCCCCAAGGCAAATGCTAAACTTTTCCTCATTTTTGGTTTTTATTTTTAATTTTAACGTGACTTGTGGTGGAAAGTAGAATTATAAATTAAAGGCATTTATATGGTTTTTAAGGCAAAGTTAGCATTTCCTGGGCATAATAATTCCCTATGAAATACTGCAGTGCTTTGCCTGGGGCTTCATTTCACTTTTCACCCATCACATCAGCACCTTGTAGGCTCCCATCAAAGACTGGAAGGTCTTTTTCATGACATTAACAGTGCTTTTGCTTGTACCAGAAATGTGTCAGCAATTTCAGGCTTTTTTTTTTTTTGTATGGTCCTAGGAATGAGGATTCTCTGAGAGCAATCATTAATTTCATAATAATTTTCTTTTTTCCTCAAATAGCTGTTCAAATACCTATTCACTAAAGGTTCTGAGCAATTCTAAGGGTCCTCCATAGTTCATCTGCTTAACTCCCCCTTTTTATAATTTTTTTAACCTGTTAATTAATTTCAAAAAACAAAGGAGAGAATAAAAGCCAGTAATACTGCCTGATAAATACTTGCTTGTTTTCCCAGGGTTTAGTGGACATTTATTGCTAAGCAGTTTGAGGTGTAATTATGGACTAAATATAAATATCCAGAATATGAATACATTTAGTAAAACTGGTGATCTCTACATTTTACAGCCCTTACATCTCGTGCTATTTGTCCACACCAATCTACATCAAAAAAATCCTTGTGATTGGAGCTAATTCTTCTTCCAAAGGATTTTGGAGATGTCTGAGAACTATCCTGAAACAGCATAAAAAGTAGAGCTTCTCTTTCACTTAAGTAATTCAATATTCCTTGAGCTGCTGTTTGCTTAGGGACAGGCAAAGTTTACCCTGGTTTTAGCCTAGGATTTGGGAGACACAGCACCCAGCCTCTGCCTCCTTCCCCACAATTCTGGGGAGATTACAACCCTCTTAAAGATTCAGAATTCACATGGTAACATGGATTTGCAGAACCACCTTTTTAATCATCTCTATTTTAGTGATTTTCTTAGAATTATAGTCTGTTTGAACTGCCTAATACTCTCAGAATTAATTTTTCTGTGGATCTTGGTATTTCCTTTGAATATTTCTGTGTCTTTGGCTGAATTGTCTCCTCCTTAGCTCTCTACACAGATAGCTCTGAGCTATGAAGAAGCCTTAGAAAAGATAAAATGGCAAAGCAGAGATGTTTAGGGTCCAGTATGCACATCCATTGATGTGCTTTTAATGTCTCCAATTGAAATTCTGATTTCAGATCTGTGCACAAAAGTTACCTGATGCATTGAATCAGAGCTGCTCATTGTAGAATTGACCTCTGTGTTGTTCAAAATAGAAAAAAATCACATTCAGGTGATGAAAGAAATTGCCCCTTAGAGATGCAATCTGTGAAGAGCTGCAAGTGGCTGAATTTAATCCCTCCTAACACTGGTGCTTGAAAGCAGTGAGGAGCCTCAATTCTTCACACTCAAACTGTGCCTGCTAAGCACTGGGGAAAGAGCCACACTCAGAGATGGGATGAGAAATGAGGAAATGAAAGGAACCTCTGGAATCACGTGCAAACATCACTTTTTAACTGAGTTGACACAAGTTCCTTTTATGCCAAGCTGCTCTGTGAGAGCATCATCATGTGCTGGAACATCCTGGCTAAATGAACATCAAGCCATTAACTGAGTAATTTGTCTTTTACATGGAGACTTTGCTAATGCACCGTTGGGACAGTTTTTCATTACAGATGAATTGTTTTTTCCTTGGAGCACAGGTGAGATGTGCCTCACGTGGTACTGGCAGCCACACTTAACAGGTGTCTTTAAAAATGCTTTATCATTATTACATTAGCATAGTTACTTTAAAAAATAATCATCATCTCATTAACCTTATTAAAACATCCACTGATGCATGATCACATTTCCTGGCTGTGAACTGCCAGGCAGCCTCTGCTGCACTAATGAGTCCTTTGAAAGCTGAAGTTTTACAGCAGGTACCCACTTGTGCTGCTTGAAGAATTTCTCCAGAAAACCTTTATTTTCAATCCCATCTCCTTGGATACCTGGCTGCCTCGTTTAATAAGCTGTTATGAAGCCTAGCACAGAATCCCTTGCTCCATAAAACAGATGCAGGGTTGTGTTATTCCATGTTGAATGTAAAAATTTTATTTTAAAAGGCTGTTTTTTAAGGCTTTGTTCAGTTCAATTCACCTCTTATTTGTGGCAAATACTCCCCTAAACAGACAAAACGAGAAGAAAAATTTGTAGTTTCTGATTTACATGGAGCTTGCCAGGAGACAGAACTCAGAACTGCACATTCTTCTGTAATATATTCCTTGGGAACCAAATACCTTCTCACTGCTCACCTGCACTTTTAAAAAATTCATTTAGTGCTGCTGAAATGCCTCAGCTTAGCAGCTCTGGAGACAAACATCCTGTATCCACCTACAGAAAATGGGCTGCCTTAGGCAAAGCAATCCCACTGACTTCTTTGGGTTCACATTAGCAGAGATGGCTGTTGGGCTCCTTCCCTCATAAAATTGCTTCTTTTATGGCTTTAATTCAGTGATACCATGGGAATCTGTCCATCCTGCTTCAAGAAGATTTAGGAATTCATCTTTCTTCTTTAGGAAATGCAAGCTAAGATGTTCCTGCCATGGGAATTATTTTGGCAGATCACACCAGAAGGCAGCACTCAAATAATGGGTAGGGGGTTCGTCTCAATGGGTGGGGAGGGAAAGGAAGTTTATGCTCTGAAATGGATTTTTTTTTTTCAAGGCAGGAAAAATTGGTGAGTCCCACTGGACAGAAGCACAATGTGACTTTTGGGTTGCTTCCCAAGAGCCTGCTGCCCACGCCTCAGGTTTTAGCTTTTATATTTTTCAGATTCTGTGCTGCTTTACTGTGTAATTCTGAGCTTCATGTTAGGCCATGGTGAGCTCTCTTTACAGAGTAGGGAGAAAAAACAATTCCTTCTCTAGCTAGGGACCAAGGACAAATGATCCAAATCTCAGGCCCAAGAGCACAAACAACGTGGGCTGAAAAGAGGAAAACAAGCAGGATGGGAGTTCATAGGTTAAAGCTGCAATTAACTCCAGTATGCAAATGGGTCAGAACTTATAAAAGTGGGAGGCCCTGTGACCACTGATCCATTTTGTGACCATTTTGGTTCATCTTGGGTGCAGCCCTGGCTGGGCTCTGTGCTGCCCAAGGTGGATCCATTGAGGCCTTTTAATAAATCCCCACTTTATTCTCTAACTCAGTCCAGCCTCTGTTCTAGGTCAGCCTTCACAAGGCATCACTGCCTGGCTCTGAGGGAAGAAGGGAAAATCAGTGACTATCAGAAGGGGATCAGTGAGAGGGGGAATTGCAGGCAGCAGCAAGTGGAAAAGCCTCAGGCAGGTTTCTGTGGAGCCTGGCAAATCCTGACCCCAGCTCCTTGGTAGCCCAGCTGAGGAGCTGTGGACCCCAGCTCTGATGCAGACCAAAAGCCAAAGTGCAGGGACATCCTGGTGCAAGGTGTGTGAAAAAATCCAGATGATTGGGAAGCCTTGGGGTTTGCTGCCAGCCAGCAGAGAAGGTGCTGAGCAGGTGGGCTGGCAGAAGATCAGGAGGATGGGGATGATAAAGTGCTTCAAGTTCTGTTTAATTTTTTACAGGAGCTGTGGAGAGCACTGCAGGAGCAGCAGAGTGGCAGAGAAACTCAAAGCAAATAGGATGTTTGTTAATTTTTAATTGAACTCTGGGACAGAAGCCAGGGATCTGACAGAAACAAGGATATGATTCAAAAAGGAAAGGCCACAGGTACTGGGGGATGAATTTTGAGCTCTAAGGTGGATGATAAGCTCTTGGCCAACAATAGACAATGTGAGGAAAACACATGAGAAATGTATTGCCTGAAAAGAGACATTCATAAAAGTGTTTGAACAAAGGGTAAACATCATCATCACATTGGAGATCTGATGCCATCAAGGACATAAGAGCATAAGAATGCATTCAGCAGAGTGGTGTTGGACAAAACATTCAGAGCTGGAGTGCCCTTCCTGGCTGCAAACAAACAAAGCCTGTGCTTGAGAGACACTTGTCCCCATTTCCCAGCAGAGCAGCCCCTCCCAAAAAAACAGAGATGTAAAGAACAAAATGGATACTAATGTTTTCAAAGTCAAAGTAAAAGAATAACGGGAGTAAATTGACTTTTCTTCACTGGTACCTGCAGGCAGACCAAACCAGGCTCAGGTTTTTACTGCAGCGTCCCTGAGCAACCCGGCAGGTGTATAAGGAATAACACTGTGATGTCTTCAGCACTGGGGCAGATGGCTGTGATTGTGCTCAAACAATGATCTGCTGCAGAAATTGTCATTTTTCACATTGCTGAAGAGGTTGTGGTTTGTGCCCAAAGTGTTCCAGCCATAGATATCACCACTGCACAGCAGGGAATGAAAGGGGATATTGTAAACAGCTTTAAGACAGCTAATAAATGGATTTTTGATCTGGGAAAAGATGGTGGAAGTACATCCAAGCCTGTTGTGGGATTTGGGAAGAATCAGAGCTAACAGGCTGAGATAAGTAACTGGTAATGAAGGCTGCATGCAACACAGGAAAAAAACTAACAGCAAGGCAAATCATGGAATAATTTAGGTGGGAAAAGACCTTTAAGATCACCAAGTCCAACCATCAGCCCAGCACTGCCACACCTGTTTCCCTGCTCTTTTGGAGGTGCTCCCCAGGGGTTTCTTTATAGGTGTGAGGGAGGTTGGCCACTGTTGCTCTGGCCCTGCCCAGGTCACATCAGCTGAAATCAAATAGGTTGATCACAATAAATGTGCTGTGGCATCCATGCTGTGTTCATCCCAGCAGAGAAAAATTGGGTATAAAGATGTCTTTGAGTAAAGATATGTGTGCCTAACTCCTCTGCTCAAAGCAGTTATCTGAGAGCACCGCTGTGCTAAGACACCTAATGACATTGAGGTTTAAGTCTTAATGGGAGTTGGAAAATCTGGCAAAAGTAAATTCTAGAAATCCTCATCCTAAAGAACTCCTGGTGTAATTCCACTTTAACAACTTTACCTGCTTGAAAGAGTTGTTTCAAGTCAGTTCAGGTCAGGTTAATATAATAACTCCTGATTTGGTCCAAGATGATTTTTTCCCAATCTTTTCATCTGTTTTAGAAAAGGATTAATTTCTTGTTGTACCTGCCCATCTTCCTCCACAGACAAAAAAAAAAAAAAAAAACAAAACCACTGCACAGGAAAATAACTGATTTATTTTATTGCAAGGATTTAATATTTTGGGGGATTTAATTGGGAGATGATATTGTGAATCTGAAATAGCCATAAGCCATTTATTGCTGTGAATAGGAGAGAGTGGCAAACACCACCCCACACCTGAAAATAAAAAGACTGTATGTCCTCCCCAGATGCAAGTGTGTACCTTGCAAATTGAATCCAATCTTGGGTTGCTGGTTTTATCCAGATTCTCCAGAGAATCTGACAAAATGCAATGAAGCAAAGTCCAGAGCAAGACTGGAAAAAAGTAATAAACAGGAACTAACACAGGGTGAAGCAGAGAATATATTCCCTTTTCCCAACAGATTTTAAGGTGACATGTATTAATAAGGCATCTCTAGGTTATTAATCATTAAAATGATAGAGAAAAAAAAGAATGTAAAAGATACCTGAGCACAATGTTTGCTCTAAGAGCGCTGGACACATTTTCTTCTGGCCTTAACAACTATTTTTTCTGAACAACTGCAACAGCAAGGAAGCCATTGGAGGATGCATGTCCTGAAAATTCAGGTCAGCTTAAATGTCCACTCTAAGGGCCTCGTGCAGGAGAAAACACAGACTTTTCTATACTACCTGAGTAGACAATGTAAACTCAGCTCCTATTCATGGACCTGAGTTAGCTCAACAGGCAGCTGGTGAAACCAAATGTATTTTTGTTTAATGTCACATGAATATTATGAATCACCCAAGAAATGGTCACACTGTGGAAGGCATGGAGTTAAATAAGGAGTCCACATGGGCAAAGCTAAGCTATGCTGTGTGAGTCTCATCCGTCTCCATTAAAAGTCACTTAATTAATCCCAGTAAACAAGATTTGGAGGATTTGAGTGTCCAGTGGAGGTCAGGAAGAGTGCCAGGGTCAGATCCCAGCAGCAGAAGCCTTTTCTGAGGTGTTTTCTGATGCAATAACCACTGTGCCTGTCAACTAAAGCAAGTTATTTGATATTTTTAACATCACTGCAGCTGCACCTTATCGTACTCTCTTGTTGAGTCCGTTGCACTGCCCTGTCTAAAAGTTTTAATAGTTTGGCTGTTAAAATAAAGAGTATCCACTTTGTTAAAAACAAAAGTACAGACTTTGTAAGGGCACTCTGAAAATGAGCTGTCTGGGAACCGAGCTCAGAGCTTAAGGCAATATATTCTCACAACTGTTCATTTAAAAAAAGAAAAAGAACACTCTGAGCTATTCTTCCAGGAAGGAAAAACAGCTTTGACATGACCAGGTGAAAGCACACCTAAATAATTTTGATTTATTCACTGTTTTAAAGATCTTGCTATTTCTGACTATTTATAGTACAAAGTATTGACAAATTTTGAGGAATTTCCCTGCATTTGGTTGTGAAGTTCAGCTGTTCCTGACTTACCTTCACGTTTCTTTGCACAATTCTATTAATTAATGCACAAGTGTTGAATTAATCAAACAGCCTTGCCTTGCAGTCTCATCAAAAGAGCCCAAGGCATTTCAGGGTTGCCAGCCCCTTTCTGTGCCAGCACAGGGCTGCTGCTCCCACTCCTCAAAGGGGTGCACCCCTTCTGGGCTGCAGACAAACCTCCCTGCCCACAGGGACTGCTCAGGGATCCCTCATTGTCTGAACCAATGGCAGCATTAAACAGCTGCAGTCAGTGGAGTTATTAATTGGGAACCACAGTCTAATTGCCTGTTGGCTTTGAAACTGAAAAGAGAGCAGAACTTTAAAGGAAAGGAAATGAGAAACCTGAGATACTTTCAGGATGAATTTTAAAAACCCATTATTCTCTTATTATTATTATTATCAAACTGTAAAAAGAGCCTTTCACATGTCTTTTATAATATAAAATCCTTGTATCTCTGATAAAGCCTCTGAATGCCTCAGCTGATGGATAGAATGGATTGTGAGAATGGCAGCTCACAAGAAGAATGATGAAAGATCCCAAAAAAGGAAGCTTTTATTGATAAATCATTGTAATGTGGGCTTTTAAATACACTATTTGAAAAATTATGATTTATTAAGCAATTCCTTTTCTAGGCAAGCTCTAGGTGGAGACATTTATCTATAAAATTATTTTCTTCAACAAAGTTTATCAGATGAACAAACCACTCCCTTTTGAAAAAAAATGCTTTGAGAATTCATTTTAAAACTCAAGCTTACTACAAAAATAATATAAATAATTAGGTCATAAAATTCAACATAAATGTTTCGGAAGAAAAAAAAACCAACAAACCTTTGCAAATGCTAAACTAAATTGGTGAATAAATGATGTGGTATTACCTCATACATATTTTTTTAAAAAATTCAGGAAAAAAAATTCTTTATATATTCCTTTTTGATTTAAAATGTAACCAGTGTTAAGATCAAATGAGAGCTCAATTTTCTTTCTTAAAAACAACAATTGTTAAGTGACTGTCCTTAAAATGCTGGGAAGGCATATTACATTACATTTCTGAGGAAGATTCCCATAGTTATTTAATAAATAATGAGATCATTCTATTTAGTGAGCATTTTGTTTGCACCTTTCCTCTGAAGAGCTGTGCTCTGTGGAGTGCTTAATTTAATTTATCTTCCAGCCCTTGTGTTGTCATTAAACAACAACTCCTGAGAGTTTTGTGTGGCTGTGGGTTAACCCTGGCTGGACACCAGGTGCCCACCAAAGCTGCTCCATCACTTCCCTCCCCAGCTGGAGAGGGGTGAGGAAAAATAAGGAAAGGCTCTTGGATCAGATAAAGGCTGGGGGAGATCACTCACCAGTTACTGCCACAGGAAAAACAGACACTCCTGGGGGAAATTAATTTATTGCCAGTCACATCAGAGGAGGGTGGTGAGAAATAAACCCAATTCTTAAAAACAGCTCCTTCCTATAGTAAATGCAGGCAACCCCAACAAGGGGAGAGAATGATGAGGAGGACTCCATCTTACCAGAAGGCTAATTTATTAGTTTATAATACTATATTATATTAAAGAATACTATACTAAACTATACTAAAGAATACAGAAAGGAGACTTACAGAAGGCTAAAAAGATAATAATGAAAATTCGTGATTCTCTCCAGAGTCCTGACACAGCTTGGCCCTGACTGGCCAAAGAGTGAAAACAACTCCCAGCAGAATCCAATGGAACAATCACCTGTGGGTAAACAACCTCCAAATACATTCCACATGAGCACAACACAGGAGAAACAAATGAGATAAGAACTGTTTTCCTTTTCTCTGAGGCCTCCCACTGCCTTTCAGCTTCCCAGGAGAAAAACCTTGGGTGAAGGAATCATGTTCAGGGAACGTGAATGCCACACACCTTCCCAGCACTCTCTTCTTCACAGGCTCAATTTCACTCCCAAATTCCCTACTTCCTTTTCTGCAGTGGCACAGGAGGATGGGGACTGTGTCACTCCATCAGGCCCTGTCTCTGCTGCCCCTTGCCATGGAAACCCAACTCACCTCGTTTTCCCTGCAAATATCCCTGATACTTTCCCTGTTTCCACAGCCTTCCCTAGAAACAATTTATTGGCTTTCTGACATGCAGTGGGTGAATGCAACATATTGTCCAGTCTGACTCTCCTAACACTTAATTTTATTTAATGTTCCTCTGTAGTAGAAAGAGGAAATCATCATGATTACATATACATAATTCCCTTTTGCATAATTTTCTACTTTACATCTTCATTAATACATACAGTGTTTAAAGAGAGAATTATTCACTCCCTTTTTAATTGACTTAAACTCTCCCTTTTTCCCACAATCTAAAGGACAGCAGAAGTGTTAAAACAAAAAAAAAAAAAAAACCATGAGAAATCATGGAATGTAGGAATGAATACACAGCCTTTTTTCTCCAGATGCTGACTGTGAAAATTCAGGTTTCTGACAGAAATATTAAAATCCATTATGGTAAACAGGAGAGGAATCTCCAGGAAAAAAAATATCTGCATTAGGAATTTCATATCTCTCCTGGTATCAGTCACCTCTGTGCAGGAATTAGTCACCTCTGGGCCTTTTTGATTCCATGGCCTGAAACCTTCACTGTGTTTAAGGAACTTTTCTAAGTAAAGAACATACAAGTTATTAAATGAGCACTCTGTGGGATGCTACACAAATCCATCATGAAAAAATCACTTATGCAGCTGATTTACTCTGCCAGTCAAACACCTGCAAGAAACACTTGCAAAAATAGCAAAAGTTTGTAAAATATTTCAAGGAAAAGGTTTAAGTAAACGCTTTGTTTTATATGAAATATTTAGTCATTATTCAACTTCACATTTCCTGTTTATAAAAAAAAAGCCACCAAACCAACCAACCAACCAAAAAAAAAAAAGTAACACCTAAATCATTCCATGGCTTTAAATTCAGCACAGACAGGACAAGTCTTGCATGTTTTCACCTCCCAACACCCCATATTGCTCATGATAGCTGATTATGAGCAGTGCCAGCACTGACTCTGATTAGGACAATGAATCCAGAAAGATAAAAATCAAGTTCAATTCTCACAAAGCTGGCAATACCCAACAATGGGGAAAATGTTTAAAAAAATCACTTCTGTAAAGCCTTGGCATTTTTCAGGCATTGTTGTTTTCATTCCTGGTCACTGTATTTAGCATTTGACAAGCAGTAAAATATATTTGGTTTCCATGTATTTAATAATGGATCCTTAAAATTCAAAAAGCCTACATTTCTGCATATTGCATGCAGATGGAGGTGAGCTCTTCTCTCATCTTCATCTGGATGCAGTAACTGTTATCTCCTGCATTCAGCACACAAGTACTCCATACTGTTGCATGGGGTTCTCATCAGACTGCTAATTAGTTCTGATATATTAACCCACTAGGCTGTGAAACAAGCCTTGGAGAGAAAACATGCTTTACTTTGTTCTTTATGTTATTTTATAGGAGTAGAACTCCATCAGTTTCCTGGTGGTGTTCCCAATAACACGAATGAGAGAAACAGAAGAGTTGAACTGGTTGACAGTCGGCTGAACATGAGCCAGCAGTGTGCCCTGGGGCCCAAGAAGGCCAATGGCATCCTGGCCAGTATCAGGAATAGTGTGGCCAGCAGGAGCAGGGAGGTCATTCTTCCCCTGTACTCGGCACTGGTGAGGCCACACCTTGAGTGCTGTGTCCAGTTCTGGGCCCCTCAGTTTAGGAGGGACGTTGAGATGCTTGAGCGTGTTCAAAGGAGAGCAACGAGGCTGGTGAGGGGCTTGGAGCACAAGCCATATGAAGAGCGACTGAGGGAGCTGGGGTTGTTCAGCCTGGAGAAAAGGAGACTCAGAGGTGACCTTATCACTCTCTTCAGCTTCCTGAAGGGTGGCTGTGGTGAGCTGGGGGTCGGTCTCTTTCTCCGGGCAACAACCGACAGAACAAGAGGACACAGTCTCAAGCTGCGCCAGGGGAGATACAGGCTGGAATTAAGGAGGAAGTTTTTCACTGAAAGAGTGGTCAAATACTGGAATCATCTACCCAGGGAGGTGGTGGAGTCACCATCCCTTGATATGTTTAAAAAAAGACTGGACGTGGCACTTGGTGCCATGATCTAGTTGAGGTGTTAGAACATGGGTTGGACTCTATGATCTTAAAGGTCTCTTCCAACCTAGAAATTCTGTGATTCTGTGATTCTGATGCTTGGGAAGAGGAGAGTGCAGCCAGGGCAGCTGGAGAAGAAGCAGCAAGAGGAGTCACAGAACCACAGAATATCCTGAGTTGGAAGGGATTCACCAGGATTATTCAGTCCAGCTCCTGGCCCTGCACAGCCCCATCCCTAAGAGTCACCCCCTGTGCCCCAGAGCATTGTCCAAACACCCCTTGAGCTCTGCCAGGCTGGTGCTGTGACCACTGCCCTGGGGAGCCTGGTCAGTGCCCAGCCACCCTCTGCGGGCAGAACCTTTTCCTGATACCCAACACAAACCTCCCCTGACACAACTTCAGGCCATTGAATGAAAGCAATTGTTATCACTTTGGCCAGTGATAAAACACAGACAATTCAGAGACACTGAGCTTCTCAGCTTCCTTGGAAAGACTCCATTTCTTCAGACTTCTCTGTCTTGCAAATAAATCTAATTTTAAAATTTCCATATTAAATAAGAGTACAGCTCTATTCCCAACAGCAATGCATATATTTCACTTAATGTATGCTTCACTTTTTCCTTTCTTTGAATTGGAACAGACGGATGCTTCTTGCCCAATTTGTTGGCTCTCCAGTGCACTCACATCACTGTGCATGTTCACACAAACACTTAATTACCAGTGTTATTTGAAAATGCATCTCTCTGCCATGAACATGGCAGGAAGATGCTGTGACTTCATTCAGCAGTTCCTTTGTTCAGGCATGGACCCTGGTGCTGAGTGGAGTTTGCCAGGGTTTCCAGGGAAACCAATCAAAATTCATGAAAGGACTGATTTGACAAGCTCCAACCAGCAATGTTTTATTTCATTTGAGGGCCCAATACCAAAAGATATCACTTTCATCCACTTGAAAAAGAGAGCGGATTAAATTGTTGCATCAGGATTTGATGGTGGCAAGAAAAACAACTTTATCCAGCTGATTGCAGGCAGGTTGTGTGTTCATCCTTGATGGCAACTCCCAGGTCCACATCTCCATGCACATCCCAGTGCCTCTGGAGCACCTGCAGCAAAGCAGCACAGTGGAGACAGTGCCCAGTCCTCCCCTTTCCTGCCTCTTTGCCCTCAGTGCAAATTTACAATGAACTCTTACTCAGATATTCCAGCTGGGGGAATTTGATATGTGATTTTTCTCTTCTTACCTATCCTCATTTTACCAGTCTTTTAACACCCAGTCTTGATTTGTATTATTTTTCTTCCAACTGGAGGAGGAAAGTGCATAAAGTTTTATGCCAGACTTTATTTACTGCCTTGTACATTGTTGCAGTAATAAGCTCAGCATGATTGCATGCATATATTAATTTAGAGCTTTGAAATGGGACCATTTACACAGGGGATGCATCTTCAGTTTGAAGCTTCTCACAGCCAATTCTGTCTGATCCAGAGAAAAGCTGTGTTGAGCAATGATTCTAAAGAACTGCATCCTAAACTTCACAGAGGTTCTGCTAGACTTCCTAAACTTCACAGAGGTTTTTTCTCTAGAGAAAAAAACAGCAGAGGGAAATGAAACAGGATGGAGAAGAGAGGATATAGAAGTTTAACAGAGAGCTCTTTGTGATGTCATAGGGAAGGGTCACCTCACTGGCTCTGTGGAGAAATAATTGCAGTGAGGAGAACCAATTGTCCCCTGGGCTGATGTGATAATTGACCCATATGGGTCATTCCTGCCCTAAACAGCTCTGAAGTGTTGGAGGCACACTGTTGCTTTGACTAAAATTCTGTAAATAAGCAGCTGAAATCCATTTAAATCTGGTTTATGCACCCAAATACTGTTTTTTATTTGGGATATTAGTCATCCTAACACCAGGTGAAGAGCTATTTGCTATTTAAATAGCTTAAACTCCTTGTAAAATAGCGTGTCTGCCTCTATTTTTCTTCCTCTTAATCTGCAGTTCTCACCTTTACGTTTATGATTTTTTAGCTATAAAAGGAGCTGCACCCAAACATCTCTTTAAAATTTGAAGTTTGCACTTCAGTCCCACTGTGATGCAACACACTTTCAAAGAATGTGCCTTCCCTCCCACAACAAAGGCATCTCCATTTTTTTGTAGCCAAAGGACCTTTAAAGAAATTTCCTTTAATAAGGGTATACACTATGGAGTTCAGACAGAAAGAAAGGGACCCTTAGGAAAATTTATCACTGGAATAATGGGAAAATGCCAAGACTAACTCCTCCACAGGGTAAAAATATACCACCTTTGTCCCAGTTCTGCAAACATATTGGTGAATAACTCAGTATGGGAGATGACCCCACTCAAGGCATTGAGATAAAAGTGATGTTTGAAGAAATAATCCAAGTTATGACTCCTAGGAGAATCAGAGCACACTGGCTAAAGACAGTCTGGTTATTTTGTCATGTCAAAGAACTTACTGAGCTTTATCAACACTGCTAAACCAGAGGGATACAATTACAAGTTTTCAAATATAGTCTGGGTTTCTTGCTGTACAGGTGGTACCATACAGGGGCAAAAAGGAATGTGCATAAAAGGCAGTGTGGGGAAGGTGAGGGAGGGCATTCTGCCCCTTTGCCCTGCTCAGGTGAGACCCCACCTGCAGAGCTGTGTCCAGATCTGGGACCCAGCACAGGAAGGATGTGGAGATGCTGGAGTGAATCCAGAGGAGGCACCAGGATCAGAGGGATGGACTGGGATTGTCCAGCCTGGAAAAGCAAAGGCGCTGGAGTGACCTCACTGTGCCCTCCCAGTGCCTGAGGGAATCCACAAGACAGGTGGGGCAAGAGCCTGGAAGTGACAGGACAAGGGGGAATGACTTCAAACTGAAAGAGGGCAGGTTTAGATTGGATATTGGGAACAGAATGTTCTCTGTGAAGGTGAGGAGGCCCTGGCACAGGCTGCCCAGAGAAGCTGTGGATGCCCCACCCCTGGAAATGTCCAAGGGCAGGTTGGATGGGGCTTGGAGCAACCTGGGACAGTGGAAAGTGTAATTCATGGAATGAATTACATGGTTTTTAGGATCCCTTCCAACCCAACCCAGCCCCTAATTCTTTGATTCTGTGTGTACAGCATGGGTCAGTGCACACTTGGATTTACTGGGACAGGGAAGGGTTTTGGGCCATAGAGCACTCTGCCAGCTCAAAACCTCTGTCCCCACCACTAACATGGCCAGTGGACAGCTGACCTTTCTCTGGGAGAAAATCTCACCAAAAACACACCTGGTGTGCCTCAACCAGTACTTAACAAACTTAAAAACAAATCAGCACTTGGTACATTTTCACAATTCCTAAGAAATGCAGTTCTAAATTCCCCTGTACGTCTAATTGTTATACAACCCATATTCTACTGCTTGTATTTGTCGTATAATAAACACAAAACCATATTATTTTACTGCTTGTATTTGTCCTATAATAAATACAGAACCATACTCCCTGGTCAATGGGCACACCATTCATTAATTTATTTGTTTCCTTAGCTTTTTTATTGCAGTTTGATGTTTTGTTCTTAAAATTTGTATTGATAGGCATCACTTGTAAAAATGAGTTTTGATAATATAGATGGCTAAACTTGCAGCTTTTGGAACAGCAATGAAAAAGTAGAAGGAATAGTAATTTTGGAGAAAAAAAATTTCTCTTTGGAAGCAAAGGCAGTCAATGCTAATGGCTTTAAAATCTTTTCCTTCTCCAATTAATAACCCAGTGACATGGATCTTTTCAGGCTATTACAGAAGAGCTGTGTGTTTGATACCACTGGCGTCACTTTAACAAATTGTTGCATGAAATAGCCCTTCAGAGCTTTTGTTGATTGATAACTGAGTTAAAGAAACTTCCTTTTGTGGAAAGAAGAGAGTGAGGTGGAGGGATGCAAATGACTTCTAACTGCAGATCAGAAAAGGGCCACTCCATCATTCTGTCTGCAGCTTGTCAACATAAATTTCACTAAATGTTCCTAGAAAAAAAAAAAAGGAAAGAAAGAAAGGAAAAAAATGAAGGACTGAGAGTGCCATTTTAAACATCAATATTTCAAGTAAGTTCCCACATAGTTTACACAGCAGGCTTAAATTTTGCATAAATTAAGAGAGAACTTTTTTCAAACTCACGATAGCATTGACTGATCTTCCCCAACAACTGCTGTGCATAATTTCTTCTTTAAAGATTTCCCTAATGTGAAAACCATTGTAGCTAAATATTTTTTTTTTTAATTTTTATGCTTTGCTTTTCCTCTTTTGCTTTTCCTCCCTCTTCTAGCAGTAGGACTTAGCTGTTACTTTACAGACTTATGGCAGGGCACAGGTTTATGTGCTTACAGAAAGTTCAGCTCCATAAACCTGTTCTGGAGAGCAGAACCCATAAATGCTGCCCTGCACAGACCACTGAGGATTATGCCCCTGTCATATTTACTGGGCTAGATGGAGATGAATCATTAGAGCAATATCTGTAGGTAAAGGAAGAAGTTTTTTTGTCTTTCGAATCCTCTTGAAAGGAAAGGATGGCTCACCTGGAGCAAGATTAAGTCAATACAGAAGTTTTCACCTCTGAAATAATGTTAAAATTTGAGGTTTGATACAGCATGCTTTGATACCCTTGGCTTAGAACACATTTCAAGATGCTAAAAGTATTTAATTTCCAGAAGATGAAAAATGTCCCAGTCAGAGTAAGAGCCTTTGAAAAATCTTGTTATTTAATTCTAAAGACAGGGAGCAAGCATTAAATAAAGGCATTGCCCAGCATTTAAGTAGCATGAGAATTCACTTTCAGTCCTTATGGAATATGTCACCTTTAACAGGAAAGGAAAGGAGGAAAGGAAAGCAAGCAAGGAGGCAGAATTTGAGAAAAAGCTGATTTAAATAATCTCAGTATAAAATTTTAGCCAGTGGAAGAGACACCTTCAAAATTTCTCCTGCTTTGGAAAAAGGTATTACTAAAGAATATTCCAGGTCTGTGTATTGCTGCCTGTAAAAACTTCACTGTTCAGTAATTATGAGACACAAAGTTGGAGGAAAATAACTGTGTTTGTAACAGGTTTGACCTATGGCTAAAGCACAAAAGCTGCCTGTCTGAAAGCCTGGGAGGAAGTTTTACAGGCTGGATTTTTAAACCTCTGAGCTGAAATGATTGTTTCATTTAGAAGCTGCATTGCAGGCAGGCCGAGAGGTCTGTGTATTTAAGGTTGCCTGACACTTTCCATTACAAGGACCTATTTTCAGACACTCATACCTGTGACAAATGTGAATTGTCTGGACTGAAATATCTCGTGCCAAGTGTCTGCCTCAGAATTAATTCTGCAAGGAAATTATGTCAAGGAAAGTTTAATGTTTTTCAAGTATAAGGCAAGGAAAAATATTGTGTTTTATTTTTAGTGAAAACAGGGACAATTTTTTTAACTCTTAAGCAGAAACACATCTATCTTGCAGAAGAATTACTCAAAGTTTGTTGGGAGGTCTTTTCTGTTTATCAGTGATTTGTGATCAACCACTTAAAAGTGATTGTTCTGCCCTTTTAAAGTCACAGTTTGGGATGGACTTGCAAAAATCCCACTGCCAAAATATTGACATAGAACATGTTCCTGCTGAGAGTTGTGGTTGACAAGGAAACAATACCCTGAAATTTTAGTCCTAGATAGATTTTGAGTCAGGCACGACATGGAAATACCTTTCCAGCCTAGTTCTGACACTACATTGAGGTCCAGGAGGATCATTACCATGGTATTCTCCAACTGAGTGCACAGAAAATTTGACTTGCTTTAATCCTGGTATTTCTTATTACTTGGGGGCTGCTTTTTACTATTATGGGCTTTCTTAAATCCAGTTATGGGAATATGTTGTACAGTATCTATCTGTCCATCCATCAATCCATCCACCCATCCATGAAGGACATAAAGTATCCCCTGTTCCCAGCCAATTTCTAGCATTTTTGCCTTTATTTGTGCAGCAATATAATGCCAGTTTGGTCTTAATAAAATAGTTTGTTTTTCTGCCAAGCCCAACTTGTATATCCAGGGATGGCCAATGTCTCTGGAGGGTTTTCCAAATTCCTTTTGCCAAGGCAGTTATACTGGGAAGGCAGCAGTGTGGGGGGAGTCAGATCAGATGGGTGCATGTTCTCTGTGACTCGTGCTTGAATGGACCTTGTCCCACTCACTGGGCCTAGTGATGCAAAAGAATTTCAATTTTCCTGTTGTGCTCCTGCAATTCTCAGTTCTCAGTCTGCTTCTGCAGTGGTGCTGTGAAACTCTGACAGGTCTGGGTTAAAAAAATGCACCTTAAGTTGTTCATCAGGGTATTCAGACCACAACAGACTTCTGTGGGAAAGAAGATTTCAGGGAGTTTGTGGAGTTGTGAGGTCCCCAGGACAAGGTGAGAGATGAGAATTTGACTCCATGTACTCAGAAGGCCGATATTATTATATTATATTAATTATATTATATTATATTATATTATATTATATTATATTATATTATATTATATTATATTATATTACTATACTAAAGAATAGAAAGGATACATCAGAAGGCTAGAAAATAATGAAAGCTCATGGCTGACTCCTCAGAGCCCAACACAGCTGGCTGTGATTGGTCATTAATTAAAAACAATTCACATGGAACCAATCAAACATTCTTCTGTTGGTAAACAATGTCAAAGCCACATTCCAAAGCAGCAAACACAGGAGCAGCAATCAGATCATTATTGTTTTCATTCCTCTCTGAGGCTTCTCAATTTCCCAGGAGAAAATCCTGGGCAAAGAGGATTTTTCAGAAAATATCATGGTGACAGGAGTTATTTTCACATTTGGTATTTTTTGTAATGGGAGGTTGGCTAACCTTTGGTGAAAAATATTGCAAGTAAGATTGATCCCATGTCACAGGGAGAAAGGACAGGGTCATTCATCTTCCGAGAGTTCTCTGAGCCCTATTTCTTAGGATTTTGAGGTTCAGCTACCAGCACTGACATTGAATTTACATTGAGTTTACATTGAATTTACAGGCTGCTTGGTGCTATGGGCTGTGGTTTTACAGATTGGATGATATTCCTTGCTTGTCAAAATTAAGACATTTCAGATATTTGCAGGTAAACAGTTTCCCTCAACTCTCATTATGACCAGCAGAGCCCTGCAGATGGACTCACATGGCTGAAGGTAAGTGCCCAGTGCTGTTTTAGATTTCCTGAAGTACTCAGTGACTTGTTTTGAAGTCCAGTGGATGCATAGACGTCACTTTGCCATTGCAATTTTGAAAATGCAGTTTTAACTGTTTTAATCCTGCTGTGCTGATATGGTTATAATCAACCCAGCCCATTCAGGAGAGACCTTTATTCTAATGCTTCCAATTTACAAATATTTTGTTCCTTAATTCAGAAAAGAAATTATGTCCTTACTTTGTAGCCATAAATATTTTGTATTTAAGCTTATGGAGGATTTCTCTTGGGAATTTTGTTTTGTAGGACTAATTCTTTCAGTTTCATTTTTCTATAACTTTCATCTTTCTATTAAGAAATATTAATGGAATGAAAACTTTGTGCCTTTTTTTTCCCCGCTAAAACGAGACAAAAAAGTTTCTATTCCTTTCTTTATAAAATGTAAATAGGCTGAAATAAATAAGAATCAGAGTGCCTTTGAAGATTGACCTTTTAGAGTTTAAATGTCCCAATTAAAAGCTATTGCTTGCTTGAAAACATCTGGTGAGTTTATGAGAATTCATATATTCCAGAGATATGACAATTCATACGAACATATTTTATTGCACTGCTCCTGTGAAATACAGTGTAGACAGAAATATTGTCCCCTTGCCTCAGCAGGCTTGACAAAAGAGAAAAATAGGGCCACGAAAATTTCCAACAGGTTTGGAAATTTATCTGATCTGTGGAAGGTAGTCCTAAGAGGAAGACAGACATCCTGTGAAGTGATTTAAATCCAAGTTTTTAAAGATATGTAGATACTGGTCTGCTTTGCAGAGGGAGTAGAGCTGGATGCTGGTTCTTGGTGTGTGAACTCCACAAGGGTTTTGACTTGGAGGTGTGGAAGGAGGCCACTTGGTGGCCAGATCTGGTGCTCAGAGGTGGGATACATGGACTGGTGCCTCCCAGGCATGGGGACACCTGGGAATTTGGTGGCTTGTTGTTGCTGCTCTGGGTTCCCAGCTAAAGGTGGGTCCCTGTCACCATGATATTTTCACCAAAGGTTAGCCAACCTCCCATTACAAAAAATACCAAATGTGAAAATAACTCCTGTCTCCATGATATTTTCTGAAAAATCCTCTTTGCCCAGGATTTTCTCCTGAGAAGCTGAGAAGCCTCAGAGAGGAATGGAAACAATAATAATCTGATTGCTTCTCCTGTGTTTGCTGCTTTGGAATGTGGCTTTGACATTGTTTACCAACAGGTGAATGTTTGATTGCTTCCATGTGAATTGTGTTTTCTTAATGGCCAATCACAGCCAGCTGTGTTGGATTCTGAGTCAGTCACGAGTTTTAACTATCATTCTTGTGAAGCCTTCTGATGTATGTTTTCTTCTTCTTTAGTATAGTTTTAGTATAGCATTTTTTAATATAATATAATATATCATAAAATAATAAATCAGCCTTCTGAGAACATGGAGTCATATTCTCATCTCTCACCTCATCCTGAGGAGCCTCACAAACACCACAGATCCCACTCCTTTCTCCTCCAGTCACAGGGAGCAGTGGTGGGGCTGTGGCCTTTGATGAGCTCACAGCTGTTGATGTGCAAGTATTTAAGCTGAGTTTTCTGGGGATTGTAAGTGGGAAATTTCCTGAGCTGTTGGTCCTTTCCATGTGCTCTCAGGTTCTCAGGAAACAGCTCTGAGAGCACATGGAAGGAGAAGGTCAGGACACCACTAGGCAGTGCAGGTGCCTCTGTGCCAGGGGAGGCTGGGGTGCCTTCTGAGCTTGGATGGGCACAGCCTTTTTGTGATGGACATCTAAGAATGTCCATGTGTTTCACCCCAGGCTAAAGATTCCTCAGAGAGGAGATTTCCTGGGCACAATTCCATTCTTCAGATCAGGCACTTGGGAGCTTTCAAGGATGCAGAGGAAGCACTGAATTTTTGGCAATGCTTAGCTGGTCACTGAAGTGTGGCCAGCCTTGGCTGTGGGATCTGAGTACCTGAGGTGTGGGGACTGACTTCAGCATTGGTCCCATTTCCTGTGTTTTGGAGCCTGTTCTCTGTCACTACCTTTCTCTACTACTCCAAAGGAGTAAATTCACCTTCCTGGGTCTCTCTGTCCCCAGCCCTTTTCTCTGCCATGCAATAAATAACTCTTCTGAGGCAGAGCCAGCCTGGCTCTGTGTGAGCTCCCCTTGCTCTGGTGAGATGTGGAAAGGTCAGGGTGTTGTTTGGAGCTCCAGGAGCACTGGTGTGACAAGGGAATCCCAACCCCTTACAGCCCCACATTACAATGTTTAATGCAAAATGCTTTAGCATTAGGATTTGATGGAAAACTCTGACTGCTACACTTGGGAAATCACAAAATGCCTTGGGATTCTTGTAGTCAATCTCTGCAGAGTCATAAGTATCTATTCACCCTGAATTTCATGTGCTACATACCTAAAAATCAAACATTGTTCTGCACTTAATTCTGATGTGATTCAAAGCTCTAAAATGTAATGCATTATAATTAGCCATTCCCACATCCCGAAAACGCAAACCAAATTTCTGTCTTTAAAAAAAATAAAATTATTGCACCATTTTTCCAATAGACCTAGTGAACTTAGAAAGAATGATAAATTAGTAAAAGTGATCCTTTGGGTACATTTTTATCCCTACCCAGCTTATAAACAGGTTGCATTAAAAAAACGAACAACCTCTGAAGTGCATTTTAGCAAGTAAAATAAAACAATTCAGATTTATTGCAGCTCGAGAAACCGCAAACAAGCCAGCTGAAAAATAAAAGTAGAGTTTTACAATGTAATGAATGGCAAGGTAGGAGTTATTACTTGTATGAAACTTGTTTAAAAATAAGCATGCTGTTAGCAAGCTATATAATATTTTTCGACAGTGTACCACTTCCCAATTTTGATTTTTTTTTAATGAATGGGGGAATTGCTGTTATTTCCTAAAGCAGTCTGATCAGGAATTGTTATACAGAGGCATCTAGCTGACTTATTAGCTCAAAAACCTGAATGCAGGGAGGGAAAAGGAAAGCAAAAATGAATCAATGGGTGCTAAATAACCCCAGGTGAAAAGAAAGCACTTGTCACAGATACATTTAAGCGTGGCATGTCCTGGAGTAGTAGGAATTAGCATAACTGCTGCCATGGAAATCAGCAAGAGTTTAATCATCAAGTTCTGTGAGTGATGACTCAGAAAAATGCTGAGTGCTTTTGAAAAATCTTGCAGCAATAATTTGACTTTTCCTTTTTTATTTTTTTTTGTGACTTGGTAATATCAAGAGAAGGGGAAAAGAATAAAAGGCTGTGCTCCATTTTGTCACATCTGGCATGGTGATAAATCCAGCTGTGCAGTGATCTCTATGCATCATTACAGATTTGGAGTTTGCTGACTGAGAGCACCAAACACTTGAGGGGTTACAGATCTGAGCTGCATGACATTCTTGATTTGGTGAGTGAACTGCTTTGACACTTCTGAAATACACTGCCAGTTTTATTTCATTCAAAACTCCATGGATGGTTCAACCCTAAATCATAAATGGTTTAAGCTGTCCCCAAACTGCACTTTCAATGAGTAAGTGACTTGTCCTTCCCAAAATCTCCACATTTTCAGCTTCTAGTAGGAGCTGGAAGAAGCAGGCAGCTCCACAGCTCTTGTTAGTCCAGTTGAAGCCAAATGGCAAATCACTGCCTTCTGATCAGCCCTGAGTGACAGAGATGGCAAAGCTGACAGAGTAAGTCAGCACATGGCAGGTTTTAAACTGAGAGTATGAGGGAAGGAGTGAACTGAACTGAGAATAGAATATTTTTTTCTCAATCTTTCCACTTTGAAACTGCACCATGTCAAGATAATTGAAAAAATGCTGATTTTTCTTCCTGCTCTCTGAAAAAGAAATATGAAACTTTTAATGGAAAAATTATTATAATATTATTAAGTTCCATAAAACAATTTAAAGCGGACAGAAAAGAAAGCCAGCTCTTTGTAAAACACATTGATTTGAAACATGAAAACAATTTGTAGGGGTAGGAGAAAGGAACATGGCTTGTTGTTAATTACTGAAACACCTTTGATTTGTGTAGCCAATAAACCAGAAAAAAATAGATGAGATGCTTTAGATAATTTAAGACAAGTATTGTCCCTATACCCTGGCAACAGATCAAGAAAAAGTGGTACTGATTATTATGTTGTTTTTGAGGTACCATTTCTGTCTCTAATGCTTTCCTTTTGTTTATTTCCATTCATCACTGGAGTGATGTCATTCTTGAAGATTATGTATATTTTACAAAGTAGGTAAATAAAATTAGCAACTTGTTGCCAGGAGAAAGGTCTGGCGTTCGGCTTGTGAACAAAATTTCTGCCCTTCCATTTATGCATTTCAGCACCATAAAAAGTCTTATCTTAGTGACTTTAATCTCTTGTCATCTCCAAAACTTGGACCCAAATCCTTTCAACAACAGTTGTTTTCCTTTTTTATTCCGCTGAGTTTCTCTGCTTTGCTCTCCAAGTTTTGTTCCAGTGGAAAGAGAACTTTAGTGATGTTGACCTTCCACTCTGATGAATGAAGAAGGCATCAGATAAAATCTACTGCACCAACTTCTCCTCTGCCCAGGCTGTAACTGAGCAGTCTCCCAGGAAGCTTGAAGTTGGCATCCTTTGCACCTGAGACAGAGGAGCTCTTACAGGACAAGTAAATACTCTCACTTTTCTTTTAGAGTCCCCACTCTCTTTTTCTGCCTTGTGTGTCTCAGATAAAAAAAGACACGAGTTCACATTTTGAGGTGTTTGTTCAACATCTTAAAAAGAAGGGGGAAAAATTCCCTTTGATTTTAGTGAGTAAATTCAAACTTTCACTTCTTTTTGTAGAGAAAAAAGTCGCTGTCAAAATTGACTCCAGAGGTTTTGTAAGGAACAAAAGCTTGGGAAACCTGGCATCTCTTTCTTTTCTATTTTTAGTGGCAGTTTAAAAAGAAATTCCTGAAGCAGATTTTCATTCCTTCTCCTCAGGGTACATCAAACTCAGCAGGTGGCAATATAAACTTCACCAGCTGACACAAGGATTCTCACTTGGAAGAGCCGTTCTTGAGGGGAAAAAATAAAGTTAACTTTTCAAAATACCCTTATCTGATATGATCAGAGAGGAGAACACAAGAAAGCTGAAGTCAGCAATTGCACAAATACCTTGAGGCATTTGTTGCATGCCTCTGTCTCAGAAACTTAACTGCTCTAATTTCCCACTGGAGTCAGTGCAGGAAGGAATGTTTGATCAGATGGTCTTTTGTCTTCAGATCCTGTGCTTGTCTTCATCCATCTCAGTGATGGATCTCAGCTCTTCAGATCCCAGTGATAACAAGGTCTCAGAGTTTTAAAGTCCAGAGTAATTATTCATTTATTGTTACTTCCTCTTCCACCTTTGCCAACAAAGGCGCCTTTTCTGAAGAAACATCTGAGATGAGCCAGGCAGTGGTTGGACTCACCATAGCACTGATCACCAGTGTCACCAAGAACCTTTTGACTTCTGTGAAAGCTTTCTGCTCTGCCTCTCACTTTGTCCCATGTTATTCTCATTCTCAATGCCCTCTACTCTCTTCCCAGCTCTGTTCTTCTCCACACTCTTCCTCACCAAACGATCTCTATCCTTCTCTTCACATTCCTTTATGCTTCTCACATCCTCTCTTCACTCAAAACATCCTCTCTTCACTTCAAAACACATGGTTTAGTTACATATTAAACCCAAATAATACATAAATACTGAAATTAAAGATATATGTTTTTATTCCCAATGTCAATGCCCTGTAGCACACTTAGGATTTGACATCCCTGCCTCTGGCAGCTTTACTTGCACATTAGCTCTGTCCTCAGAGTGGTTTGTCTGTTAAGGAGCAATCCAGGCATGGAGAAACCCTTGTTGCACTATTTGTACAACTGGCACTTGAAGCCTGTCTGCTCTCAGCTGTCACATTTACAATAATCTTTATGAGCTTTTGTTCCAGCAACAGGGACCACAGATTTCCAGGAGACTTGCAAAAAAGTCAGCACATCTTGGGTGAGGGAATGTAATATTTCCCATGTAGACACTCCTACCTGGTGGCAATAATTCAGTGTAATCCTCTTTTGTAACAGGCCAAACTAAATCCAGTATCAGATTTGGTGCAGGTAACAAGGATTCAGGAGAATGATTTGCACAGCTCCATTGCAACACGACAGCTTGTGAAGCTGTTGTAATCTCATTCTGTGCAAATCCTCTGAAAACATGGTGCAGTTTTTCTTTTGCACTTTATCTGAAACTGCTGCTAGGTAAGGAATTAAATAGTCAATAGCTTAGATAAGGAATTTGGAAGCTTGGGTTTGATTACTGAACAGACATTTCTTGAGTGACCTTGGGAAAATTACAAATTGACCTGTGGCTCTGGTTTTTCATTGCTAAACCTGCTATGGGGGAAACTCCATGAAACACCAGGATTTTGTAGCAAGAACTGCTCTCTAAAGAGAAATGAAGTTGCAGCACATGATGTTTTCATTCACAGGGTGTCAATTTTGAATTACCTCAAAATATTGCCCATGCTGGGGAGGGAACCCTGGTGATCCATGTCATATCAAGCTGTGCAAAATAAATTCCCAGTTAAAGGG